>OX438762.1:68974565-69338341 GCA_949316455.1 Acleris holmiana | reverse complement strand
AAATTTTTTTTTAATCTTCGTAAACATCATGGCACGCGATAGTCTTGAAATTATAAAAAAAAGAATTCAAATTTGGAACGTAAGTTATTTCTGCAGCAAAGAATTCAAATTTGGAACGTAAGTTATTTCTGCAGCTGTGATTTTGTTTCCAATCAGTTCATGCTTGTAATTTTATTCATCATGGCGTTAACTAATTCACATAAAGTTGATTTGATTGAGGCGTATTTTCTTAATTATCGCAGTAGAGATAATGCACTTAAGTGGTATCAAGAACGCTATCCTGACCGTGTAGTACCGAATCGCAAGATATTTGATAGTTTAATAAAGAACCTAAGACAGGAAGGCTGTTTCAAACCTAAGCGTAAAAGGCCGACGATAGTCAATAGTGAGTTCATAACTATTGCCGTATTGGGATATTTTGAAGCATATCCAAAAGCTTCGTTACGGGAAGCAGCTGAAACTATCGGTATTCATAAATCAACTGTAAGGAAGATATTGAAGGCTCATAAATACAAGTGTTACATAGAAGGTCGACTTGTACAAGCGTTACTACCTGGAGATAAAGACCGCAGGTTACATTTCTGTAATTGGTATGTGGCTCAGACTATTAGAAATAGATGTTTTCCTAATTTTATTATTTGGACTGATGAATGCAACTTTTCGAACAATGGCATGTACAACAGGAGAAATAACCATTACTGGTCAAAAATAAATCCGCTAAGAACTACAGAAACCCACAACCAAATCCGATTTTCTTTTAATTGTTGGTGTGCGATATTACATAACAGAATTTTTGCTATCAAAATTTACCAAGGAACGCTAAATAGTGAAAAATATCAGGAAATCTTGAACATGGCTGCAGATTTAGTAGATGAGACTATTAGCTTAAGGAACTTTGGTAAGATAATCTACCAACAAGATGGTGCACCAGCCCACAACAGTAGGGCAAGTAAACTGTGTTTGGACGAGCAGTTTCCAAACCGTTGGATGGGTACATATGGGCCGATAAAGTGGCCCCCACGATCGCCCGACTTAACGCCATTAGATTTTTTCTTATGGGGTTACCTTAAGGGTCGAATTTATGAATCCCGATACAACTCCGTACAAGAATTAAAAGATGCTGTTTACAACACTTTAAACACAATTCACCATAAGTCTCTGTTAAATGCAACTAGAAGTGTCTTGAAGCGTGCTCGTACCTGCATAAGACAAGACGGCGGCCACATCGAACATTTACTCAAGTAATAAATCAACTGTATGAAGATTAGTTTTCATTAAATTTTTTACACGCCTAGGCACTTGTAACAATATTAAAAGGCGAATACTGCAATTGTATGAAGATTAGTTTTCATTAAATTTGACCAACTTCTGCTGTTCAGATTTTTTTCTTTCCATACAATGAAATAATCCTTACATGAAACAGAGTCGACCCGCGTCAAAAAAAAAAATTACCAACTTTATAATTTTTTAAGAACAACTCACGCTTGACCAAAAATTTTAATGAGCCAAATTTGTTTACATAAAAAAACACCTAATGTCTCCTTGGACACTTTTCCTCTATCTCCTTTAGATTCGGATTTCCCCATACTGTCCCATTTAAAAAAAACACTCTGTATATGAAATGTGCTAATGATGCCCTTTCATTTGACAGTTCATGACTTTATGTCCTCTAGAGGGCGCTGTATTCATTTTAATGTGACGTCACATAGCTTATAACCAGCGAACCATAAAAACGCTTTCAACGATACCCCATTTATTAAATTATGATAAGTGGTTTAGAAATTATGTGGGAACAGATGAACATACATACATACATACCGATCAAAATCATGACCCTCCTTTTTGCTTCGCCGTACTCGGGTGTAAAGTGTAATTCATTTAAATATGAAAGTGACTCTTGTCTGTTTGTTATGGCAGTTTATTATATACGCATTCTCGGCTAAACTGCTGAACCGATTTCGATGACATTTGGTATGGAAGATATTTCCATACCAAATGTCATACCTAATCAAGTCCCGGGGACATACCTAATATACCTATGATAATTTTTTACCGGGAAATATGCTACTTCTCGAACGAATAGTGATAAACGTACATACATTATTTATGGTGAACTCTTTGTATTTTTTTATTTAAATAGAATTCTGTGAACAGATGAAATCAAATGGGGCTAGATTTTAGTTAAATATTTGGAGATAGAACATTCTGTTCAAAGTACTCGTATTTAGTGATTATATTTGAAGCTGAATGTCTGAAAGTGGAATCGAAGTTACATTTTATAATGCATCAATGTCTGTACGGTGTTGTGGACAGCCGCCGGCGTCGTTGATGAACTTCGTGGTACGGTACCGGCCCGACGAGCAGCCGTCGCTGCGCCCGCACCACGACTCCTCAACCTACACCATCAACCTGGCACTCAACACCCCACGTGAGTACATCTTACAAACAATGTTCACTTTAGTTAAAGTTAAATTTACACATTCATTTACAATTTCATGCTCTAAAATGACCCATAAAACCCATGTGTATAGGCGGGTTTAAAAAAATCTTGATAAGCCACACACAGCACCATGTTGGTCATTTTGTCGGAGAAGGTGGAGGGTAGGGCAGTGGAGGTGATTGGTCGTGTACCCCGTGTCGGGCCGACCTGCTCCTCCAGCGCCCTCTCCGACAACATAAGCAACACGTAGCTGGCGGAATGTAGCGCACCATAGCCTCAGACTCCGTTTTTGAAAAGATATCTATGTACCAAAAACCACCGTGTAGTGGTCTATTTCTGCATTTAAGTGACAGATAAGGAATACAAAAATTCTTCAAAATTCAAATAATTCAAATTCCTTTATTTTGAGAAAAGTTTTATCCAAGCGGTGTCGAATCCTCCTTTTTAGTTAAACACTTGTATTGGGAGTAATTCGCTCTTTTATACAGATTGTTGATGTAATGTTAAAAATAACAACAACATAGGTATAGATGAATTATCGAGAACATGGAATTGCATTTGTAGTGGTTGTAGCGTTTGAACAAAAGGAGAATTATTTTCTCTTAATTTAATAAAATTACATACCCTTAAGAAATGGAATAAGTAGTAGTCCTCTGTTTTTTGCTTTTAGTCGCTATCACGTTCTTCATCTGAGCTGTCAAAAGTATTGATAATAAGATTGTTTGAAATTCGATCCATTTCCCCTTCCTGATATTGATATTTATTTTCTTCACTTTCGACATGGCGACAAATATTTTCCCAGTCCTCAGCAGTAATAGTATTCATTCGTTCAGTTGCTAAACTCATAATGCCTTGCATGTTTAAAGAAACGTTTCTTTTCGCTACATATCCTTTTACAATGGACCAAATATTTTCGATCTGATTGAATGTCGGGTGATACGGTGGCAATCGTAAAACGGAGTGGCCATGTTCTTTTAAAATTGCATGTATGTGGTACTCACGAAACCGCTCTTTATATTGTTTAATTAAATCATACAAACTGGTTTTGTACCTCAACGGGCTATATGAAATGTTGTGTTCTGTCAAGCAATCCATCATTTCTTGTTTATGAGAATTTAACGTTGGAGCACGATTCAAAAGTTTGTTGTGATAGGACGCATTATCTACGATAAGTACGCTATTCGGTTTAAGGTTCGGTATTAATTTTTCTTTTAACCATTTTTCGTAGTTGACAAAGTTCATCTGGTCATGGTAATCTCCCGTTTTTTGGTTTGCCTTAAACAACAACAAAGCGTTGGGAATAAAACCATCTTTTCCTCCTGCGTGCACTATTATTAACCGCAGGCCTGTACTGATTTGTTTTTTTACACAAAATTCTGTTCCATCAGTCCAAGCCTCTCCGGACACATGTGAAGTGTGGATGTAGGTTTCATCAGTATAAACTAGTGGTCTATCTTTAGACCGATATTCCGCAATTTTGGTAAGGTAATTTATTCTTAGCAGTCGTATGTTGTCTTTCCATTAATATTTTTCGGTTGTCCTCAGTCTTTTTCCATTTAAATCCTAATTTTTGTATTTGTTTTCGTAAGGTGGAAATGCCAAATTTGTAATCTATATCGGATTTTAACACAGAGTGGAGTGCCTTTAAGGTTGGAAATTGCTTATGGAACAGACTTATGGGCAGCCGTGTAAGGGGAATTTAAATTTTTCTTCAGTTCAAGTTCAAAATATTTATAACAGTTAAAAATAATTTGCTTACTTTGACTCTCAATCGGACCAAAATTACTCACGGCCATATTTTTTGAAAATTATGTAACTTACACTTAGTCGTACGGGCTGACACAAAATTATTCTGATAATTATGAGAATACAATAAAGTCAGACGTAAAAATATATGCACAACGTAAATAATATTCACTATTTGACACTGACATTATTATGGTATTTAATTCTTCAATATATAACAAAAATCTTTTTATGCTGATAGTACGAGAAAATAGAAAATTCAAATATAGAATGCCTATAAACATACAATACTACTACATATTATGCAATTCCATGTTCTCGTTAATTTATCTATCCATAAGTTTTGATAATCGGTGTAAAAAATGGTAGATTAGTAAATCTAACGATTTACTAATCTTTACTTAACTTAACGATTTACTTATCTCTATTTACTTTTATTGGAATCTGCACACTTTCTGTGTTTGCAAAAACTTAATAACGTTATTCAATTGTTTTATTTTACCCCTTTAAAAATATTTTTACTTTTGGAGGTCAACTTTTGTACTTTTACGAGCTCTTGATTTTTATATAGTTGTTTTTGACCATTACTAAATGAGAAGTAGAAGTCGAAAGTAAGGCTACATTTAAAACAGGAAGCGGTTATCAGTTCTTAAATTTTATCAATTAGAAGGCTCAGAAGCACAATTCCTGAAGCAATTTTTTTTTCTTTCACTTATCTATATAATAAAAATGAATCGCTGAATGTGTTGCTAAGCGCAAATCTCGAGAGCAGCTGAACCGATTTCGCTAATTCTTTTTTTATTGTGTTTATTACTGTCAGGAAAAGGTTCTTATGAAAGAAAAAAACTGAAAAATCCACCGCGAAAGACAGAAATTTGCAGCGGGGCCAATCCGCTGGCGGGCCGCTAGTTTTTCAAATTCATAGTGTTAGATATCCGAGTGCCCGTCGCTGTACTAGTAGTTGTCACAATACTTTAAATTGCGATAAATAAAATAAGATCAACTTTACTTTTATCAACACCACATTTTAGCGATGAGGAATGTGTTAAATTTGATATTTCACACGCCAATTTTAAAATATAGAATTTATTTTCAATTTAAAGCATCTGACATTTACTCATATAATCCGATTGACGAACATTTTTTTTTTTCATTTTGAGAAATTCCGATATTGTCACCATATAAAACAGATTCGGTTTAACAATAGTAAAGGTCACATCTCCCAAAACACATGAAAATGTTTTGGGTAGATGTATAAATGATCGTAATATCACGACGCAAATAAATATTTACTCCTTACATGTCGAGCACTCGGATGTCCACCTTATAGCCGCTTAATGTATATCTGTGTGTGATGTGTCACAGAGGAGGACTACGAGGGCGGTGGCTGCCGGTTCCTGCGCTACAACTGCTCGGTGCAAGACACGAAGCCCGGTTGGATACTAATGCACCCCGGCCGCCTCACGCACTTCCACGAGGGGCTGCTCGTCACCCGCGGCACAAGATACATCATGATCTCCTTTGTTGACCCGTAAAAACGTTTCGAACGGACCGTATATCACTTACGAACTCGCTAGCAACAACTAACCTGCGTTAAATATAATTTTGATGTTGAACATTTAACCGACACACAATTAATCGTGACTGTCGCCAACTCGCTCTTGTTCGCATCTCGCCCTTGAACAGTTCTTAACGGCGACTTAGTTGTATTACTTAGGTCCTATTTCACAGTCTCCGGATAGTATTTGACAGAGAAATTGTAGCTCTGTAAAAAGCGATAACTTTAACTGGTAGATATTATTTATCTAGATATTGGAAGACAGGCCCTTAAAAGTTGTAAGTTATAAACTCATCGAGCGTAATTAACTAAAATCGATTTTTCAACAGATGCATTTATACACACTACTTTCATTGATTTATGCCAAAGATTATGTTATCGATAAGAAAGTTCCAAGCATGTATTTACTGCTACATCAAGGGTATACCAATGTGGAATAATTCAACCGAATCTAAAATGTAATTCACGTGTCAACGAGCTGTATTCTTCTCCAGAAAACCAAGTTGCTTTTGACATATTATAGTATTGTTTTTAACTCGGTCTCGCCGTTAATGACAAGTACATAAGAGCTATCATAACTTGGACACTAGGTTTTGAATCAAGTGGGTAATTTATTTTTAACTATACTTTTAAGCTTTCGACAACTAGTCTTGCGTGGTACCAGCCTATCATGTTCGTTCGATCGTTCGTTCGACTCCCAAGCAAGCATAATTTGCAAGTGAAGTAAGAATCTGACAAGTCAATCGTCTAACATCTGATTAATGCCGGTAAACATTTATTGACTACCGTTGTCATAATAGTTGTCTGTGGATATCATGCACCAACGTAGTTTACGAATAATTGGAATTTGGAGATTATTACTTAGTTCTAAAACTGAGCGTAGCGATGTAAGTTAGTGCATTGCATACAAAGAATAACAATATAATCCGGCGTTTACCGAATGAAAAAAGTTAATGCTTTGAAATGATATATAGTATGAAGTTCACAATATGCCGCGCATACTACCCGTTTGTTTTAACCTTTTGAACGCCTTACGTCAAATACAAATGCGTCACTCACATGCCAATCATGTATTAAAAGCTATGCATAATTTAATTTAATCCATACGAAATAACGGCTCTTTTAAACGACCTGTGACCTATATAATGTTCGGTGGCGTTGTAGGCACGACAGCTCATGACTAGACCCCGGATTCTTGCCGCAATGACGTCACAAAAAGGTAGTTTGGGGAGTAAATGGAACGTTGTTAATTAATAAAAAAAAAACAGTTTTGTAACCTAATAAATTTAAATAACTAAGCATTGACGTCAAAAATTATCTAGTCAATTGAACAAAATTATCTTTTGGTGTATTACTTCAAACCATACATTTGTACGTTAAACTGGTCTGTCAAAAGACAGACAAAAAGTGGGTGACCCAAACAAACGCCAGTTTAATGTACGTACAAATGTATGGTTTGCAGTAATCGAAAGATAACGTTGATCAATTGAATAGGTAATTTTTATCGTGAACGCCTACTTAGTTATTACAATTAATTCGGTTAAATCCGACAGTTTTTCGTATTAAATAACACCGTTCCATCCAGTAAATGGAACAGTGGAACATAATTAAAACAATATATTAGAATTACCTTTATCAATTAATTAGTTTTAACCTATACAACCTAATTAGGTTTTGACCTAAGATATAAAATATCGTGAATGCCTGATTATAAATATTTAATTCCGTAGAACACCAATATTAATGTTAATTAATAAGGTAGCCTAGTCTACCTTATTAATTAACACCGTTCCATTTACTCCCTAAACTACCGTATTGTGACGTCATTGCGACAAAAATCTACTCATGACCACTTTAGTGGTTGTTGGCATTCAAAGGGTTAATCGGCAGTACAGGTGAGAAACTTAAGTAAAGGACCTGTTGTATGTAGTAGTAAAGTATCACATCTGTATAGACCGCTTGACATTCTATATTTGAAATTTGACGTGAATTCCAAATTATTTTGTTACACAACTACATACAACAGGTCCTTTACTAAAGTTTTTACCTATATTAGTGTTGCGTACATACTGTAAAACAAATATCTTATGTTGGGGTTGCTGGTCGCCGGTGCGGGTTTCACTATACTGCCCAACAGAATAACGTATTTTTTTTATTATTTGATATTTTATACCCTTCTATTTTGTATTATTACTGTTTTGTTTACCTACCTATTTTGTTCTCATCAAATAGTGATAAGGAGGACCTTGACCGAGTTTTGTAATCAAAACTACAATATGACTTTAGGCCTTGTTTTTTTTTAATATGTTTTTATTGATGTAATAAATAACTATGACGAAAATGCTTTGATTCGTTTTACTACTTATCTAGACCAGGGTCGATTTATGAAACCTCAAAAAATAATAGTAGGATGAAACCCATTGGAAAATAAAGAGAATAGAACAAACATTAAAGGAAATAACCGATCTGAGGTCGGGAAGTGGAAGGAGGGTTTTAAGGGTAAAAAACGGTTAACTCGAATTCCGGGAAAACCGCAAGTCCTATGGAAAAAATACAAGTTAAGTTGTAGGTAATTTTATCTACTACTTTTGTATTACACTTTTTCCACATAACCTCAAAATTTATGAAAAAAAAACAAATAACCAAGTTTTTGGTTTTTTATTTTTATCTTCAGGTTTCTCCTTTAGGTTTTTTTTCACAAAATTCGGTGAAAACTTACCTTTTTATAGGTACCCGAAATACACTGTATTTTTTGATTTAGTATAATAAAAAACCACTTTATTTTGATTTAACATCGAAAAAGCCCCTCTGAGACTGTAGTACTACCACGTAGCTCAACCGGTAGTACAAATGATACACCCTAGGGTCACTAGTACTACTAATAAAAATACAAGAATGTTCCTCGGGTTTTGTCATTGACCATAGTTTTAAATGTTCAACTGGCAGTACAAATGATACACATGCCAGATGTAAACAAAATATACAGTTATATGGTTATGTCCCGTGTATATTAATAACTTATTATTATGTGTGAAAATCTCGTAAGTTTAAATATATATCAAGGTGTTAACGTAATTTTTCCAAAAATAATGGAACGTCAATTTTCCCAGTAATTCGCTGCATTTGAGCATGTTGAAAATACATAGGTGTTCCTATCTACAACAGGCTTGGACCGTTTTCTTGCAGGTTCTGATGTCACCGCGTTTTCACCGTAAAACGCAGCATCCTTCTTAAGGATTTTTAAAAGATGCAAAATGGTTGGTCTTCTTTTAAAACTTTTGTTGAACTGACCGTTCCAACCCTCACTCACATTAGTTGTCCGGTGTCGCCCTCTAAATGTGCACCACAAAGCTTTCTTTGGCATCCAATAATTCTGAACATAGGATAAGAATTGTTTCAGGTTTTTGTTACTTCCTATAACTTTAGTTTCTTTTAATACGTAATGTAACCCTTCTTTAATTTTTGCTTCCGGAAGAAGGGGCAAAACCATGCACTAACTGATGATTTTGATTTTGGTTGTTTCTATTTTTTTTTGTGTTGCTGTTTATAATTGTTATTTTTTCGGTTTCCTCTTTAATTTGTCCTGAAAATGGAAAAAACTGCCGTGCTGCTTAATCTGAGGAAAAAGTTTTTAGTGGCATTTTTAGGTGCCTGTTCAAAGTCAGTAATGAATTTATTCGGTGCCCATTCTGGTATTTGCAACTTAACGATCTCAAACATAATGGAATATGACTTTTCAAATTTGTATGGCATAAGTGCATAAATCACCGGTACCACATATTTTTTTTCTTTCACTACTGCCTAAATCACAAAACACTAGGGACATATAATTGTTTAAAGGGTGTTGGACACCTCTTAAACGTGCCATCGCCAAAATAGGTTTTGCCAACTTTTAGAATTTCCCGTGCTTCTTTTGAAACAAATATTAATCATTGCGGCTGTTTCCCTTTTTATTATCGTTGTAATCTCCGAGAAGAAAATCGTCGAATGCTGGCGGTACTTTAACTTTTTCCAAATCCTTGTAGACAAAATTTTCCAATTTTGCCTTTTTTTTCGTCTTCGAATAGCAGTGATTCGAAATCTGTCGTAAGTCGTTAACTATTCAATTAAATCAAGACCCCTATCCTTCATGGATGCCACTGTTTCTTTATATATTGCAGAGACACTTTATTTAGGAGTTGATGCCGCAGTTTCGATATTTGAGCATATTATTGAACAAACAGCGTTTTCATTTTCATTAGGCTAGCAAATTGTTGAATGGTTGAATTGTTCTTTTCAGTACTTTTAATAAGTCCTGTAAAAAAAGGAAAATAAAGTATACTCCCCGGAAAAAAATTGACCCAAACATTTTAAAAAAGTTACAGAAAAGTTAAAGTATCACAATATACGTTTTTGAGAGCCCTACGTTGTTGAAGGCTAGTTTGATTGCTAAGTTTATCTAATCTAATAAATAATTTCAAATAAAGGACCTTACCGCAGTAACGGTCTCAGTGAAGTTGCATTTTGTAGATTTATAATTCCTGCACCTCCAAATGGAATTTAAGTCTTTATATTTTTTAAGTAAATAGTATTGGTGACCGTTATTTAGTAGCACTTTGCCACGTCCGCGTTCTACGTTTTTTATTTCAGCTGAAGCTGAATTGTCCATTTTGTTTATTTGATAAATCAGCAGATCTAGTATGATCCAGCGTGATGCACAAATAGAATAGACAGTCATGTCACTTACTAATTAGATTTAGCTATCATATCAAAAGTAATTCAGTGTTATTTAAGTGGCCAGTACAGAATCAACAGTACAGAGTATTGCAATGAACAAGTACAGTTGTACTACCGGTCCTCCATTATGGTCACTAGTACTACTGGTAGTACTAGTGACCTTACGGTGTATCATTTGTACTACCAGTTGAACTACGTGGTAGTACTACAGTCTCAGAGGGGAAAAAGCACCCTAATTTTCAATCGAAAATTCTCTCGTCAAAATATCTGCTTTTTATAAGTCTGTGGGTTTTTTGCTCGTTGAAATCTTTCTTTTCTGATAATGTAAAAAAAATACATTACTATGGTAAATGTTCTCAGAAAATGCAATGCTAATTTTATACGAGTATTGTTATTTTACTAATATGTCTTTATATTTATTGTAAAAAAGCTGAAAATAAATATCCAGAAAAATAATAAAAAATATTTATTCAGACAACTAGATCTACAATGTATTAGTAATTTATTATGACTAAGTTAGAATGTACATATATTTAGCGGGCGGCCCGCTAAATATAAAACAATATAGAATAAAACCGATTTCGGACTAAAGCGAAGAGAGCTGTGGGTTGAAGTAGTGGGACCACAGGTAGTGCCCATTTCCTCCATAGACTGTTAGTCATGTGATAAACATCTTATTTTAAAATCAGGAAAAAAATACGAATGGCATTTGTAGATGCAGTTTTAAAATCAGCATGAATTGTAGTAGGTTTCCACGCTGGTATTTGTGATGTTATAATGTCGAAAAGTGCAATTTATGTTACTTCTGTCTTGTCACTTAATAGTGAATAAACTAAAGGAATTATGTTTGTTTCGGAAAATGAACTACCCATATTTCCATGTATCGTAAATAATTGTCCAAATGGCTTGGGACAGCTAGCGAATGTTCCATCTATAAAAAACTCTGAAAGCTGAGTTAACATATTTTTGAAGTCTTTTGAAATGAATACCAGTATTCGGGAGCTTCCATTATAATGGTCTCCAAGTAGATAAGGTAAATATATTTTTGGGACTTCGACTTCTTCTAAATTAAGGAAAGCAGTTTTTGAAACTCCTAAAAACTTATTTCTCTTATTATACATTGCTGTTTTACTACTAGTCAGAGATGGCACTTTGGAAATAAAATCATAGACTTTATCTTGTAACGGGACTACGAGGGTCAAACTGAAAGTTTCGGGAATAGAAAAAAATATGTAGTTAAATTGAAAAAAAGTATTTTTATTGTTTTTCAAAGTATTCTCCTTTATATTTTATGCACTTTTCCATGCGGTCAAACCAGTCATTAAAGCACTTATTGAAGTCTGAAGTAGGGGTCGACAAAATGGCCATTTTAAAAGCCTCCACTGCTGCTTCCGGCGTCTGAAACCGCTGACCACGCAACTTATCCTTAATTTTGGGGAATGTGAAAAAGTCATTGGGGCTTAAGTCGGGGCTGTATGGAGGATGGTCCAGTAATTCGACTTTTTCACCGTCCAGGCACTCAGTGGTTTTCCGAGCGATGTGAGGGCTGGCATTGTCGTGGTGAAGGATAATGCGGCGACTAGGGTTTTTTTCGGAGTTCAGCAACGATACTCGGCAAACAAATAGTGGTGTACCAATCGGCATTGACCGTTCTACGATCTTCAAGAGGAATAGTAGCCACGTAACCCGATTTGGAGACAAACGTAGCCACCATCTTTTTGGCCGTGCTGCGAGAACGAATAACTTTTGTCGGCTTGAGCTCCCCAATTTTCTCCAAAATGTCTCACTATGTCACCTTAATTTGGTAGAATGCAATTATTTTTTTTGATGTGGTCAATATGTTGAATAAATCAGACAATTAAACTTTCTTTCTAGCTGACAAATTTAAAAAATCTTCTATGATTTACACAAATATATCAGGTAACGCAGGGGACGACGTTGTCCCCGGGTTTTGTATAAAAAACGTGCATTTTCCACTGCGTTACCATGTTTTTACAAAATTATAGAATTGGTTTATGATTATGAATAGTGAAATCCGAAAATCTGATTATCTAATTTTAACATGTGTAAACCATTATCAATCTTACATATTCTAGTAAGTTTTATTAGCGTGTAGAAAAGGAGGACTTTAAAAGTTGATTCACCCTCATATGCATAAATCCAACACTCGTCACTGGATACAATGCTAAAAACTGCATTTAAGCTTCCTCCGTTGAATTTATTCAAAGTTTTGAGGCACCAATTGACACGAGTCGTTTTCTGCTCCTCAGACAATAAGTGAGGGATCCAACGGGAAAACAACTTTCGCACGCCTAATTGTTCCTGTAAAATGATTTGTATCTGACTCATTCCAATGCCCAAACACTCTTGAATCTCCCGATATGACACGTGTCGGTCTTCCTTTATCAGCTGACGCACAGCATCGACGTTTTCTTGCGTGACTGCCGATTTTGGACGACCTTCACGCACGTCGTCCGTGAGGGATAGACGGCCACGTTGAAATTCTGCATACCACCTGTATATTGTCGTCTTTGAAGGTGCTTCATTACTAAAAGCAACAATCATCCGGTCTCCACATTGTTTTTCGTGATAATCCTCTTTTAAAGTCGTCGCTCTTAAATTTTCACGGGACAATTCCATTTTCAGCAGCGACTCGACGACTTCAAAAAACAATTGAAACCGAACCAACGCTTTTTTTTTCTATGTGGCCAGTGTGATAAAATAATGAAACATTAGAGATTATAAAAAGGTATGATATGTGTCAAAAATATGTTTCTAAGTATTAGATTCCCGAAACTTTCAGTGCAGCCCTCGTAAAGTATCGTTATAAATTTTGTTGATTAAACTGAAAGTTCTTAGAAAGTCAAAAACTGAGGAAACTAGCAAATTACTCGTTTTATTATATATTTTCAAAATAGTGTCCTTTCATGTCAATACATCGCTGCATCCGATGGAACCACTGAGAAAAGCACTTTGCCCACTCGTCCTTAGGGGTCTCTTCGACGGCCTTTTGAAACGCAGCCACAGCTTCCTCGGCGTCCACAAAACGTTTTCCTCGAAGTTTTTCTTTTATTTTCGGGAATAAATAAAATTTTTAGTGTACCACTCTGCAGTAACTGTTTTTTGATCCTCTAAAATAATTGTCGCGTAATGACCTGTCCTTCCCAAGAACGAGGCCACCATCTTTTTCCCACGCTTTGACCTCTCTTCACTTTAGTTGGAAACTCCTCGGAACCCACCCACTGAGCAGATTGTCTTTTGGTTTCGGAATCATAACAGTGAATCCAGCTTTCGTCACCCGTAAGTATATGTCGAACACAGCATTTGAGTCACCTGCGTTAAATCTTTCAATCATTTCACGGTACCAATCAACACGATGGAGTTTTTGGGCCTCGGTCAAATTATGAGTTATCCACCGGGCACAAAGCTTCCTGACCGCTAAATGTTCATGTAAGATTTTGTGCACTTGACTCATACCGATGCCTAAGCTTGTCCGAATCTGCTGATAGGTCATTCTTTTATCTGTCTCTACCATACGCCGCACAACACTGATGTTAATCTTCAGTCGTCGCCGAAGAAGGCGTAGTCCCTTACTCAGATCATCGGTGAGATTAGTGCGACCACGTTTAAACTCATTAAACCAGTTGTAAACAGTGGCACGAGACGGGGCTTCATCGGGAAAGGCCAATAGTAGTCTATTATAATTTTCTTGTTGACTTAAATGATATCGAAAGTCATCAAATATCATTGCACGAAAATTTTTTCGCGTTAAATTCATGCTTACGTGACAGTCAATTTTCAATTTTCCGCCAAATCGTAAAACAAATGACAAATGAATAAAATTCATACTCGATAATATTGGCAAAGAGTTCCATTTTCAATATTTAAACTTATTTTTCAATTATTTTGTTTACAAGTGACCTGGGCCTCTATTCAACTGCGTTGTAACGATATCGTTTTTGATCTGTTTCCGTATTGTCAACGTTTTGATAGCTCTTATGTCATTTACAATAATGGCGACTGTGACATAAACGATTCTTAAACGTGTCAAACACGATATCGTTTTGACGCACCTGAATAGAGGCCCAGTTCTAAAAACTTTCAGTGTCACCCTCGTAGTCTGATGTACTTGCAAGAATATGTGCTTCGTGTATTTTTATCGCTACATTTTTTTTTTGCGAAATCTGGTATTACAGCATTTTATATGCCTTGCTGATTTAATTTCTTTATCATTCTGAATAACAATTAATCAAATTAGTAATAGATTTAAATAAATCAAACTAATATAAGATAACGAAGCGACAACTAGCAATATAAATTTGGTGAGTACAATCTTTACGAGTACTACTTTCAAATGTAAAAATAGTGATAGGTGCTTACCTGTTAAGTTACAGAATAGGGAATGCAAACCGGTAATACTTAGTATGGAAATTACCGGTAATTTACCGTTACCGCGGTAGTTCCCATACAAAAAATTACCGGTTCCCTATTACAGAACCACTACATTTATATTTATTTTTCAAGCTACATTGCCAAATCACATTTCCATTTTTGTACAATTTGTGTCTAAAATGTAATATTGAAATCCCTCATAAAGTAATACTGTTCCATGTTTTCTAGAAATAAATTTCAGTTCTGATTCACAGACTTCCATTATTATAACGGAATTCAATTAGTATAACTGAAGTTCAATGGGCAGATTATTAGAAATTTAGTAGTTTTTTTATGTCACTTGTCACAGTTATTAAATTATTTCTGGCATCAAAGAGTTTGAACAACATAAAGCACGAGTACATGATACTTGATAAGTTGCAGTTATAGGAAAATTGTGTTAAAGACAACAATTACTTATAGAGTGATATCGAAAGGGAAATTAAGTAGAGCTACCTTCACTGCATGTATCTGCATTCAGTGGTACGACGAGGAATGACAATTCCTTCTCGTGCCACTGGTGGAACAAGTTGGTGGCACGACGAGGAAGAAGGGGTCGTAAGCATTAAAGTGTTTATTTATTCCTACTAAAATCATCTAAGAAGGCCCCAATTGACTTTAAATAGAAAAAAAAACCGTGCAAGAGCATGTCGGACCATGCTTAGTGTAAGGGTTCCGAAGCCGTAAACATAAAAATCAACAAGTAATTACTAATTTTCTATTTTAAGTCAATTGGTGCCGTCTTAGATGATTTTAGTAGGTATAAACACTTTAATCGCCTGTATCTCAAGAACCAATGATGTCTACTTACTTAGTCATGATAGTTTTCCTTTAAAATTCGTTATATTGAAGTTTTTTTTCAGATTTTTTGTTTTTAGGCACTTGACTCTAACAAAAATAATATTTCATAAACGGATTACTTAACCGAAAAACTGTTTTACAAACCCGTAATATTCTTGAAAGGCCTATCCAACGACACCCCACACTATAGGGTAGATGAGAAAAAAAATGCATCCCCACGTTACAAGAAGGGGACGTACCATAATATTTTTTTTTTTTACATTTTACTGTACCACTTTGTTGGCGTGACTAATATGCATATTAATGCTAAAGTACAGCTTTCTAGTACTAAGTCTCTGCGCTAGGCTGCGGACGGACAGACATGGCGAAACTATAAGGGGTCCTAGTTTGACTTCGGAATCCTAAAATTAAATATTACTTGTTGATTTTTATGCTTGTAGTACTAAACGACTTCGGAACCCCACACTGAGCATGGTCCGACATGCTCTTGCCGGTTTTTGGCATTCTAAAAAAAGGTCCCGCAGTGTTTTCACTCGTTGGTTGATCCTTATCTTTAAGGATTCTCTTTATTGTTCGTTTTTAATTTTTTGTAGCTTCGGCCGTTCAGTGAATAACTTTCAAAAATCGATCTGTTTGCCCCCTTTGTAAATCATAAAAAAGAAAACACTTTTGTTGCCACTACGTGTACTCTTGCCGGCTGCGCGTGCACTCGATTAGAAGTATGGCGGCTGTCTAACATGCCACGCGGCGCGCGCTAACATGGCGGCAGCTGCCGACCAATAGCGGTACAGGAAACAGCGCGTTACGTGCGTGGAGCGTGTAAATTGGTCAATATCATTTCCCGCGCTTTGAAAATTCATCTTCTGCGCAGGTACATCGGTAAGCCATATATCAGTTGGGTTACTGAACCGCAGTTTAGACCTCGTCGGTACTAAATCGTCTGCGGCATTAGTTGCCCAAAGAGTATATAGTTGCCGCGTTCTGGACTTCTGGTAGGGTTTCGTTAATAATGAGGATTTGCTCCTCGTCGTCATTGTGTCGCCACGGTACGACCATGGCGACATAATGGTCGCCATAAGGACCGCATCGTTAATTATGGAAACAAATAAAATGGTGTAATCTGTATAAATACTTTTTATTACAAAAAAAAAACTTAAACTACGCGATTCTTAGATCTTCAAAGTGAACCATAAAAACTACTTTTAGTTATTTATTGATCCCCTTTGCCAGTTTTCTCACTTTGCTTTTGATGCTCTTCATTAGCCCTTGGACATCGACTGTTTTGAAAATTTTGTGGGTACGGATCCAGTCTTTTTTTAATTGGTCCATGTTATCTGTTGGTTTAGCTTGTTTTCGTAGCTTTGCCTTCATCAGAACCCAAAATTTCTCGATGGGCCTGATCTCAGGGCAATTCGGGGGATTTAATGATTTCGCGACAAATTCGACATTATTCTCTCGATACCAGTTCAACACATGGCGAGCATAGTGACACGCAGCTAAATCAGGCCAGAATAATGTACGACTCCTGTGCTTTCGAATGAGTGGTAGTACCCGTTTTTGAAGGCATTCCTTCTTGTACACATCCGAATTTAAGTTTCCCGTTACGAAAAACGGAGACGTTTTCATGCCGCATTAACAAATAGCTTGCCAAACCATCACTTTTTTCCCAAATTTCTCGCAATAAATGGATTTGTCGTCTTTAGAGACCTTCGTACCTTTTATTACGGTGTAAAACTGCGGTCCGGGTAGGGTTTTATAGTCAAGTTTGACATAGGTTTCATCGTCCATTATAATACATTGTTCATTTTTAGTTAAAATTTGGTCGTATAATTTCCGAGCCCGAGTTTTGACAGAAGACTCCTGGGTTTTGCTGCGTTTAGGCTGTTTTTGCTTTTTATACGTTACAAGCAAGTTACGTTCCTTGGCACGCTGAACCATTGCAATAGAAGTACGACATTTTTTCGCAAAATCCCGAAAAATATTCGCATATCTTTTTGTCCAAATTAGGACATGAAGGGCCTCGTTTTCTACCTCGGCCAGGTAAATCTTTTAAATTATTATTCATACTAAACCTTTTTATCGTATTGTAAACAGCTTTCAGGCTAACCCCTTCTTCTGAAGCAATCTTTCTCATAGTTATACCTGATTCTTTACAGTATTTGGTCACAATTGAATGTCGTTTTTTCTCTGAGAGACCCTTCATCTTGCAATGTATACGAATTATATTTTTTTTATAGTAAGTTTTAACACTTGACTGTATGCTTAACAGATTGACATATGACAGAAAAGACAAAATATTGTAACTTTTTTTTTAGAGCAATTCAAACTTGTTTCCATAATTAACGATACGGTCCTTAATTAGCCTGCCAAATCAAAAATCTCTTAAGGATAGTCTATGGTATTGAGCTAGGCGTAAGCTAGGTGTCAAAAAGATGTCATGTTTTTTAGTCGTGTGTATTGTTTATCATTCGCAGGCTGCTGTTGCAACTTAATAATTGTTAGAATTTATTTTAACAACAATATATTATTATGTGGTGTTTTATATAAACGTGAAGAACAATAAACAGCAACATGGCGTGTGTTGTGTTTGAATGCAGATCTCATATATCCCGCAAGAAAATTCAAATCGAAAAAAATAACTTTCACCGGTAAGGCGGCATATTGAATATACTTCAAATTGTAATCGTCAGATAGCATTGTTAAAATGTAGACATGCAGTATATCATTATCCGAAGTAAACCTGTGTGTTCTAATTATCTTTAAAGCAATATTTAACTAGAAAATTATTGTTTTGTTATATGTTACAGTAGTGTCGTTATAATTTCGTATCGATAAATCAGTTGCGAAGTTTAATGTTATTATTTATTAAGGCAATAAATTATAATATTCGAAATATGGTTTATTTTAGATTCCTTGGCGACGATAATATGAAGCAAAGTTGGATAGAAGCTATTTCACGATCAAATTGGTCTTGGTCAAAACAGTCAGATTTGCTAAAAACATTTCGAAAATGACTGTTATGGTGGCAATCCACTTGGGGTTGCGTGTTCGCGTTGCGCTGTTGCCCCTCTTCATTTGCAGTAGGAAGGAAAAAAATGCAACACGAATATTTGGGCAAATACCTCTACGTAAAGTGCCAGCATTACTAAGCTAATGTCCCCACTCAAACGCTTTCGTGAGATTTAATCATGGTTTATAATAAAAAATAAAAAACACTTACTAGCCAATTCAGCGTTGGGTACGCTGAAGTACCTACCAGCAAATAAAATATCATATTTGTACTTACATCTCATACGATTACCTACAAATGTGACTCACCAAAATTGACAACCAATCAAGAAGTAGTTGACCAATTGTATTGCTATGATTCAATTCGTTAGCTTAAATAAGGTTAAAAACGGTACATAAAAATGTTTGTACATATCGTAGTTTAAAAAGTTTAGATTTAAAAAACCGTTGCTGATGTGTTCATGCAAATCT
Organism: Acleris holmiana; assembly: GCA_949316455.1. NCBI lineage: Eukaryota > Metazoa > Arthropoda > Insecta > Lepidoptera > Tortricidae > Acleris > Acleris holmiana. The sequence continues at coordinate 69,319,169 of OX438762.1, read as the reverse complement.
CGTTAATTTCGTATAAACGCGTCGGCTATGGTGTTTTAAATACTAAAGTTTTTCAAACTAAGATATGTACAAACATGTGTTATATACCATTTGAACCTTATATAATCAGATACCATTATTTTTCTTAGAAATCCGTCCAGCCGTTTGGATAATAAGAGGTAATAAAGAGTATGTTATATTATTATAAAACTTCAAAATGTGTCGATATCTATATTATTGTTTTGTCCATCCCTGGTGTAAATTTACTAACGGCCGAACCCTATATTCTAACCGCGGACAGATAGCCTTACTTCGGAATAAAATTTAACACATTTTGTATGGCCTTATGTCACATTTCAACCCGAAGTAAGCCTTATCTATCCGCGGTTTGAATATAGGGTTCGGCCGTAAGTCTGTGATCCGAAACATATCTGCACACATAAACGTTATTTATATATGCAACAGTGTGCAACAGTGTATAACCATGACATTTTAGCGTAGCTGTAGCTATAGAACTGTCTCTTTTGGAACACTGAATTCCAATAGACTGAGCATATCAGTTATCTGGATGTTGCCTTTTATTTTATCGTTCCTTCTATGCCTTTAGTTCTTATTCTGTGATTATTTCAATCTGAGCTTGATTTTTTTATGCCTAACCATAACTGTTATTATTGTTAGTGAACTATAATCCTTATTATAACATTCATGCGTATGGCAATAATTGTTTATGGTAAATAATAACTGGCAACATTTAATTTCTTTGACTTTGCATTGTTTGTGTTTAAATTGCATTAACTTGATAACTATGGTACTAAATGTACAGGATAAAAAAGGTATAACATTAATATATAATCACACGACACTGAAATGAATAAATACTAACGTTATTTTATGATCCTAACGTAAAAATGTATGAATATGGTTATGGCAAACGTACGTTTCGACGAACGCTTAAGACCTGGATGTACGTTTATTTTTTTAATAGGGTCTGGGATTTAATACGATTATGGTCAATAGTATAATGGTAACTTTGATAAGTTTGTTGTCATTTGAATGTACCTACATGGAAATAAATTATATGGTTAGAAATATGTTAAAAGTTGAATCGTTTAACCTGTTTTGTACCATTTGCCGAACTAACAAACATGATTTGCACATAATACCGAACCGGGCCGCCGCATCACCGAACTAGGGAAGAAATGTATGAAATTTTGGCGCTGAGTGGAGCTCAAACTTTAGTGAAACGATAGACATTTATATTCTATTTATTTATTCAAATCAAACTTAAGTAAGACAAAAATAATAATAATGGTAGTGTTTTGTGTGTTTTTACCTTCTCGTATCGTTTTATGTAATCTCGGAGTCTTGGAACATATATTATTAAATAATTTTATTAAGAAGCTATTTTATTTATATTTTTATAAATTAGTAGATTAATACTTACCTAGTATTATTAGTCAAATTCAGCGTCACTCCATCTATCAGAATAGTCTCTTTGCCGAGAGATGAGGATTTCTTTTTCTAAATTTTCTTGAAAATTCTTCTGTGGATATAAGTAATGCTTGCCAAATGTCTCTTCAGCGAAAGTATGATATCTTTGTAATTCTATCCATTCCCTGCGCCACTCTTCCTTGTCGACGAAAGGCAGCAGCATTCTCATCCACTTGGGAACAAGGTTTGTCATATAATGGAACCGCTTGTCCCACACTTGGTGAGTTGTAGGATATGTTTCCGTTCGGGAACCCAGCCAATTAGGGACTCTGATGAACAGAAAAACAGAAATACTCTTAATAAAGACGTAAAGCCGGCGGCAGTAGTATATTTTATACCTATTTCCATCTTGAATGACGACATTAAGACAAGTATACTGTTCGGTCGTTTGAAGTTGCGCAAAGCTGACGAATAACATACCTTCGAAGCGTATATTCTGTAATTTTAATACCAAAATTAACCCTTGGATAACGGCAGGGTATTACATAACGGTACGGTCGCACTGTACCGCCGCCACCTTTTATTAAATTGGGTGTATGGGTTTTTTTTCATGGTCAATTTGATTTTACAGGCAATAAAGATCATTTTTAAATAAAATATGGACATGGACGGAAAGTGTTTTCATATGGTCTTTTTACTCTTAGGAGTAAAATGAGGCACTTTCCGTCCTTGTATTTCAGTCGGAAAACGGTTATTTTCGAGCATGTTTGAGAAAATACTTTGTGTATATGGTTTTAAAGCCGATTACTGCTGCCACAGCCCCGATGCTGTCTGAAGTAATCAATCATTCCAAGGTTCTATTGGTATTGTGAAGGTTAAAGATCTCCACGTCGCCTCTATGGTCCAATTTTTTAAATAGAAACACTGAGTATTCATATAGAGATGACATGGCTGTTATAAGAGAGAGTTGGACAGAACTTCAAGATTTGATAAGAATATTTTTTTATAAATAAGCAACCATATAAATAAATATATATGTTAAAATATTTTTAAATTTAAATTGGAGAGCATCCCACCACTTTGTCGCCCCGAACAAATAAAAAGCTGATTACAAAAAAATATGATCGCTGTATGATCAGACTTATCAGTACAAGAAAAGGGGAAGTGCGAGTTGCACCCTTACGATTAAGTTCATGCGGAGCTCAGGCGCGCACGTTCAAAATGTAAGCATGACGAAATTTCAAAAATCATTATGTCGAAGGACCACGGCATGAAAATGATAGAAGAATGAAGCTGATCTGGATAGAAAGAGGATTGGGTGGATTATCAGGATAGTATTGTTTTTTTTATTATGTTTAGTGTTTGTAAAGTGTGTATGAGGTTCTTAATTATTTTTGTTAAGTTAGTTTTCTATATCGAGTTAGTATATGAACAGTATTTCGAGTAATATTATTTTTAAGCATCATTTAATTTCTACTCATTTCTATATATTGCAATTAAAAAAAAAAATGTTATTGATGGCTTCAGTCATTGCTCAAACAATGAACACGTCAGTGTTAGTCACGTCAACTTGACTTTTCACGTCAGTTTCCGTCAATTTATGCCAAAATATAAATTCAAATATTCCTATTTATTTATCATAACGATGATGGATTTGTGATAAAATAATGCAGTTAGGATATATGTAGGGTTTGTAGCAAAGGGTTTAGTATCGATTGTTTATGTGAATGGGTCTACTGACAGTTTATTCTGTGAGTACAAAGATATGTATACTCCTGAAAGTTACAAAATGATATATCTATTTAAATTTGTAGGCATATTTGGTTACTTTATCGTATACCCAAATAAGGTGACAGTACCGAGTTTACGCCAACGTTTTTAAATTTGGAACATTGGGCGTAAACTCGGTACTGTCACCTTATTTGGGTATACAATGAAGTAACCAAATATGCCTACAAATTTAAATGGATACATAATTTTATAACTTTCAGGCGTATACATATATCTTTGTACTCGAAAGTACTTACATCTCATACAATTCCCTACAAATGTGACTCACCAAAACTGACAACTAATCCAAAGCTATTTCACCAATTGTATTGCTATTATTCAATTTGTTAGCTGATTAAATAAGGTTCAAAATGGTCTACAACAAATGTTTGTACATATCATAGTTTAAAAAAGTTTAGTATTTTAAAAACTAATACTGACTTGTTTATACAAATCTCTTTAATGTTGTACCTTTGAACGCAAAGCTGTTTCAAATACTAAACTTTTTTAAACTATGATATGTTCAAACATTTCTTATATCCCATTTTTAACCTTATTTAATCAGCTAATACAATTTTTTTCAAGCCTCACATAATGGCACCTAAAATCCGCCATTAGAAATCCGTCCAGCCATTTGGATGATACGAGGTAGTAAAAAATATGTTAAGAAACGTTTAGCTATATAATTTTGTTATTAACATTACTGCAAACACCTTTCCATGCAATATTTTCAGTTTTCTTCTGTCCGTGTATGTGTATTAATTGAATGTAAGAAATGATCCTCCTTGTTTATGACAAGACCTGTTCCAAAGACTTATTCCAGTAAATACGTCTCACGTCTAGTCTCTACGTCAGGAACAAATACTAAAAAATAGTAGATTGCTTAACTCAAGACTAAAAAAAGCCATAATGACACTCGAACTTCATCCACCCTCGCTATGCTCGGGTGGATAAATATCTCGTATCATAATAGCTCACTTTAGTCCCTTGTTAAACCACCAAAAAATCTAGCATTTTTTATCTGTATAGCTTGCTACGTGGAGCGATGGAATGCAGTGCGTATAGATAAATTAACGAGAGCATGGAATTGCATATGTAGTAGTATGTTTACAGGCATTCTATATTTGAATTTTCTATTTTCTCGTACGCATAGCGTTGCATAAAAAGTGGTTTGTTTTATAATGAAGAAGTAAATACCAAAATAATGTCAATGTCAAATTGTGAATATAATTTACGTTGTGCATATATTTTTACGTCTGATTTTATTGTATTCTCACAATTATCTGAATAATTTTGTATTGTTTTTATAACCGTACACAAGAACCAAAACCGTAAACAGAGCGTTTTCGTGAGTACCACGGAACATAGATGCAATTTTAAAAGAACATGGCCACTCCGTTTTACGATTGCCACCGTATCACCCGACATTCAATCCGAGCGAAAATATTTGGTCCATGGTAAGGTAAAGACACCAGTACTCGACCAACCACTACAAATATATTCAAAGAAGATAAGAGTTATTCTTCTTTGAATAAGAGTCAGTGTCGAACATTGGTCCTTTGTCGAGTACTGGTGTCTTTACCTTAAAAGGATATATAGCGAAAAGAAACGTTTCTTTAAACATGCAAGGCATTAATACTATTACTGCTGAGGAGTGGGAAAATATTTGTCGCCATGTCGAAAGTGAAGAAAATAAATATCGATGTCAGGAAGGGGAAATGGATCGAATTTCAAAAAATCTCATTATCAATACTTGTGACAGCTCAGATGAAGAACATGATGGCGACTAAAAGCAAAAAACAGAGGACTACTACTTAAGGGTATGTTATTTTATTAAATTAAGAGAAAATTATTCTCCTTTTGTTGCAAACGGTACAACCACTACAAATGCAATTCCCTGTTCTCGATAATTCATCTATACTAGCGCTGCGACGACGTCTTGAGAAGAACTATTAGAGAAAGTGTCCTAGCAATATTGTTTTACTTACAAGCTCAGATATCTTGCACTCCACCTGTACAGATTAGTGAAAAAATGAGCTGTGTTCGGGGTAAGGTGCGGGTAGCTTTTCTCGTGACTTTCATCGAAAATGTTTGATGCCAACGCTATTACCGAAGCTCCTACGTTATATCCGTCGATGATAACGACATGACCATTTTCAACATTATCCCGCGTAAAATTGTGTTCTGGAGCTCTCGGGTACGCTGAAAAAGTAAGGTTAAAAAATTATACTTTATACCTCGTTAAGACATCATATCACCTGCCGCGATCAGCAGTGTTCGTGCTGTATTTTTCGGTATGGAGTAAGATCGCCGGTATTTTTATTTATTCTATCTTTTACGAGAATCATGTGAGATAATCACTAGAAAACAATCAAGTTATGTATATATATTTATTTAAATATTTTTATCCGTTTTCTAAAATAGGGTTATGAGTAATTAACGTAAAATTCAGCGTGTTCATTTTGATCTTGCACTTTCGTGCGCAGGGCGCTCATGGACATACATTTCTTGTGCGCATATAATCTCGTTTTCTTTTCGTTCACAATAGTATCCCTAAAAGGAATTAAAAAAAATTGTGTAACAAACATATTATACTTACATCTTATTAACTATAAAGGATCACCAACAGGATACAACGCTTTTAGTTAGGTAATTGGTTACGTGATCCAAAAGAAAACTAGAAATAATTGATCTCCCACTTAGAGATGATCGCAGCATGGACTAAAAACATGCTATAACTTAACCCTACACAAAAACGAGCATATATTAAGAATACATTACCTACATTAACATTATTAACATAAACACATCATGATTATGATTACATAATAGCCATTAATCAATAGAATCTAAAAATATATCAAAAGCTTTTGAGGTCACCAACAGATAAAAGTTTACTTTTATATTTAAAAGCTGAGTCATGGTAAATATCAAGTGACTCCAGCTTGTTGTTCAGGGGAGACAGGCGAGGCACCTTGGTGCGGCTAAGCTGCACGTGGAATAAGGCGCAAGGGTAGCGGGGTGCGTCCTGGATGGAACTTTAAGACCGAACTTATTTACCGGAATAGGGCAATCAATTTTATTATTTAAAACTTTTGATTTTATTCATTGCCTTGTAAATAGAATCGCGGGAAAATATTTTTGAGCGGTCTACCGGGCACATATTTCAGTTTTGACTGTACAAGATAAGACATCTTTCGTCCTTTACGACAAAAAACCGGTCTTAAAAAGACAATTACAAAGTAATAAATAATTATTAATAATACTAGCACAATAAAATAAATACAAATGTAACAACGATAACATTAAATTAAAAATAATGACTAGGAGAACAACACGACGAGGTCTCTACTAGAGGTGAGACGTACTAGGCAAAATACGTACCTACTGAGTCTTCCAAGTAGGCATACACAGAAAACACTAGCGCCGAGTACGTCATTCAATGAGTAAAACGAGCCATTTTAGTATGCGTCTGTCTTGGGAGTACAAGTAATATAAAGTCACAGCAAGTCCACTTGATCGAGACCTGCATCGGCGCCTAAAGCGAGTTGCGCGCCCGAGTGGACCTTGTAAGTCGCCATAAGTACCTACTCCTAAATACTCGTACGCTAAAACGCGACCGCGTGGGAACGCGTACGTACGAGAACATGATAACACCTGTTCCAAAAACCTATCCCAGTAAATACGTCTCATAGCCCAGGAAAGATACGAATTCTTTCTATGAAGACACAACAATATATCTATAACAGTTATATTTTTACGTCAAAAATAACATTGGCTAGCTTATAATTATTATATGCCTTAATAATCCACCTACTTTTATGACCGCGACGGGTAGTAAATAAATAGACAGGTAATAAAGAAATAACCTTTTAAAATTCCGTAAAAAAGGGCAAAAATGGTAGCAGTATTTTTTTAATAATATCCTGGTTTTATTTTTTCTACGGTGGATCCAAAGCGAAAAAAGATGGACACAATTGCGATTGAAAATTAGGATTCAAGGGCCGTTTTTTTAGGGTTCCGTAGTCAATCTAGGAAACTACTAGACTACTAAGAAACTAGAAGAACGATGTGGTTTCAGCATGACGGTGCCCCAGCTCTATAGTATAGTCCGTGATTGGTTAAGCCAAGTATCTCCTGGACGGTGGATAGGACGTAGAAGTGATTCTCTAGCTTGCCCGCCAGGTCACCGCACCAAACACCGTTGGACTTCTTTTTCTGGGGCACAATGAAAGAAAAGGTTTACGCAAAACCTATTACCTCACGTGAGGAATTATTATCACGGATCATGTCAGCCTCAGATGAAATAAGAAACAGTAATTTCTCATTAAATCATCAAATACGTCAACGATTAAACGTTTGTATCGAAAACAATGGTTCACATTTTGAACATTTAATCCACTAATAAAATCTATGTTGTATTAAAGTATTATTATTCTTTATTCTCATACTTAGATAAATTTTATTCTACATTTTTCTAGATTTTGTCTATTTTGGTAGAAAATTATGCACCGGTGATGAAATCCTAATTAAATTAAGTTAAATGGCATATTTTGCTATTGAGAGGCACTCAATCCAACCATTATATTATTATCAGTATTTCATTTGACGTTTGCTTTCTCGCGGCCTACTCGGCATGTGTCGTATCTTGTCGGAGTGGTTCGTAAAGTGTCAAGTCTTCGTATTCACTCTTTTAGTAAAGGAATTGTTCACAAAGAAGTGCCGTAGTTAATTAATTCATTTGGTTCCAGAAATTAATTAAGTTAAAATAGCAGAATTGGACCTATATTTATTAAAATTATTTACTCATAATACCATCGGAAATACGTACTTAAAATCTGTCGGGTTTCTCGTTCCCACGGTATATATTGAACGAATGGCCGTTTTTTTTATTGTGTTGGGTATCGTTGGATAGGAAAATATTGCGGGTTTGTGAAAACAATTTTTCGATTAAGGAATCCGTTTATGAAATATTAAGCTATATAGCGCCAATTTTTGTTAGACTTAAGTGTCTCCCCCACAGCCAAAAAAAAAACAAGAAAAATAACTTAAATACGAGGGTCAAACTGAAAGTTCTTAGAAAATCAAAAACTGAGTAAACTAGCAAGTTATTACTTTTATTATCTCTTTTCAAAATAGTGTCCATTCATGTCAATACATCGCTGCATCCGATAATCCGATGGAACCACTGAGAAAAGCACTTTGCCCACTCGTCCTTAGGTGTCTTTTCGACGGCCTTTTGAAACGCAGCCACAGCTTCCTCGGCGTCCACAAAACATTTTTCTCGAAGTTTTTCTTTTATTTTCGAAATAAATAAAAATCGCAAGGTGCGAGGTCAGGGCTATACGGCGGGTAACCCAGTAATTCCACGTCTGACGTCGCCAAATAGTCAATCGTTCGCCTGGCGGTGTGCGACGAGGCGTTGTCGTGGTGAAGGAGGATTCTACTGCGAGGTCGTTTCTCCCGAACTTTTTCCAAGACAAATGGCAAATAATTGATAGTTTTTACTCTGCAGTAACTGTTTTTCGATCCTCTAAAACAATTGTCGCGTAATGACCTGTCCTTACGAAGAACGAGGCCAACATCTTTTTTCCCACGCTTCGACTTCTCCTCACTTTAGTTGGCAACTCCTCAGAAGGAAACACCCACTGAGCATATTGTCTTTTGGGTTCGGGATCATAACAGTAAATCCAGCTTTCTTCACCCGTAAGTATGTCAAACACAGCATTTGAGTCACCTGCGTTAAATCGTTCATTCATTTCACGGCACCAATCAACACGATGGAGTTTTTGGGCCTCGGTCAAATTATGAGGTATCCATCGGGCACAAAGCTTCCTGACCGCTAAATGTTTATGTAGGATTTTGTGCACTTGACTCATACCGATGCCTAAGCTTGTCCGAATCTGCTGATAGGTCACTCTTTTATCGGTCTCTATCATACACCGCACAACACTGATGTTATCTTCAGTCATCGCCGTAGAAGGCCGTAAGGGATTACGTAGATCATCGGTGAGATTAGTGCGACCACTTTCAAACTCATTAAACCAGTTGTAAACAGTGACACGAGATGGGGCTACATCGGGAAAGGCCAATCGTAGTCTATCATAACTTTCTTGGTGACCTAAATGATATCAAAAGTCATAAAACATCATTGCACGAAAATTTTCTCGCGTTAGATTCATGCTTACGTGACACAGACAATTTTAAATTTTCCGCCAAATCGTAAAACGAATGACAAATGAATAAAATTCATACTCGATTATATTGGCAAAGAGTTCCATTTTCAATATTTAAACTTATTTTTTAATTATTTTGTTTACAAGTGGCCGAGTTCTAAATACTTTCAGTGTCACCCTCGTATAAGCACATTATAAAGAATTTAAAAGGAAAACTATCACGACTCTGACATCATGGGTTCTTGAGATAGCTCCGATTAAAGTGTTTATTTAGTTATTATATACTCCTTGATTTTTATGTTTGTAGTACTTAACGGCTGCGGAACCCTACAGCATGGTCTGACATGCTCTAGCCCAGTTTATATAGAATAAATCTGAGCTAGCCAATCAATATTTGCCGTTATAAAAATCTGCCCAGTTTATATAGAATAAATCTGAGCTAGCCAATCAATATTTGCCGTTATAAAAATCTTGTAAAGCTTATTATTATATGACAAATAAGTATATAGTTTTCGATACAAAATATATTGAGGTTTTCTTTTATAGGCAATGTCACACGTTAGTTTGGCCTAAGTGTCCCAATACGGCCAGAAAAATACTTATCTATTTATATAATATAAAAGAAGAAACTGGCTGAGTGACAGCCTAAACCGCTGGGTCTAGAGATTCCAAATTTGGCACGGTAGGTGCCTTATGAGGACTAGGGGTGTATGTACTATTAAAGTATTTTTGAAAATTCATCCCGTCAGGGGGTGAGACGGGTGTCCAAAGTTTGTATGGGGAAACAGGATAAGTTCGAATATTTTATTCGAAACTTCACAATAGGTAGTACTCCTATCGGTAAACGAGTAAACCCCTCTGTCCAGTAGGACCCACTATCACGATCCACCAGTGGATTGAATAGCACGCCGAAGTTCTCTGTGATCCACCATTTGTCTCGGTGGATCCTGTGATACTTGCATCTCTTAATATGCTACGATAACTTAATAAACATCTTCTAAGCCTAATATGGCATTGATTATCGTTTTCGGCAAATCGGTGTGTGTTTACGCACTTATATTATAGAATAAAAAAGTAGATAGTTTTTATTGAATAAAAATATTAGAACCACAGAATAGAGGATAAAAACTTGTCTTCTAACTTAAATTCAACCACACTAGGCAAGAAAGAGGAAAATCTTATCTAAGTATTTCCAAAAACAATGCAACTGACATTTTAAACAAATTCGTCGTATTTCATTTGGCTGTCATTTTTCCTGTTTTTGCGGCCTACGTATTAAACGTACCAAATTATTCAATGTTTCTTTATGGATGATATGTAAAAGAAAAATAAAATTTGGCTTTTTTCTGCCGACTATTTTATTTATTTTGGAATGCCATCCCTCAACGCTGTTGTTGGTACGATGACGTTCTCCAAATGATTGCTATATGTCCTTTATCAACTCCTGTAAAAATCTTGAATGTATTTTTCAAAGTTATCTAATTTTCCAGTTTTTGGCATTCCTTCCAATACATATGATAAACCGTCTTTTATGTAAGATAATGGTAAAAGGGGAAGTGCTGCAACTAATTTAACATATCTTTTAGAAAATTTGTTATTGTGTAGACCCCAATTTTTTGCATTTCTCCAAACTCATCTCTCAAAGTGATAATAGCAACCTATTATTGCTGAATTATTGAAAATATTTTTAATAGCCTTTATTGCAGCGTACTCAAAATCATCTGTAAACTTAATTGGTCGAAATGACTTAAATATTATTTTTATCAGTTGAAATAGAATATTATATGCCTCGTAAGTTCTTTCAGACAAAGGCAAACATAAGGGGTACAACCATATTATGAGAAAGTGAACTGCCGAAGTCACCATGAAAACGAGTGCTACGAAATTTTCCGTCACAAAATATGTGTTTAATCTGTGATATGCGTTTTAAAATATTGGGGTTACCGAAAAGTAATACGCGTACGATGTTACAATTGAAGTTGGACTGACGAAAATTATAGTAACGATTTGGTACTTCAACGTCACAAGCGCGTAGTTGTGAGAAGTTTTTTGGACTCCTAGGTTACTGTTACGCAGTCTGTACCATTTGCTGATTCATAAGTCGGTATTTTTGCAACAAAGCTTAAACCGGAATTTTCTGCATCAACCACGAAATTTTCATTTATTTGTAGAATAGGCAAGTTATCTGTAGATATAATAATAATAATAATAATAATCGTTTAATTCAGAATTGGATTCCATAAATAGGTTAATTACAAAAGTTCATTATTCTATGTTAGTAGGCAATTAATTACATTAAAATTAAATACAATACATCAAAAATACAGATACAGATACAGATTACTTGTTCTTGACATTTGTTCATCGACAGTAATATTTCTATGCCTGCGTAATCTGAGTCACAGGTTAACTGAATGAGCGTGACTCTTGATAATTGTATAGGTGAAAAACTTAGGTCACCTGTTGTATGTAGTTGTGTACCTACAGTTTGCAAAAACGCATAAGCATAATAAATATTTAATATGAGTCGTGAATATTAATAATATAATGTACATTTTTTATACCTCAATCACTCGCCATTTCGTCATCCTCATTTTCATCAGTGGACTGTACAGAAACAATGTAACTGTCATTATCTTCCGAGGAAACACTTATAATAAATTGCGACTCGTTTCTCGGTTGCTTATGCTGACTTACCCTCTTATATTTTGTAGATTACCCACATCATAATGTACCAAGTATGATTTTGGTTCACAAATAGATATTTTGTTAAATGCCGTGTAAAATATGTTGTGTTCAGCACTGTTTTTCTTTTTTATTTTCTTAATTTCAACTTAGATTAATTTGTTTAATACTATAATCATTTAGCATTGTACTTTATTTTTTATGGTTTTTTTTTTTTTTATGAGTGCTTCGGGTGCTCACAGATAAATTTATTTTAGATTAAGCATGTTCTCAATAAGTGAAATGTATAATTTCTTTTGGGAAATAAAGTTCTATAACCATATATAATGAAACTCTCCGATATTGCATCCATTTGTAATTCTTGACATTGATACTTTTGCACCTCCATCATTGTATGTAAGCATACATTTTTCCATTCTTCCTGAGTTATTGTACTATTTTAATTGACTCCATATTCATTGAAACGTTTTTTTTGACAACAAATCCTTTGACTATTCCCCAAATGTTTTCAATTGGATTGAATTGGGAATGATATGGTGGTAAGCGAAGTGCCGTATGCCCGTGTTGACTTAAAAATGTATCAAGTTTGTATTCAACGAATTTTTGCTTATTTTTGAGTATAAGGTCGTATAGTTGTGTCTTATACATAGTTGGAGAATGGTCAATATTCGCTGAGTGAGCCAATCCATCATGACTTGCTTTAGCGAGTTAGAATTCGGTGCCGGATTTTGAAGCGAATTATGGTAACATGCATTACCCAAAACGACAATACTGTTTGGTTTTAGGTTAGGTATTAATTGAGTTTTAATCCATTTGGAATAATTGTTGAAATTCATGTTAACATGATAGTCACCGGTTTTTTTATGGACTTCATACATTAATAATGCGGTATGTCTAATTAATACGATTCCATCATGGCATTATTGTTGGTGTTGCCAGTTTTGTAATACGAAATTCCCTAGTCCCTACTGGTGTGTGTCGAAGTATGGAAGTTACGTTAGGATATTTACGAGTATATATAAAGTTAATAATAGAAAACTGCCAAGTGTAAGTCGAGAATAGTGGAAATTGATAAAAATAAATTTTGACTTTCAAACTGGAAATTTGAGATGGGGTCAGATCATTTCGCATATAGCTTATTGAAATAAAACAATTTGAAAACGGCTAAGTGTGACTGGAGAATAAACGATTTTGTAAATAACTTATTTTCATTTTGAAACATAAGATTTGTGGGAATGCATAAATAATATAATCAGAAATAGGTCAAGTGCGAGCCGAGAATGGTACAGTCGATATGAAAATGTATTATGTTTCATGGAACAATAATAAATTTGCCTTACAATACATTATTTATTTATAGAATACCTAGTGATCCTATAATGCACAATCGATGGGTAGACATTATAAGAAGCAGTCGTGGAGAAGATTATACAAACAAAACAGATAGAGAAATACAATACGAATAAAATTTAAGTTTTGTGCAAAATTGTATTTCTCTATTATACCTTCTATCCCACTTTACTCACGGCATATTAAGCGGAACATAAATGAAAAGTCTACATTTCTAACGCAATAGTTTTGTTTCACAAATACAATATTTATTTTTTATTACACTTAATTAATGACGTCTTACCAGTTTTTTTTTTAACAAAATTATAAATATTTTACTCGGGCAAAAAATAACTTTTTCACAATGTCTTCCTTTTATTTTGTTCGGGTAAATTTGCCGGTGAGTGTATTTTATGAATTGAAAACATTAAAGTCAACCCATTCCAATTCGAATCGATACTTATATTTTTAGTTTTTCAAACACTTCACAATAACTAAACCTTACTATGATCAGTTTTCCCTGTAAATTAGTAAATATGTCTTTAGCTGGCATCCCCATGTATGCCCACAGAGATAAATAGAATGACGTTTTGCGAGTGTCAGACAAAGAAGTCACGCACACAAGCATACAAAAACTGGCCTGTTTCTTTCGTAGTGATTACAGGGCCACACTCTATCTAGAGAGTAAATAATCAAAGCAATAAATATATGGTATATGTCATCCAAATAATCCAAACATTGAGGTAAATATTTATCTGATTTACGGTTTACTGTGTGAATTCATTTTGTTACTTAAATGTTTATTTATTGTTATACTCCCGGGACACTTCTTTTTTCGCCACTGTGAGCAACGCCATATTATACTTCCGTTCATAAAACGTCTTTTCTTGTGGTATTTATACCCACCGTGTAAAATTAAAACTCCACGTTGAGTTACGTATTAAATTTGGTTTAAGTCGTGCATTTTTTTACAAAAACGTTAAACCAACAAATGTCATTGTAATAACTAAATGACATTAATAAGTAGTATCTATTCAAGAATAATAACAAACTGCCGGAACCGTCCCTGAGGCCCTACTTTGAAAATCGAAGTTCGAAGTTACGTTAGCTCCATCTCTTTCTCTCGATTTAATCTCAAATCACGAGTGACAGGAATAGAGCTAACGTAGCTTCGAACTTCGATTTTCAATATAGGGCCGCTGAATTAGACGAGTAATAGGTACCTAAGTACCAGATAGAGATATGTCAATTGACAATAAGTTGGTATTACAAGGATATTAGAATTCTTGGTTTGTTATCATATTACTACATACCTACACTTTATGCTGAAGTACCAATTGATAAAATAAGTGTCAGTTTTCATTATTCAAGTAAATATATTATACGCTACCAAAGTGGCGTAAAAAGACAAACGATATCAATGGCATATTAGGCTTAGACGATGTTTATTAAGGTATCGTGGGTAACCTAGATTCCAGTGAAGCATATATATATAAATTATATCACAGGTTCCACTGAAATCAGTGGTGGATCTTACCAAACTCCCTGAATTGGCTAAGTAGAGTTTCTGCCGCTTTACTCTACGACCTTTGCATGATATTTGGACTACGAGCCGAGCCGTTGAATTGATTTTTTTTTTCTTGTTTTATCCCAGAGGGAAAGGCAAAGGACATAAATCCATACAGCCTAGTCATAGTTTGATAATTATGATGATCCAATTTAAAGTAAGGCCGAAGCCAAGTCTTTGTACATTTTTCTTTTACCAATTTAGAGTAAGGCCGAAGCCAAGTCTTTGTAGATAATATTATCCTTAACACTTGAGTTCTAAGGCCGTAGCCATGTCTTAATAAGTATATATAGTAAAATCCTGGATTGTGAGGCCGAAGCCAAGTCTTCAAAAGTAATAGTCAAGTTTGTAAAAACTTGTCTTGAATAATCCGATGAAAAGCGTAAAATCCGGTGAAAGCGTAAAACACGTAGTTCATGAAAGGTCAAATGTCATTAATTGTATTACAAATAAAGTCAAAGATGGAAGAATATACTCCAAAATTCTTTAAAATGTCTTGGATACAGCGCGGGATGTTTTCAGGTCTACCATAAACTGTTAATAAGTCAGCGGATAATGATAGTCGCTGAATGTTGAATGCTGCACATTCAAAAAAGATGTGATCCAGAGTTTGAACGCAGTTATTATTACAGTATGAACATATAGACGATGAAATAATACGCATTCGATTCAAATGAGCATTGAAACGACAGTGTCCAAATCTTAGACGACATAATATGCTGTAAAATTTCCTGCTTCTGTACTGATGCGATTTAGAAAACCAAGGGGTTTTACCTAATTCTTGATTAATATCTCTATACCAAGAGCCTTTTCTGGTTAATGTTTCAAGCCAATTCTCAAGCCAGTCCTTTTTAATTTTATATTTAATTAGAGGTAACAAGTCGGAGTGTGGTAAGGCAACATCGTTAACAGGGCTGCCGCTGTCACTGTCAACAATGAAACGTGCCAAAAAGTCAACATGCTCGTTACCGGTAACGCCAATATGCGAGGGTGTCCATAGAAAGTACCCCGCAGCAAACATAGGGAAAAAGTGGTTTCAGTCAAATCTCACGAAATTTTAGTATGATGTTGATTCAAATCTCCTGATTATTTTTTCTATAAGGGCACAACTCTCTCAGAAGTATACTTTCAGAAATAATCAATTTATTTATTTTAAATATGTTAGCTATTTTACGTAATTCCTCCTCTTTGCACAGTTATGCGGCATGTCGTTCGCAAACTATTAACATAGTTTTGTGGAGCGATTGTGTAAAGCAAATGTTTTGTATCTTTTTGCGATAATAAATGATTTAATAATAAATAATAATAATAATAAACAGGCGGACATAACTGACAGTTGGTGACTGCATGAAGTCAGAATGCCAGTAAATGTCAGTGTGTATCATTCCAATATATCGAGTTTAGAAAACACGTCGCTTAAATAGAAAAAATATACTTGATTATATCTGAAAGTATACATCTGAGAGAGTTGTGCCCTTATAAAAAAATAATCAGGAGATTTGAATCAACGTCATACTAAAATTTCGTGAGATTTAACTGAAACCAATTTTTCCCTATGTTTGCTGCGGGGTACTTTTATACTAACATTTCTAGTTGAAAGATGTTGAACCAAGTGTCTTATTTCT
The DNA here is from genome assembly GCA_949316455.1 of Acleris holmiana. NCBI lineage: Eukaryota > Metazoa > Arthropoda > Insecta > Lepidoptera > Tortricidae > Acleris > Acleris holmiana. The sequence goes on along the minus strand of OX438762.1, from coordinate 69,302,607 downwards.
ATTATAGTATAATTTGTGTTGGCGCTTAATTGATAATTCTGTAATGCTTTTAAAACGCTCATACTGTCTGTGATAACTAACCAACACAATTCAGGTCTATCTTGGATGAATTTTAGAGCTGTAAGGATGGCATGCGCCTCAGCGGTGAAAATACTTGATTCCTTGTTAATCTGAGTTCCGTAACCAAATTTCAAATGAGGTATATAAAATGCCAATGAAACTTTATCATCTTTTTTCGAGCCATCAGTACTTATAGATATGTTTGTGATTAGGTACTTGAGAAATAAGATTGTAGACTTCTTGTCGTTCTTTCTGCTTGCAATCAACGTTAATATCTAGTTCGTGAAAAGTGCTATCAAACTCTTTTTCGTAAAACAGCCAGTTGACAGAATTATGAATATTATGCTGGTTATATAAATTAAGCATGTAAGAAAACTCATAGAGAATGAAAGGGATGTTAGAAGACAACGGAGAATTAACAGGAAGACTATCACGCAATGAAATTAGCTTCTTGATCAAAGGATGATTTTTTATAGAGAAAAGTTTAAGAATAAAACGGAGTTTCAAATATTTAAATCTAAATAATAAAGGTGGGGTGTTGCACTCGACTTGTAAGGAGTTAATGGGTGTTATTCTCATAGCTCCTGTAATTAGTCTGAGATTATTGTTTTGGACAACATCCAGTTTCTGAACCAACTTGTCATTTGAGGAAAAACACAAAAAACCATATTCAAAATGACTGCGAACTAGAGACTTATAAAGAGATAAAAGAATTTTTGGGTCAGAGCCCCAGTATGTCCCAGCTAGAGACCTCAGGACATTAAGAGCCTTTTGAGCTCTAGCAATTATACAATCAACATATTTACCCCAGGATAGGTTACTTACAAATAGAATACCCAGAAATTTTACATTGTTTACTATAGGGAGTGATATATTGTTGTAAAAAAAATTAGCTTTAAAAGAACCAATTTTGCTAAAAACTAAGACTTTTGATTTTTCACTACTTATATCTAAGGCAAGATGTTTGAAATAAGAGGATAATTTACTCAAAGCATTATTTAAATTCAGGTTTACATTGTTAGCATCATTGCCAGAGCAGTAGACTACTAGATCATCTGCAAACTGTAGATTAGAAACATAAGGACCTAAAACTAAGTTCAATCTATGGATATAAAGAGTAAATAATAAGGGACTTAAAATACTTCCCTGACATGTACCTTTAAAAGAAAATCTGGGTCCAATAAGCCTCTTATTGCACTTAACAAAAACTTTTCTACCATGCAAAAAGTAAAAAATCCACTGCACTACTTTTAAAGGAAAACCAATTGCAGCTCTGATGAAAAAATGTGATGATTGAGATTATTAAATGCCCCAAGAACATCAAAAAATACACTAATAAGAGCATGTTTAGACTGAAAAGCCTTAAAAATATCAATATGTAAGTGGGCAATGCTCTCCCTTGACGACCCGCCCTTTCTAAAGCCAAATTGATTAGATGGTAAAATGCAATTTCTCTCCACAAAATGTTCAATTCTTTGTTTTAGAAGCTGCTCAAATATTTTACCTACACAAGAAAAAGTTAAAGCAATGGGTCTGTAAGAATCAAAATGAGTTTTATCTTTATTTGGTTTCAGGATAGGTTCAAGACAGTCTACTTTCCAGGCATCAGGGATTAAAGGGTTCTCCCAGAGAATATTAAAAATTTCTAATAAAAGTACTTTACATTGATTAGGTAAGTATTTTAACATTTTATATGAAATACCATCCAGACCAGCTGCAGAATCTCTTCTAGATGAAATAGCTGCAGTTAGTTCGACTAAGTTAAATGGTTTTGTAAGATACTTATGATTAGGTGAAGTAGGGAATGAATCTACATTAAAAGCTGGCTCAACGGTATCTGGAGTATATTTTTTAAGGAAATCAAAAATCTAGGATTGATTGCTATTTGAATTACATGGACTTGAATAACTTTTATTGAATCTGCGCATATATGTCCAAATTAAGGCCATAGGTGTAGTTCTATTAAAAGACTCGCATAAACTTTTCCAACTGGCTTTTCTCTCAAATCTTATTATGTATTTCTTTTTAGCTTGTAATTTTTTAAAGTTAATATAATTTTCTTCAGAAGGATTCTGTTTAAATAATAAATAGGCTTTTTTACTAATTTCAACAGCTGCTGAGCAGTTAGCATTCCACCAAGGGAGAGGAGTTCTTTTCTTTTTGCTTGTTTTAGAAAACAAGTCAGAGGGTGAATTTCTGTTAGTCTGTCCATTTAATAAATGTGGAGAAGAGTTCATAAGAGCTAAGTGTAAGAGATTGATAAAGTTTGAGTAATTAAGTAAAGCATCCTGTCTGTCTATAAAAAAGTTGCCAAATAATAATTTAATGTTGTCAGAGTACTTTTTCCAATCAACTTTGTTGTAATTGATAGAAAAGGGCAGAGGAATGCTATCAGCAATATCGGGAGTCATGACGCTATTAGTATTAATTATTATTTTTGTAATTACAGGGAGGTGATAGCTGCCCAGAGGATCGTCATTTACTGACCAGTCACACTCCAAAGCCAAAGAAGGAGAAACTATAGTTAAGTCAAGAGCATTCTGCCTCCAAATGTGAGATCCAACTGTGGTCATTTGACCATCATTGGAAATACAAGATTATTGTTGTTAATGCAATCAAGAATGTCTTTGCCTCTACAATCAGAGGTTGAGCACCCCCAAGATGTGTTCAAACCATTGAAGTCGCCAGCAAGAAATATAGGTTGCGGTAATTTTTTAATAAGTCTATCTAACTTTGATTTAGAAAAAGATGGACTGCAATTAGATGGGCTGTAAAAACTAATAATAGAAAGATTTTTGTTATTACCATATTGAATACGAATCGCTACATTTTGTAATGAATCATCATAATATGTATCAAGAACAGTGTAAGAAATAGACTTGTGAACTAATATGGCTACACCATTATGGGAATTACCTGAATCTAAACGAACAACATCATAATTACGAACTTTAAACTTATGTCTAGGTTTGAGCCAGGTTTCGCAGATTAGTGCAATATGAATATTATTGTTCCACAAAAAATAAGAGAAAATATGTTGATTATGCAAAAGACTCTGAGCATTCCATTGTACTTATATTCAAGGTATCCATAAAAGCTAATAAATTAAAATTTACCAGAATCTAATTTCTTTAAAGTCTCCAGAAGAACATCTTTGATATTTTTGGAGCAAATAGATTTGTCATTATTTTTATTTGCAGTAATAAGCTGCACGATAGTTTGTGTTATAACTGAAAGTATTTGATCATTATTTATAAGTGATAGAAATTGGTCAGTTTTCTTTAAAGAAGGGAAATGATCCTTATTGAGAGTATCAGCATAAGTTCTTTTCTGGTATTTTTCTTTATTAAGCTGTATGTTGTGCTCCTTAACAGGGCATTTAGAAGAAATTGCGATATGATTTCCTTTGCAGTGACAGCAGACGGCTTGATCAGCAGGAGTTTGACATGATATATAACTGTGGCTTTCACCACAGATGGAGCATCTTACTGAGTTTTTGCAAAACTTGGCTATGTGACCATACCTCAAACACCGCAGACATTGCTTTACCGGGGGGATGTACGGTCGTACCTCGAACCACCAGCTATTCAAGTCCACGCTCTCAGGAAGCACAGGGCAGGAGAAGGTAATTGAAACTGTCTTTGTGGGCTGAAAAGTAGTTACACCATCAGTAGAAATTCTTCAAATGAAACGACGAATGCATACTATGTTTTTGCTGCTAGTAAGTGATTTATATATTTGCTTGTTTGACAGGTTTGTCGGGACGTGAGTGATGACACCAGTGACTTCCGTGGCGGCAGCCGGGATTGAAGCTTTCATCCGAAACATTTCTAGGAACGATGTGTTCTTTAAAGCGGCGTTAGCTAAGGCCGGCCTATCAAATATAACACCAATCTTAGATTTATTTATTCGTTTTAATTGTTTTACTCCCTTGTTATACCTCTTAATACCATTTGCCAAGGGCATCAGGTCACGGTTGCCGATAGGCTTATCAGCATCAGTACTTTCTAAAAAAACGATGTATTCAAAGTTACCACCATTTTCGGGATAACACCTGGTATAGTCTGGAATGCGGAAAGGTAGAAATTTGTCTACTTCTTCTTGCGACGCTAGAGATTCAGAATCGGTACCGGAGTCTTGCTCCGAGTCCGCCTCCGCGAAACCTTCAGGATCCGCCTCCTTTCTTTTACGTTTCTTCCTTCCACGACTCATTTCGACTTCAACCAACGCTTTGTTACTTCAATAAACTCTATTAAGTAACTTTTATTTTATTTTTGAAAATATATTTTATAAAAGCCGCCCAAACAGTTCGAAAGTTCCCGCGCTTTTCCCGTTGAATTGAATTGTTTGTTTACTTTCATTTGACTTGACAATGACAGATATAGAAGTGACAGTTTTTTTCTCTTTTTCATTAAGTACAAAGGCAACAAGCTTGTCAGCCATTAAAGTTTACAAATGTTATCTCCATAACTAAAAAATTTTTTTCTTAAATATTAGAGGAATGAAAAATAAAAGAGCCGCAGTAGTTCCTTGATCTTTAGGATGACGACTATCGAAAAAAAAATATAATTTACATCTCTTCCAAAAACTTTACTTTAGCCTATTATGTCCGATACACTGGTGGAGCATATTAAGAGATGCAAGTATCACAGGATACACCGAGATAAATGGTGGATCACAGTGAACACCGGCGTGCTATTCAATCCACTGGTGGATCGAGATAGTGGATCCTACTGGATAGAGGGCGAGGTGTTTCAGGTTTTTTGGGTCAAAGTCTGAGAATTAACATTTATTTTTTGTATGGTTTATAGGGTCGCTGATTACGAAAATGATTTTAAAATCCATCGTGGCGGACGTGAAGTACGATCATCCCCTGTTGGGGTGCGATGGGGTTGAAATATCTAAATATAAATATTTTTACCGATTCCTCTCAAAGTCTTAACAGTTTAAAAACAAACTAATAAGTAATTTTTGTTGTGTTATATTACACTTTGTACGACAAGAGCGTGACCGGTAAAATTTTAAGAAAAAATAAGAATTAATAAATATTTTGTGAAACACAAAATCAAATAGCTTACACATTCATGCTTTATTTTTAATAAAGTGTCCAGTCTCCTGATTTATCTACAATAGCTTGGCATCTTCTAGGCATACTTTCTATCAGCGTAACCTATAGCATAAAACATTGCAATATTGGCAATACTTTCTTTCAGTTTGCGTCAAGTCAACTTAGGTAATATTTTATAATGCTTTAAATCCACGAAGGCGCGCATCGGCTTTTAAATTAACAATGCACGGTTTCGTTAATACCAATAGTTAAAATGAAGAACCTACTGGTTAGGTAGTACACACTGGGCGGGACCTCGAAGATCAAAACTATAAAAGTATATTAATAAACGGGTTTATGCTATTTGCTGATTGAGTTAGATTATCATCATTTCGTCTAAAACGCAACTAGTACTAGCGGTAACAGGTCTAAAACGCTGCTAGTCTAAAACGCATCTCGTCTAAACTGCAACTGGTCTAAGTAGCTACCAGTCTACGTCGCTATTGGTCTAAGCAGGAAGTGATCTAGCAGACAATTCGCAACTGGTCTATAACGCATTTCGCCTGTGACATACATATTTTGGCAAGCGCCCGCCACCACTCTCGAACCCATGCCATATAATGTTCGAACCTTATTAGCACTCAATGTTAAGGCATAATTTAGCTCCTAATATATCGTAACAAATGGATGGAGCGCGGATACGTCAAACCAACCGCGCGCTAACGAACGAAAACCTACCTTATGCATAATAAGACAGCGGTAACACTTGTCTTGTTTGAAAGATGAAAACCCCTTCATAGAGCTTACCAATACTAAAGGATTTGAATTAAGCCGCTGGCACGCTGTCATATGTAGAAAAGTATCTTCTGACCCAATGTATGGGTTATTCTTTCGAGATAGCGCTTAAAAAGCAAATTGAACGGCTTTTAACGCTGAACGGGTTTGGTTAGTACCTAAAACCTCATAAAAACCTCTTCAAAAACCCGTGAAGGGGATAGCGGACCGGTCCCTGGTTTTAAATTCCCCACATTTAACTTAAGCCGACTCGAAGACACTGTCCTTAAAATAAGGAACCTTTATTCATTGACAAATTGTTACCTTTCGATAACTTAGGGGGACAATACTAAAATTTAGTGACACACTTGAAAATTACACACACGCGCACATTTCTGATTTGGTGACGCGAAAAATAGGGTCTGTTCGTCTATTTACGCTAGTAATATTAATGTCTATGGCCCGGACCCTCTTAGTAATAGATTCTAATATCTAAGAAATCTGACGCTGTTTCCAAAGAAAACCCGAAAGCATTACCATTATTCGTTAATTCATAATATCACTTTTTCTACAACAAATTTCCACAAACCTACCCGTTCGCCATTGAATTAATTACTCATAACCTTTTTATTAATCAATTCAATTAAGTTTTGAAACTAGTGGACCTCGCAAGACGTTACAGTTTTATTCCATCGGAATACTTCAAAGAAGTTCGATCAACTTTTCTGACAAATCTAAGATTGCAGCTTTGAAATTGATTTACGAGAAAATTATAAAAGTTTGTTTAAAACTGTGACACACGCGTACTAATCAGAAACATTAATTCATAAATAAGTTGAGTGCAATCATCAAGTTACCATATATAATCAAAAAGATTGAAAAAACTGAAACAAGAAGCGATGGTTACCTAATGATTCGCCGACAATTATTTGGCAGATTATTGATTGGCAGACAACGTTTCGCCGAGTAACGGTACGCCGATGGATTTGTTCGTAGATGTATTGTTTCGCAGACTAACGTTTCGTAACTCAACCTTTAGCAGCTGTTTTAGTTGGCTTATGAGTCAGTAAGCTGAACCACTATTGGCAGAAATTCGTTTAGCCTATTAATCACTACACATTTTGAATGTTTGCTCGAACAACTGTTCGCTTTTAAACGGTTCAACTATTATTCATCATCATATTAACTGTTTGCCACCTTTTCGTTTTGCACTGGAAATGGCATCAAACATAAGGATGATTACTCTGAAGTGAAATTACTGGAACTAATAGCCAAAAATGTAAAATTATAGATTGCCCCACTTTTTGTTCAATTGTTTTTTTTTCTATGTTTTTTTTAATGGTACTTAAATCATAGAGTTTTTGTAACAAATAAAATTCACTGTCCGATGTACCTATGTATCATTTGCCCTAAGTAACGGCTCGGTTTATTAATAGTTTACCTTTTTTTAAATTGACTTTGTTGTGTTTGTTATTTACTGGGCAGATAAAAAAAAATAACCTCGAAAATGCCGAAACAAAAATCGACTGAACCTTAAATCTACTAAACAATAATGATGCCATGTCACAACTCTGCTTATCATGTTTCGACGAACAGTTGTTCGGTAAAATGAAACAATTACGAAACAAACAATCGACTAAACGTAACTCTGCGTATCGCTTTACTGTCTACCGACTATTCGGCGAAACAAATAATAGGCGTAACGAAATTATACCAAACGCTACTCGGCCAAAAGAAAGGTCTGCCAATAGTTGTCTGCGAAACAAAAATCTGCGTATTTAAACTCGGCGAAACGACAGGTCACCGTGCCAACCTTACAGGGCTGGGTAGCTCAGATCAGGAGTGCCCAAAATATGATAAATCAAGTCGCCCTGAAAACGACATATCTCAACATTTAAAATTTTGGACATGCGGTACCCTGGTTCACTATTTTTGATGCCACAACGACAATTATTAATTAGAATTTTTCAGTTTCGCTTGCTATCAAAGAAAGCTGATTAAATTAGATTTATCCTTCCGGCAACTTTTACATCGCACGATGTTAAAAAATTGTATTAAATTTTGTAGTGCTGCATTCCTCAAAACTTGCCAGTTTCAATGAAGATTCTAAAATGATAGGGTCAGGTGGGGTAAATAAAAGACACGGGTAAAAATAAGTCTAAGTTTTTAACACTCAAAAATTATTCTACTTCATTCCTATTCTATTTAAAAGGAAGTCTACAATGCTGCTTTTTTAATAGAAAAGGAATGAAAGTAGGTACCTATAGAATAAGTTTTCGAGTGTTAAAAACTTAGTCTTATTTTTAACCGTGTCTTGCATTTACCCCACCTGATCCTAATATAACAATTGAATTTTTTGATTTAAGTAGCGAAGTTAAGTAACTTCGTTGCTTAGATCAATAAACTCAATTGTTACCTAGGTAGTGCCCGGGATAGGGGTAACGGCATGTACTTCAAGCGATGAACGTAAATCGCGGAGTGAGCCGCGCCTGGCAGCACTACAGGTTTTTATATAATTTTTTTACACCATGCGATGTGAAACTTGCCGGAAGTAAAACCATGATTCTTAAACTTGAAATTTGACCTAAAAAAAATGCTAATTATTTATTTATTTCGTTAAAAGGGTCTTACAGCAAATTAAATCAGCTTTCTTAAATTAACAGCAAACAAAACTGAAAAATTCTAATAACTGTGGTAGTGGCATCAAAAATGATAAACCAGGGTAAGTAAGTACCGCATTTCTAAAATATATAATAATTGACATCTGGAGATTTACTACGTGATTTATCATATTGTGGACTCCTGAGCTGAGCTATCCAGCCCCGTAAGGTTGGCCACTATCTCCCTGTATATACAGGTCAGGTGGATTATGGACCCCGATTTTTATGTTAAAGAGAAGGCACACGAGCACTCAGGCCACCTGATGGTAAGTGGAATCTGAGACCCATAGACGTTTGAATTCTCGCTTTGTTCCAAAAACAGGTAACTTCCAAAAACAGGACTACGGCGTACCTACTCGTATATACTGCCGTCTACCTTTGTTATAATAAAATGTTTGAAGGCAAATAAGTATGTTGCCGTTAACCAACTAAAGGGGTAATGTGATTTATAGATAAATTAACGAGAGCATAGAATTGCATGTGTATTGTATGTTTACAGGCATTCTATATTTGAATTTTCTATTTTCTCGTACTATCAGCATAAAAAAGAGGTTTGTTATATATTGAAGAAGTAAATACCAAAATAATGTAAGTGTCAAATTGTGAATATTATTTGCGTTGTGCATATATTTTTACGTCTGATTTTATTGTATTCTCACAATTATCAGAATAATTTTGTGTCAGCCCGTACGACTAAGTGTAAGTTACATAATTTTCAAAGAATATGGCGTTGAGTAGTTTTGGTCCGATTGAGAGTAAGCAAGTTATTTTTAACTGTTATAAATATTTTGAACTTGAACTGAAGACATTTTTTAATTCCCCTTACGATTGCCACCGTCATTCAATCCGATCGAAAATATTTGGTCCATGGTAAAAGGATATGTAGCGAAAAGAAACGTTTCTTTAAACATGCAAGGCATTATGAGTTTAGCAACTGAACGAATGAATACTTAATAGTATTCATTCGTTCAGTTGCTAAACTCAGGACTGGGAAAATATTTGTCGCCATGTCGAAAGTGAAGAAAATAAATATCGATGTCAGGAAGGGGTCATGGATCGAATTTTAATCTTATGAAGAACATGATAGCGACAAAAAGCATAAAACAGAGGACTACTACTTATTCCATTTCTTAAGGGTATGTTATTTTATTAAATTAAGAGAAAATTATTATCCCTTTGTGGCAAACGGTACAACGACTACAAATGCAATTCCATGTTCTCGATAATTCATCTTTACTCGTATACAATCTGTGCTGTTTCAACTTACCTTGTCGGTATCGATTAAAATCAATAGCCAAACGGGGCTTCCAAAAGAATCTTCCGGGAACTGTACACTGCAATGCAATAAATAAATTTCTTTGTTTAAAAGAAATTTAAGCAAAAATCCTAGTTCAGCTCATCAGATTATATTTCTAAAAGTATTTTAACTTTGGGCCCGTTATTTGATGAGCAGATAAATTAACAATTGGTTTAAATTTGAAAATTGATTCAAAAGTTTGACACGTTTGGTTCAGGTTTAACAATTGGTTACGAATTGTACTCGTTGGTTTCGTTAACTACTCATCAAGTAACCGGCCTTTAGACGAGAATTTCCTCCATGTTTTCCGTTGTTTCTGGGACATAATCCCTTAAATTAACGGAAAACCTCACCTGTTAGTCGTACATTACCAGCAGTGTAATTACAAGGACAATACATTCTTCAATACTACAAAGGAAAACGTTATGAAATTGGTTCACAATCCTGGCCATCCGCAAATTCAAAATAGGTGATGACAATTCAACATTTTTTTAGAAACATTGTCACAGTTAGTAGTTATTAAATCATTATTTCTATTCCAAAGCAATATAATATTTATAATATATGTGTGTAACGGTTTGGTGTCCCTAATAAAGAGAAAAAAAAAAATATAACGCATCAATATTTGGCTTATAAATCTGGGGTTGCATTTAATATAGCTGTTGCTTAAATTCACTAATATAAACACTGGTTTATACTAAATACACCAGATAAAAGATTATTATATATTAGCAAGTTATTGAAAAGAGCATATTTTAGAATCATATACAGAAGTTGGAATACCAGCAAATTTCAGGGCCATTTATATTAGATGAGAACAAAGATGATAGTAAAATATTTTTATTTGCATCTACAGAAGCAAGACGAGTTTTATGACTACTTGTAAAGAAATAAATGCAGAGGTTTATTAGGTTATTTAGATTGAAGCGGTGACGAGAAATCCACAAATTTGATTCCTCTAGTATATGCCCTGCTGTTAATAAATGAAAATAACTTAGGAGACATTATTCCACTTGATAAAATCTTAAATACTCAAATGGAGACGAGATTAATTTATATTTCCGGAAACGGTTAACCGGGAAACAATATTCTTTTAGTTTTTATAGCCCAATGAAAAAAGCACGAAATTATAAAATAAATGAACATTGATAGTTAATAAACGTCACGTTTGTCTCTGTATACCACTTTGGTCTATCCAAACCATAGAGGAATGTTTGATGTAAGTACAGTCGACTACAAAGAGCATAGAGAGATGTATCTAATTAGCCCTTATTCCAATTGCATTAGGCGAAAAAAACTTTTTTTGGATAATCTCCGTGTTTGTGGTGCAAAATGTAACTAACGTAATAAACAAAAATTGCATCAAAAACGGAGAATTTTGTAAGATATGGTGTTGCTTTAATGACCAGAACCGTACGCTACTCTAGTACGCTTTGGTCAAAGAATAATAAAAAAAATAAGTCATTTCATGATATAAAAGTAAACATTAGGTTAAATAAAACAGTGCTTGACGGCACACCACTTTAAAGCACCAGGACTTTGTCTCAAAAAATACATCTGTCTATTTAATGAGTTCACTACTTTTTTATATTCTTGAGCAATGAGCTTATGGATTATCTCAAGTAATTCAATGTATTTTAGATTTCCGAAAGATGGAAAGTTTTATTGTTATTACGATACGTACAGGATGCATATAATTTAAAAATATATCAATTTTTTTATTTATTTATATTTTTTTCTAACAACAACGCAGTTTAACGGTAACAGGTACTATAAGGCAGTGTGATATGCATACCATAACATCATATAAGATATGTATGCGTACCCACTCTCCAACAGGAATTAAAGTTATTTAACCCTCCATTTATATTATATACAATTAGGTGACGACAGATACACATCCATCTGGCAGAACCTCAAACATTCATCACTCAACACAACCCTTGACTTTCTCGAAAACTGAACTAAAGGGTGAGTACTATTAAATTGTCGCCAACATTTCCCGTATTTTTTTTTCGGCCACGCAACCTTTTTCATTAAACTTATAATATTTCAAATTTAGAACGTATTTGCATGTCTTACTGTTTAAAAGAACATTCAGTTGTTTTTATCAGTCAAGATGTCGTCAAACGAAAAAAGCGTTCGTGAATTAATTTTGCGAGAATTTTTAATAAATCCCAATATGTCCACTTTGGATCTTGCGAAATCGTGCAATACGAGTCGGAGAACAGTGCAAAGGACCCTAAAAAAACTAAAACAAGGTGGAAATATTGAAAGAAAGCAGCGAGAGGTCCATCCTACAAGGAAACGGAACAAAAAATTGGATTTAAAAGTGTGTGTAAGCTGTTTGATCAGAATCCGGCAATCTCTTCTCGAGATGTGTCCAAAAAAGTTGGTACTTGTCAAAGAAATGTACAAAAAATAAAAATAAAGTATGGTATTTCTACTTACAAGAAGCAAAAAGCCCCCAAAAGAACTGTAGAACAGTATAATCGAGCAATTAGACGGTCTAGATTTCTGTACACCTTGTTAGTTCAAAAAACAGGTTGCTTAATTATTGATGACGAAACGTATGTGAAAGCTGATTTCAAATCAATACCTGGAAACCAGTACTTTTCTTCTCGCAACGTCTCGGGTCTACATGAATCAGAAAAAGTGATTCCAGTAGAGAAATTCGCCAAGAAGTTCCTCGTGTGGCAAGCGATATGCCAGTGCGGCATGAGAAGTTCGCCTTTTGTAACCACTGGCACAATAAACACGAATATTTATATTTCCGAATGCTTAAAAAAACGGTTATTACCACTTGTAAAAAAACATACTTTTTCTACATTGTTTTGGCCAGATTTGGCAAGTTGTCACTATTCGTCGCGAGCTTTGGATTGGTATAATCAGAATTCTGTCGATGTAGTGCCGAAGAATATGAATCCGCCAAATTGCCCAGAACTACGGCCGATTGAAAAATACTGGGCTAATATTAAAACAAAGTTGCGGAAAACATGCCAACCGGCCACATCATTGCCCGATTTTAAAGAAAGTGGATGAAATGTACAAAACTGTTAAGTTAAAATGTATTTATGCTAATTGTGAATTTATAACTACAAAAGTGTCTTTAGCTTGATATTGCTTAATTCACTGTACGAGCCATGATCTAGACTCTAGTATCTTCATGGTCTATAACGAGATGTTCAATTTTCAACACGTATACATGTTTATCTTTTATAGTAAAACAGAGGTAATACAGAAATTATTATGTCTTCTAGCTAGATTGAATCCTCATTATAGCTTTCTGTACTATGTAAAAGTAAATATACAGATCAATTATAAAGCCGCTTTAGTATGTTGATATATTCGTTTTATTTATATTATTGCAATTTATCAAATATATTCAAAGATCTCATTTGTATATTTCAAAGTTATTTCAATCCAAACTGTATATATTAGGGCTAGATGTTTATCCAGAATTAAACCTTATTGTTAGACATGAAGTTATTTATTGCTTCAAATTTAAAATAGAAAGTTTATCAAATAAATACTGAATCTTATATTGTCACTAATTAAACTTGTTTAATGAAAAGTATTTAATTTGTTACTGAAAATTAATCAACTCCTTTATTTTATAGTAATAAATGATTAATATAATTTGACCTAAGGCAATATGAAGAGAGACTTTCAAAGTATAGTTTCATCTCAAACATAAAATATTTTACTACTTACCTCCGTATCCCTTTAGGTGATCCTAAGTTTTTTTTTAATATGAACTTTATTTGATTACTGATTGCTATCAGTTTTATATTTTATGTACCTAAACTTTAGAAAATAAAAATAAAACGTACATATTTCCCTATTTCAATAAAATCCTAATTCCCTACTTTCCCTAGTCAAGTGATTCTACCCTAACTCTACTTATAAGGCCTATTCTACAAAGAACTACATCCTAGAGGCTTACCTTATCCTCATAATTAGCTAGTTCCCTAGGTAAACTGTAAACTTTAGCCGGGTCTGCTGAGAAAGCAACCTAACACCCGTGTGATTGCAACCCCCCTCACACAGACCGAATTCCAAGACGGTGAGAGTATGACGCGCTTTTTTTGTTTTTAATGGAATAGGAGGCAAAAGTGCAGTCAGATTCCCTGATGGTAAGCGAATACTGTCACCCATAGACACCTGCAGCACCAGGGGAGTTACAGGTACGTTGCCGGCCTTTCAAATGAGAGTACGCTCTTTTCTTGTGTGGTTTAGTGTATATAAATATATAGTTTTAAGGAACCAATCCTCAAACTTCCCAAAGCTTTCACGGGTACAATTGCATGCCCAACCTGTGGACCCCGATCCCACTCCAGGCTGGCGAATGAGAATGGTGGTGCACTTATATAGATGACTATGTTGATAAAGAGTAACATCTAGGGTTGCCCGCACCTCATTTAGAATCTACAGAGTTCCAAACCAAGATTATTTGTCACCGTTAGAGTCAGCGTGATTCCTCAGGCAAACTGTTAGCCTGGACATCGCTCTGGCACGAAATTATGCTAATCTGGCTTAACTCAAAAGACTTAACAATTACAAAACTTTCCCCCCCAAAACCCCAAACTGAATTTACTAAGTAAACAAACACCAAACACAAATGTCAACTAAATAATATTCTAAACTTGCGAACTACTTCTTTCTTCTAAAAAATCTGTAACGGAAAAGATTAACAAATCCACACACAAATAACTACAATAAAGCAGTCTTACCCAAAACTTGCGTTCAAACGTATTCTAAATTCCAAATAATTAAACACTCATTCAATTATCAAAAATCTAGTTACTTATTAATTTTATAAACCCCCAATTCAACATTTAAAAAATATTCCCTGGTTCAAAGTTACAAAGCCCTAAAAGTTACCCCCTTGACCGAACGCGTTGAAAGTCAAATCCAGAATCCTCATTTTAAATTTAGAATTCAATTACTATTCTCGATTAAATAAAACAAAAATAAAACGAAAACTACCACAAAAAACCCTAGGAGCAACCCCCTGCCGTACGCGATAAAAGTTCAATCGTGAATCCTCCAACCCGGTGTACGACCCCTGTATTTATACCCTATCACCTACAGTTGCTTCTTCAGCGTCATCGGCCTCATTTGCTTCACTTGCGTCAGTGGCTTCATTGCCTTAAACCAGGGTAGACCCACGTCGCTTCGCGGCGGCCATATTTAAATTCGAATTTTGTAAGGTGCAGGTGGGTAATTTGAATGATTTTTGCACTAGTTGAT
This sequence comes from Acleris holmiana, assembly GCA_949316455.1. Lineage (NCBI taxonomy): Eukaryota > Metazoa > Arthropoda > Insecta > Lepidoptera > Tortricidae > Acleris > Acleris holmiana. The sequence continues at coordinate 69,287,516 of OX438762.1, read as the reverse complement.
AAGGTGCACGTGTTTCCATTAACCAGTCAGTGTCGCTAGGTTTTTAGATGGCAACAGGGAACTATTTACTTACTGGATAGCTTAGCCCAACATTCCATTGCAGAAATTTTCGTAAATAATGTAAGATTTTATAAATACAAGTATTTAAAATCTACTTTTTAATTTCGTTTCAAAAAGGAGTCGTAAGTGCTTGTAGGATTAGGTGCATATTATTTTTTTGATCGTATTTACCCTCCCAGCTTTTTTACTCGATTATGCGTATACAAGTTTGTATATGTTTGTCATACTTTTATTTCGGAATTACCCGATCAGGAATCTGTGGTACTCAAAATTTAATGTCATATGCACTCCAATAGAATGAATAATTCGATAAAATGTAGTAATAATGTATTTTTTTAAGAGATAAATGTGCGAATTTGATCTATAAGATGTGATCGAGAGTGCTGATATAAATGTAATTTTTTACCAACTTCAAAAAAGGAAAAGGTTATATATTCGATTGTATTTTTTTAATGTTTGTTTACTGATTTAACTGATAAAACCGCCAATTACTAACCGATTTTCAAAATTCCTTTTTTATAACAAACCGTAAGTATACTTAAGTACAATAAACACAATTAAAAGGAGTTGAAAATAAAAATATTAACAACACATAATTACGGTTTATTTGGTAATAAAGTGTTTATTTAAAAATAAAAAACAACTTACTTACACATAGTATTTTTAGAACACTGTTTATTACTTCCATACGCTTAATTAAAAAGTGTTGAACACTGCAGCTGTGTTAATCGTAAGTATCATTAAACAGTTTATTTGAAATGAAGTTTGAGCCATATGATTCAACCTAACACGAGAAGTGGTATCTGAAAAAAATAAAGAAGTAACTCGCCATGAAAGAAAAATAACGAAAAATGCACGATCGGACTCTCAATGAGCTGAACACATTTATACAGTATGACTGACATACCTATTGATCATCAGAGCTCGGAATAGGCAATGCCACTTACTTGAACTTCGCGAGAGGACGCAAGTAGCCAAGAGCGGTTACAACCACCAAAAATAACTATTTTTTATCATTTAATGCAGGAGAGAGAAGTAAAATTCTGTCTAAATCAACTAAATAAGACAAAATTGTAGACTCCCTTTGATTCAATTTCATTTATGTCATTTTTTACGACTGATTGTTTTGTCATGATAAATAAATAAAGAATATGCAATACAGTGTGTTACCGGCATGAGGGCTTTAAATGTAGGTATCGATTCTACTCCTCAAATGCTACATCTTTTGTTCTACGACTTAAAAAATAACTTAATTTACAGTAAGTTATAGGTGATCAAACTTTCAAACTTACTAGTAAAATCAGTGAATTAATTTATTTTGTATGAAAAATAAAAATAAAAATTACCTCATTTTTTAAAGTCGTAGAACAAAAGGAGTTCCATTTGAGGAGTAGAATCGATACCTACATCTAAAGCCCTCATGCCAGTAACACACTGTATATGCAACATAACAAGTTCTATAACTAAAGTTATTTTTTTATCAAGCCTTTAGAGTAATACAGTAAATCCCGAGAAATCCCGCAATTCGCATTAAATAAAAAGAAACATATACTTTTGGTGGTTATAACCACTCTTAGTTACGTCCTCCCGCGAAGCCTAGGTAAATTGGCACAACCTATTCCGAGCTCTGATGATCATATATTCGGGTTTCCGTTGCGGGAATGATTTAATACCTACTCTTTGGCTAATTCCAAACATTCCCGCTCCGAAAACTCGATGTATGATTATGAATCTTGATCCCCACCATACATAGTTATTTTAATTTATAAACTATGAATACTTCATATTTTAGTCAGATAATCGTGTACTTAATGGAATTATTCTATCTCTTAAAATAGCAACTTAAATATCAAAAGTTTGAGAATCACTGCGGATCCCCATAGAAAAGCAACATCGGGTAATTCCGGATTATTTTAAATTCGGAATTCCCCGCTTCAGTTAATTCCGAAAAAAATCAAAAAGTTGTATTTAGCTGTTGTGAATCTACTAAATAAGCGTTAAAAACGATAGTCTATCATATAAAAAACAGTAAATATAATAACTTACCAAGTTTCTGAGTAATGAACGTTCGGGCAAATCCGAAAATCAGAAAAGGCGGGAAAATACACTTCTTCACTAAATTATTACACTGGACGCGTTTACTCTCTCTTAGCCCCCTGTTCCATGTATCCCTACCGCCTTTTCCCCCCTGATAGAGATATGTGTAATATTTTTCCTTTCTTTGCCACCGGTAGGGATAGTTGGAAATAATATGGCCACTTATCCCTCCTAACGGTCTATTCCCACTAGTTCCATTGACAGATCCATTGATGGAATTGAGAATTGGGAACAAAAATTCCCACTAGTTCCATTATTTAAAGGACTTCAGATAATGGAACTAGTGGGAATGATTTTTTCCCAGTAGTTCCATTTTATTAAAAAATAATTTAGTCTCACTAAAACTGTTTATGAACAATGTGAGAAGTATTCATAGCAAAAACAGTTGTTTTTTTAAATGTATACGTACCTATACATAAAATGCTAATGCAAGGTTATTTTACTTCTCTTTTGCTTAATATAATAATGTATGTAACCTTTTTATTGCACATAAACAATTATAAGATAGGCGAACTTATCCCATATGGGATCTCTTCCGGTTAATAATAATACAATATACTTAATTTAAAGTATAACAGATTATTTAAATAGTTGTCATCAAGTACCCAGATTGATATAATATCAGTCATATATTTATTCAGTAAAGACTGCTAAAACCTCTTTACTGATTAAAATAAAGTACTGGCCACTTATAAACCGTATGGCAAAGAGTGACGATACGTATTTAATAAATTATTTTTGAATTAAGAATGCATTCATTCCACTTTTGTTATCGACGGCAATTGTTAAAAAATACACAAGAACTCGACAGTTAAATTAAATATGGATGAGAAAGTGAAAATTATTGAAAGAGGAAGGGGTTGTGTGGCAATATACAAAGGTCATGAATATTATCGTCATTCTACGTACAAAAATGGAAACGGTATTTGGAAATGCAAACAATATAAACATTTAAAATGTAACGGCACACTCACTTTAGCTTCAGTAAGTATATTTTTCCTTATTATATTGCTTTTAGATCATGGTTCTATTGATACTCACTACAGTGCTTTCTTACGTGTAAAATTATATCGTAAATCGCTACGCTCTTCGATCAAACTTATTTTAATAATAATTTAATGCGGAAATACTAGAATATTTAAAACGTTTAAGCTATATATTGACGACGTGATAGCCTAGTTGGTAGTGACCCTACCTACGAAGCTAGCGGTCCCGGGTTCGATTCCCGGTATGGCCAAATATTTGTGTGATGAGCACGAGTATTTGTTTCTGAGTCTTGGATGTTTTATTTCTCTATATAAGTATTTATATCGTTGTCTAGTACCCATAGCACAAGCCTAGAGCTTAGTTTGGGACTAGGTCAGTTGGTGTGACGTTGTCCCCTGATATTTATTATTATAATTATTTATTATAATGATCTACACAGCGGGCTTCTGACACACCTTCAGTTTTCTAAAGATGTGTAGCCCACTGTGTAGATCATTATATATACCTATCAATAAAAACAGCGTTTTAAATAAATTCGCGAAAAATATTGCCTAATTCAAGCCGTACATACAAGCCATAAAAGACGAAATTACTTTTCACGCGGCCTTTATTACATAAATGGTGTAGTTTCATATCTAACCCAAAAATAGTACCATGTTTTAATCATTACAATAACATACACATTGTATGAATTTATTACAGAATCAGACAATACTGAAATTTAAAAATCACAGCGAAAGTTGCCATCCAGACGAAACACAAAATGTAATTCATGTCCTTATTAATGATGCATGTGAAGAAGCAGTAGAAGGTCGTGAACCTGCACCTAAGGTGTTCAATAAAACATTGACATACATAAATGAGAAGGGTCTAGATTTAGCTACCACGACACCGATAGCATCTTTTAAGCAAAAAAAAGTTCAATCTACAGAAGACGGAATAACAATGCGGGTGTAAAAAAAATATGCTCACATATTGCAGATAAGGTCGAAATCTCAATTCAATACGCCTCTTTTTTGTTAGCTGATTACAAGGAAGGTAACATAAGAATCTTGGTATTTTGTTCGAACGATTCTAAAAGAGAAATCAAAGACATCACGCATTTCTTCATGGATGGCACCTTTAAATCTTGCCCGAAACCATTTCGGCAGCTTTTTACCATCCATGGCGACATAGGTAGTGACACCAATAATAAAAATATAATACCTATGATGTACGGTTTTATGACGCATCAGAGCAAGGAAGCATACGTAATATTGTTTCGTTTAATACAAGCTCAGATAAGAGAATGGCAGCCCCTTAAAGTTACAATTGATTTCGAAGACGGAGTAATAGCAGCATTAAACGAATTTGATAGTCGAATTTTAGTGAAAGGATGCCATTATCATTTCTCTAATGCTTTTTTAACACGTAAGGCAAAAAAGTTGAATATTTACAAAAAGCAGAATATGAAAAGAATAATATCATTGTGTAGTAACCTAGCTTATTTAAATATGTCGGGTAAAATTATTTTACCCGACGATAAGATTGCTGAGGGATAGCAATTTATAAAAGAAGAGCTATATTTAGAAGATCCAGACGATGGAGTAGAAAAATTTAAAAAATATTTCGAGGAGTTTTGGCTGAGACCAAAAATGGTCAAAATGTCGTGCATCTACACCGAGTATCATCGTACAAACAATGCAGTCGAAGGGTGGAACTATAAAATAAACACACTGATTAACAAAAATAAAGGAAATTTGCTTCAAATACTGCATTGTTTAAACGATGATGCTCGAATTGCATGTTTTCGAAGAAATCAATTGAACAATTTCGGTGCTTGTTCTCAGCCAAAACGGAGAAGAATAGATAGGGAAAAGGATAGTTTTATTATAAACATACAGATGCAGCTTTTATGTGGAGACATAACTGTTAGTCATTTTTTAGACAAAATCTTAGTATACTCACGATCACATTAAGTGTCGAAAATTTGTACATTTAAAAACTTAAAAAATTACATTTGTTTGGTTACTTTCACCTTTTGAACGCCACAGTCGGCTCTGGCCGACAACTGAAAGTCGTGCCCACTGACGCTACCGACGGCCACAGCCGACACAACTTAGAGATTAAAAGAGACTTTGTTTCGTATGGATTAAGTTGTAATTTGCTTAGCATAGCAAACATGTTTGGCGTGTGAGTGACGCATTTTGTATTTGACGTACGGCGTTCAAAAGCTTAAAAAAATACTTACTACTATAAAATATAATTATAAAAAAAATACTCACTTATTTGATACATAAGACTTAATTTTAAGAAAAAAGTAAAATAAAATGACGAATATGTTCTTTTATTAATACGAATATTTTATAAATTGTTATTGTATTGAATGCAATTTTTTCATTAATAGTTTTAGTGAGGTTTTTTTTTTTAATAAAATGGAACTATTGGGAATAGACCCTCCTAACCCCCATTGGTAGGGATAGATGGAATTTCCTCTGCCCTTGTCTACTACCGTACCCCGTAAGTAGGGACAATTGGAATTTCCTCCACCCTTCTCTACTACCGTACCCCTTAGTAGGGAAAATTGGAATTTCCTCCACCCTTCTCTACTACCGTACTCCTTAGTAGGGACAATTGGAATTTCTTCCACCCTTCTGTGCTACCATATCCCTTAGTAGGGATAGTTGGATTTTCGTCCACTCATCCCTAGTAGCTAGGTCATTGGTGGGGACGCATAGTTTTTTTCTATATATTCGGGCTAGGATAAGATGTTTTATCATTATTAATATATAAAATAAGACTTAATTAACTCCTAGATAAAACACTCTAAACACAAACACTATCATTTACTAATGGTATTAAGTTTTAAATAAAATACATAACAAACAGGTTTACAGTACTTTCAAGTGTTGATTGTCATAGAAAGTGCTGGCCGGTGATAAATAAACGAGCACCTCTTCTGAAAACAGAGACAAGTATAATATAATTTATTGACATACGTGTCATACGTAACGATTGCTTAAAAGGATTTGTATTTAGAGACCTACGTTCTTTTAAAATGCCTAAGGAAATGATAATACTAAAAAGGGGTCGGGGAGAGGTATTACTTTGCGATGGTTATCAATATCATCGTAAGATATTGTACAAAAACGCAGAATACTGGAAGTGTGCGAAGACTAAAAGTACAAAATGTGTCGGATCGGTAACAATCAAAGGAAGTTTTTACGGACTTCGCATTATTTTCAGATCCGTTATGTTTTTTCTATATTTCTATTATTTATCTGTTTGTCTGAACAGGACAATTCTACACTTCTTTTAATACTAAAGCAACATTAATCTTTTTATTTTATTCTAGGACCGGACTATTTTAAAAGAGGTGGCTCATTCATCAACTTGTATAAAAGACGTAGCTAAGAATGAAATTGACATACGCCTAAATAGTTGTAGAACAGAAATTGATGCAAATCTCGAGGTTCCGGTTGCAGCAATATTTGAAAATATCGTCGCAGAGATACAAAATGACGGGTTAGCCCTGATATGCAATATTCCTCAATTCCAAAATATTAAATCAGCAATGTATAACCATAGGAATAAAGCTGCAGGAACAAGTGAAATGTTTTTCGACAACTTGAATGAATTAGAAATACCATCTGCATATCAGGAATTCCTGATTGCTGATTATCATCACAATAGCCTACGAGTAATTATATTTGAGAGTGATTGGGCGAAATATTTGTTGGCTGAGGGTAAACATTTCTTTCTAGACGGAAGTTTTAAAATCTGCTCTAAACCTTTTATCCAACTGGTAACAATGCATTGTGATCTTGGAAGTTCAATGGAATCAACAGTGATAATACCAACGGTATATACACTATTTCCAGATAAAAAAAAACAGAAACATATAAAACCATGTTTGAACTTCTTAAATGTGCAATTCCACAATGGAATCCTTTGTCAGATTTTGAAGAGGCTATTGCTAAGGCTATGCGTTACGTATTTCCATATGTTAAAAAAGAGGGGTACTATTATCATTTTACGAAAGCCATATGGAAAAAGGGCAGACAGCTAAAATTAACTAAAACTAAAGTAATGATAAAATATATCATTAACAGCAGGGTTACCTTTGCTGTCCTTTCACAAAATCAGGGGAGAGTGGTCATATATTGAATCTCAAATAAGGAGCGAACTGGAAATGAAAGAATTCCAAACTTATATTAAATATATTGGCTCAGGAATGATGATTTCATCAGACAGTGGTGCGTTTTCAGAAATAAGCATAGAACCAACAACTACGCTGAAGCGTGGCATCACTACATAGTACAGGGTGCACCAAAAGTCCGTTAACATTTAAAATGTCATTATAAATAAAATAACATTTGCACAGTATAAAAACGTTTTTTTTTAATGAAAGTACACACATTGGGGTTTTATTTTTTAAAAATAACATTATCTAAATGTAGCCCTTTCCTGTCCTGGCACTCGTGTAACCTGTATCGGAAATTTTCCATTACTGCCCGTAGAGTGTTATGGGGAATTCCATGCATTTCGTCGCGAATATTTTCTTTTAATTCTTCGATGGAGCTTGGGTTGCTGGCATAAACTTTACTTTTGAGATATCCCCAAAGATAAAAATCCATTGGGGATAAATCTGGACTTCGAGGTGGCCAGTTTATGTTACCTCTTTTGGAAATCACTTTTTTTCCGAAAATTTCCCGGACGGCGGCAATAGCGTCATTGGAGGTGTGACAAGTTGCACCATCTTGCTGAAACCAAGTCCGTTTGTTATAGCCCTTAAAGTTTTGTAGTGCAGGAGCAAAAAATAACTGCAACATTTCGACATAACGCACTGTATTGACAGTTATCGGACGTTGCCGCCAATCTTCATAAAAATAAGGACCAATGATTCCAGTCGCAGATACAGTGACCTTGGGCGAGTGCAATGGCCTTTGATGCTTAAGTTGCGGGTTAGTGTCACTCCAATACCTGCAATTTTGCTTGTTAACGTATCCATTAAGGTGAAAATGTGCCTCATCTGAGAAAATAATGTTATTGAAGTTCCGAAACCTCCCAAGCATTTCGTTAGCAAAAGCCAGTCTTTTATCAGAATCATCAGGCTTCAATTCCTGTATAATTTGAATTTTATACGGATGCAGGTGTAGATCATCATGCAAAATTCTGTTTAAAGTCGATCTCGATACCTTTAAGACAGTAGACCGCTTCCGAGTTGAGAGACCAGGTTGACCTTGAACAGACGCTCGAACACGCTCCACGTTTTCAGGGTCACGTGACGTCCTTGGTCGGCCGGATCGTGGCATATTTAGTGTCGAACCCGTCATTTCGAACTTCCGAACCCATTTTTTTATTACATAAACCGACGGGGCAAAATTATTATTGTGTATATTGTAATGATAACAAAATTTTCTCTTGGCCTCGGTTGCAGAATCGCGGTTCCGGTAATATTCGCGTACACAAAACGCACGATGTTCTCCGGTGAATGACGCCATCTTACTAAATCCCCAATGGCCGCTCTTTCATTTGACATACCCCGCACTCCCCCCCTCCCGCTCCAACAGACGTAGCGACTAATTCAAATGTTAACTTACTTATGGTCCACCCTGTATAAAACAAAGTCGCTTTTTCTGTCCCTGTATCCCTATGTATGCTTAAATCTTTAAAACTACGCAACGGATTTTGATGCGGTTTTTTTTAATACATAGAGTCATTGAAGAGGAAGGTTTATATGTATAATACTTTAATCCGGAGCGAAGCGAGGGCGGGTCGCTAGTTTTAAAATAAATGACAAGAATAACAGAAAAATAAGTTTGCATGCTATTTTGAATAACTATACAAAAATTCTGTTGTTAATAAAAATATGTACATAGCAATTTCCCAAAAACACAAGTCACCTAAAAAAAGAGGAATACAATACATACATAGAGATCAATTCATTAAGAATGCTCAAAACCAATTGGTGGCAGGAAAAATATCAGTGGGCCATTTCCTAGATATGTTAAGATAAATAAGTGTAGATAATTCTTGTTAGTTTTCTGTTTATTTAGTGAATAAAAAAAAGTGTTTGGTTTTAGTTCTGTTATTTTATTTAAAACCGTTATTTAAGACCGTAAGTTGGTTTGAATGATTGAAAAAAAACACATTTCCCTACCAGAGAGCCAGTTAGTATGGAAGTTGGAAAAAAATCCACATGTCCCTACCAAGGAGCCAGTTAGTATGGATGGTTGGAAAAAAATCCACACATCCCTACCAAGGGGCAAGCTAGTATGGATGGGTGGAAAAAAAACCACACGTCTTCACCTTTTAGTAGGGATATGTGGAATAATATCCATACCGGTGGCGAAGCAAGGAAAAATATTACACATATCGACGCTTGAAAGGTGAAATGGGATAAGCGACCAAATGGTAACTTTACAGGAGAGCCAAAAAACCGCACAAATTTTTGAAAAAAAATCATTATAATTTATTTAGTTAGCCGATTTTAAAAATGGAACTTTGAACATGATCATGGCGGTGTTTTTTATACATTGTGTTCAAAACATTACCCAAAAATGTATTATTTTAGGATTTAGTGTAGCTTACGCAAATTGATCTCAAAAACTGCAGGAGGTAAAACTAGCTAACCAAAATATGTGATGAAAAATTATTCATGTAAAAGAGTCTAACCGGAAAAAGGAATTAAAAAATAATTAGTAAAAACTATCTAACACAAAACATTTCAAATTTAATGTCAAGGTTAGATTATACTTATATCATTATTAGCCAGAAATAAAATCAAGACAAATAATCTAACTACTATGAGCGACAATTTTAAACTTCAAAATATTTTATCTAAGCTTAAATTTACCAGTCATAATTATTTCTCTTCTAAATCAATCAACACCAAAAACAAGTTATTGATGAAAAAAGTAAATAAAACAACTGTTACGAATGTTAATGGGTCTTTAATAAAAAGGAACTGAAAAAATCCAGATGAGCAAACAAATATAGCGTCCTATTACTGCAAATACCGACTATCTGCAAATAAGTAGTTTAGAGATAATCACATTTTAAAGTTTGGATGTATTTTTTTATTGGTAAACATGATGAAATATGATTTGTATTTATAAAATTATAAAGTTTATCTTATTTTGTTTCCTACTTAATCATGAAAAGTTCCTAAGTTTTGTTTTATTGAGGGTAAAATCACAATATGAATAAAAGTGTCATGTACTTAGTCGGTTTTACCTGAAGAAACATTTATTTGTAAATTTCACTCAGAAACACCATCTTAGTCAGAGTTTCCACTGGATTGAGCTTTATTTTGCATAAACTATGCTAATAAGACAGAAAATAAGAAAAAGGAGTCATTGATTTTGAAGTTATTGTCAAATTCAATGAAAATTGGCAACGACATAAGCGGTTTTACCTGTAGGAAATATTGCAGTATCTAATAAAAGGCCCTTAACTTCACTAGAAGAAAACAATCATATTTTTTTAAATAAATTGTATTTTTTAAGCTTATAATTTATTTGATATTTCCGGTAATTATAATATTATTTGAGGTGTTACAAATAAACAAAGCTCAGTAAGAGTTATGAATCTATTAAGAATAAGCCTACATACATTAATTATCATCTTCCTCGCTACTAGATTCGCATGCTGCGACATCTGGCACGCGGTCTATTACATTAATATTACAATTAAGTGTCCGAAACCATCCTACCAACCAACTAAATCCTTCTTCTTGGCTGCTGAAATTGCTAATGGCTCTTCGTATAATTGGTGCAATTGAAGGCATGATAAATACATTATCATGCCTTCAATTGCTTCTGGGGTCGGTGGCGTTTCCACTGAATTGGGCTTCGACAAACCACGTTTCTTCCCTTTCCTGGTACTATATCGAGGGCCAGATTGAGGTGTCGATGTCTTGCGAGATTTTGGTGCGGCGCTGGTATCAAAATTTAAATATACGTCAGATACATCATAGTTAAAGTATATTTTCAGATCACCCTTCATGAATTTCATCTTAATTTTTAGCCAAAGAACTTTGTTCCGGATTCGGACTAACAGAGCGCCAACGGCTTATCTTCCAAACTAAATCTAACACGTCTGATTAAATTAGAGTAGCTATCTCGGAGGCTGTGTCGTTGTTATTAAATTCTTTATAATTGGCGACTGGTACCAGTTTGTGGTGAAGTAGTTATGGATGGCATGCTTTCATTAACTTTAGAGCCTAACAAATCATGAGAAGTAATTAACTCATCATCACGAGAGATCTCTAAGGCTCTGTTTGTGTAGTTATTCATTTCGTAAGTCGTACCAGGTTGTGGTGAAATGACAGACGGAATATTTCCATTTTAGAGTCCAACAAGTCCTGCAAAGTAATTAAATTGTCATCATTTCATCAATGCTGTTCCTTTGGGTGTTAAGTAGGGTCGTCATCTGAAAAATCACCGCCACCGAAGAACGACTCAGAGTCTGAAGATGTTTTGGAGACTCGCTCTGCTCTGAAACTCCGTAGTGGTAATATAAGTAATCTGCGATTGCTCTTAATCCGAGTCTGATGCACTGTCATCAACAAAAATGTTACCTATTTTTTGCTTCATCTCCTCGGCGATGCGTTCCTAAAATTCGTCAAGGTCCGAGGCCTAATTATGTTCCGATTCCAGGTGATATTCATCTAAAACAAGTAAGTTTGTAAATTTATGTTTTGCTCTTTACTGCACTGTGATGATAGCGTGGGACTTGCATTCATGCATAAAGGATTGACAACACGCAGGTGATAGGTATACCTGCGGCTCGAGACATCCATATAATTATGTGTCCGTTTACCGTAAATGAGTCTTAAGTTTATTTCTTGCCCCCTTAGACTTGAAAAAGGGATTTTGCCTGATACCTGTGAGTATTTATATACTTATGAGTACAAAGGCCACCTGATGCCAAGAAGACACTGTTACTAATGGATGTTGGCAATCTTAAGAATGCTAATAATGCCGACTCTGAGGCCTAGTTCAGAAAGCTTTATTCATATTTATTAAACCCGCTTCTCCAAAACACAACAGTGTCAACACAGTTATTTGAACTATCTGCACAATATTCTACCATTGCGAAAACGAAATTATTAAGTAACCCAGGATTCTCACTGACTTAAAAATCGAGTTATAAAAACTTGATTTACTTATTTAGAAAGATTAAATAACTATAAAATACGATTAAATTTTATTTATTGAAGTGGGTCACTAAACAATCTGTAATAGTAAGTAAACGAAAAAGTACCTACAACGACAAAGCTAGCCGGCGAGCAACGGGCCCGCGCTTGCTGGTAATTGACCTTGGGTATTTAAATCACCACAATATAATACACACTACCATCAAAATTACATTCATTGTTGTAACACTGTCTAAATCTACTTCAAACGATGCATTACCCTTACATTCAATGTTATTCTTATGTACCTACCTAAATGCCGCATAATCTGTCCTAAACATTTCCATAATAGTAACCTCAAACTTAAAATGTAAGTATTATCGAACAAAATAATGTTACGTACGGTCTGCATCCTTGATTCCCGTTGCCAGTCTAACGAGTCTTCTGCTCCTTATTCATTTTTATAACACACCGTCATTAAATAGGTTTTTAAACTGTTTATCGATCTATTAACACAATAATAACCAACCGTCAAATCGGCGCGTAAGCAGCATCTGAGTGAAGTTAGCTACGGCGCGAAGCTCGTATGCGCATTTAGTTGGTCCTTCCTGTAGAATTTTGTGTTCATGTCGGAGTAAAGTATACAGCCAAAACCAATTAAGGCGCTGTACAATATTATGGCAGTAAGAAATTGTCGTTAATGAATTCAAAGAAGTTCTAGAAAAACATGCTAAAGATGTTTGATATATTTTACCTGGCGTAAAAAATAGAACTTAGTAGATATGCATGTATTCAAAAAACAAATAAGTATATATAAACGTATTTGCTGAGAATAAATAGGGTCATGCTGAATAAAATGTTAAAGCAAAAAGAAACTAAACGCCGGCAGTAGTTTTTACCTGGAGGCAAAAACATGAGTCAGCATATTATCATACACATATTACATTCTGCTTGTAAGGAGTGCCACAAAATTACCAATATGTTACTTTATGCTTAAGCTGTTTTTTGAACGCGAGGTCGTATCAAAACAGGGGTTTTACCAGTCTGAAAAAAAAGTCCAGATATTGAAAAAAAAATTCTATTGGTTTAAGAAAAGGCATTCGTCAAAAAGTCACTTAGTTGGTATTTGCAGTAATAGGACGAATTAGGTACTTCACCTATTTGAGATAAAAATAAACAAATAAGGTAACTACACAATCATTAGAGATAAAAAAAGTTACAGTCAAACAATTTTTCGACAAACTTGTCTGTACTAAAGACTCTAATACTCAGAGTAACTTTAGAGTTTTTAGTATGAGTGTAAATAGTGTTAGTTTAAAACAATGTAAATTATATAAAAAAATGGTCACTCCAGACCTAATCACAATCATAATGAGATCAAAAAACTGTAGTGTGTATACACTCCTCTCTCCTCCCCTATATATAAATGTCACACAGACCTAAGTAACATGTACTACAAAAAATATTATATCATTATCATTTATGTGTAAAATTACTTACGATGTTGTAGTACAGCACGATCGATTTGAGTACCTACACGGAGAAAGTGTCACGCGTGTTGCTTAGATAGTGTCTCGAAGCGTACTGAACTTAGATAGATGGCGTTTGAGTGATGCAGAAGCTTCCGCGGACAGTGCGTATGCGACGCTTATATATTTTAGATGGGTAATAACGGACTTCACAAATATATTCTATTAATACAAATACGTTCTGTTTTAGAAAACAATAATAGAAAAAAATATCTAAAAACCAGCACGTATGTAAATTACGTGTTATTTAAAACGATCTACTCAACGGTCTAGTTTAGATTTATATCCAGGAAAAAAAGAATAAGCGACAGCAATGATTAAAAATTATATCAAGTAAAAAAGGATAAGCGACATTGCTCTCGAAAATAAATATCAAGTAAAAGGTGATAACCGACAATAGTGCGAATAAAGACGTTTAAGTTATTTGATCTAAGCCAACTTTTGTTTTTCTGTAGATATAGGTAAAATGATATACTGGAAATAAAAATACGTTATACGATGAGGTAATAATATATAACCGACAAATAAAAAGATAGTTGTAAAAAAGCCAAACAGTCTAAGTTACATTTTCTAAAAAAACATTTTATCTAATCTCCAATATTCAAAAATCTGTAAAAAAAGACGTCGCTTAGTAACAAAAATAGATCGGTGTTTCTAAAAATCACCGATGGGATAAGCGACACAAAAGTCGTCATACGGCTAAGAGACCTAGCTCAAGCGACGCAGAAAAATCTGCTGATTTTAATGATGTATATAACTCAATATCACAAAAAATGTCGCTTATCCCATTTCACCTTTCAAGCGTCGATATCTCTATCAGGGGGGATAAGGCGGTAGGGATACGTGGAACAGGGGCTCTTAGCGAACAGAGACGACTGAAGCGGGGGAGGAGACTAACATGGCGTCTAGGTAAATGTCGCCAGAGTATAAAATGTTACCGCGTTCGGTAGATTTAAGTAATCATCGAAAATACCCGTTTTTTAGAATTACCCACCTGCACCTTATACATAAGTTCTTATATTTACATAAATCTGATTTTATCAATTATTTATGCTTTTGCAAATAGATTATCAATTTAATGAATAATTAAGTATGAAATCTACGTTTAGTTTTTATATGTTGATTTTGAAGTATTTATAAAGAATTTATAAAGAATTTACTTTCTTACTAAAGTTCTGTTGTTTATTAGTTAACAATAACGCTTCCTTTAAATCTCTAATTAGTTATTGACATTTTGATTTATTATTTATTTTGTTTTAAGTCTATTTATAACAACTATCTTTAATTACTTTCATAGAATATTTTGATCTTTAAGAATTAACTGGACTGATATCAGCTGACCCGTTACAGACTCCGACGACACTGTTTAATTGATTTAAAATAAGAGTTGCAATAAACAGCAACGGGTTACGAACCACCGGTTACGTACGCGGCCGAAGGGAGATCATTCTACATGACAAACTTCAACTTTTTGTTCCGGTTTTGCATAGAATAAAATGTTTTATTTTTTTCCATACAACGACGCTCCACCCTTAATATATAGGGTGTCCCACGACTTTACTATAAGGAGGAAAAGTACCTTAATACTGAATATAGAAAACTTTACTGAAATAATTAATTTTTATTTTAAAAACAATACGAACTGCATTCAATCAGTTTAAATAATCGCCTGTCTGAACCGGGAATCAAACACGTTAAATGTAAAAAAAAACTTTTATCTTACTGTACCGATCGAATGGCTTAATCAGAAGCATTTACTTTTTGAGCCCTTGAGTTTAATAACTCACTTTAATTTAATAATTTGTGCACTTTAGAAACCCACACGACGGCATTTTTCCTATTTTAGTTGTACATTAGCTTGACAGTCGTCACGTCACTCTCGTCGACTTGTCTGGCGTGAACTGAGAGCGAAAATGGTTAATTGGGTCTTTTATGAATCTTCAACTTGAGCGTGGTATTAACATATCTACTTCCTATTTATATTTAATATTATTGACCTTACCCTAATAATTATACGCGTTATTATTATTATTTTTTTCCGCTCTTTCCAATTTTTTTCTTCCATAAGAACCTTATCCTGACAAAATCAAACAACACAAAAAAAAAATAGTGATATCGGTCCAGCCGTTCACGCGTGATGCCGTGACAAAGGGAAATAGGTTTTTTTTTATTTTTTTATTGTTATAATTATAAATTGACATGTATTTATTACCAATAAAGAATATGAATATGAATATATCTGTATAAAGATATATAGATTAATACCTAAATTGTTATTCTACATCTCTTTAAAAAATAATTCCTCTTTCGGTAGTGGTAAAAAGAAATAATATAAAAACAAATCTTGGCCGTCCCGATGTACATAGGTACATGTCGAGACATATTGAGGGCCGAAACCTATAGTTGAGGTGATCTACGACTAGTGCAAGAGTCTATTAATTGAACTTTCTGCGAAAGCAACTTTTCTCAACTACTGCGAGGAAACAATATATCTTTTTGTTACTTATTTATTTACTGCTTTAGTATCAAATAGACCAAGAATGATTCTAATTTGTATGAAAGCGACCTGTCATAAAAGTGATGTTTTCTGATCCCAAACCAGAACAAAAATGTCCATATTTCCAAGCAGTGTTGAGAATATATTATTTTAGTAATGCGAACAATCTCTCTTACCTTAGATAGCGGCAGTACTAGGATAAACATAGTGTAAAAAATACGAAACATTAAGAGATTTTTTGAAAGTGTACCGAGGTGTTCGTTGCGCGTCAGACTGGCAGCGCCTGGCTGTTGGTGATGGGATTTGACGAGCCACTAATTGTTGTCATAAACATCTCAAAGTCTGAGAAGTTAAAGGTGCAATTACGTCAATACATTTTGTCAACAACATCTTCCTCAGTGACATTCCAGAATAAAAACATTTAGTACTCTCTCAGTAAAGATGATTCCAATGAAAAACTCCGGACAAATGTGAGTCGGACGGACTGGCGCTTCGAGGTTTGCGTTCTACCAGTGTTCCGCACATTTTTTCTATTCAGTATTTAAATATTTCTAAGGGCAGTAAGCAAATTAAATTGACCAAATTAAATTTTAATATTCTTTTTCTTCTTTTTGTTTATGGCGGTTCCGTAGCGATTTCGTCAGTGGCAAGTGAGTAAGAGTATAATCAGTAAAATAAATCAAAAGAAAAAGCTGAACATTGTTCAAACGACCATCTTGCCTCCCAAAATATCAAGTACCTACCGCGAAATGGCATTTAACTTGAGAGTGTAATTAACTTTTAAAAGGCCTTCTGAGATGTATGTACCTATCACCTTTGTTCTCACTTATTACAAACAATGTGATTGATTGATTGAAAATCTTATTTAAAACTTTCATTAGTAAGTACTTATGTACTGCCTGCTTTCAATTAGCAACATTTTAGCCCTGGGGAGGTTAAGTAGTTTTAATTCTAAGTTTCGTTGGTTTTTACAAAAAGAACTAACTCCTTTTTAAGTCTGTTGAAAATAAAATCTATACATACTGTAGCACGACTATTTAAAAAAAGCTTTTAAATGATCGAACTACCGAACACACGGAGTATACCGGTGCTCAATACGTAGAATTTGTGGAATTAAAAATGCCGAACAACGTTTTAAAGACAAAGATTTATTTTAATTAAATCCTAAGTCGAAATACACAAATGAGAAATACACACACCGTAAAAGAGGAAAGCGAGCCGGTTATGTGTTCACAAATACAACTATCGATGACCAAATTAAGAACCGAAAAAGAACATTATAAATGCTGTTCGATCAGGCGCGCGGGCCTTTTTTGAATTTAGGGGGGTTACTGGGTTGAATGAAGGGTGTGAGATGGTGACTAAAATACCAGTCAACAAATACTGGAATGCTACTCTAGAGACGTCGCTAAAGCAACACTACGAAATGTGACAATGGTATACTCACGGTTTCTGGGGTGATGTTTGTGTACAGAGACTATCGGTTAAAACAACTTATACAGATAATAAAAATTAAAAAAGGAAAAATGCACGCGCGCCGGGTGTAGTCTGGTGCGGGCTGAGCGGTGGTGGTGCGGAGTCAACCTCTCCACGCCGTGGTGCCGGTTAGGGTAGGTGGAAGGACTGGAGTCTGGTTGGTGCGTAATAGCACTGGTGCCAAATGGGGTAGGCGGTAGGAACTGGAAAGAATAGACTAATAAATCTACGAGAACCAAACGAGGGGAACGGAATCTTGGGAAAACGAACACAGACGAAGCGTAACTTACCCGGGGAATAAACCGGTACTGCGGTGCCTTCGTGAGGCAATACAAGGCTCAAAGTTGGCCAAAAAAAAGGTTGAAGACTGAGGCGTCTTGCAGGCGATACACTAGAGAGCCTTCACTGATCAAAACTTTTCTTCAAAAAAATAATCTTTATGTGATTATCAACATGTCAGCTCCGAATTCATAATGACCGAGAACAAGCGAGCGGAGAACGTCAGGAAAAATTCGAAAGTTTTTGAACTTAAAAATTTTATGACAAGCGACCAAAGAATAACATCACGTACCGGAACAAGGAGGTAACAATACGACGGTGCAAAAAAGGTTTAACTTTGCAGCGGTAATGCTGCAATACATATAAATAATTATTTATTTATACGTATTTTTGCCATACTTCTCGGAACTTTAATTTGATTATTTCCGTTATTATTATTAAATGATTAATTATATTTGTATTTTATTTAAATTGTTTTATTATAAATTATAATTTATTTGCCTCTTTTTTCTGAATTTCAAATGGAATTAATTAATTAACTACTTATATTATGTCGTTAAGTATATAGTAATTTACGTTTTCTATTAATCCTGAACATCTAGTCTTATTAAATGACTTTGACCGACTCACCCCTCTAGACTTAAACCCCGACGCACCCAAAACTTTACTCAAACCCCACAATTCCGCTCCTATAGCCTTCAATATTATAGACACTGACCTAGATTATATGCTCACCTCTGATCTTTTTCCCAATTCAATAGACGATTTTTAACCCTTTTATGTAAGCCTTTTTTTTTTTTTTTTTTTTTATTTTCTTTCAATTAGTAATCTCTCAATAATCTTTAATAAAATTAGTATTACTTTGCTTTTCATTATTTTAAAAAAAGTAAACATATTTTATTACCCTAATTATATCCTTCTTTTTCTAATAATCCTAACATTCTAACTCGCTCTTTCCTCTTATTGAACTATACAACTTTCTTCTATATCAGATGTTCCAGTTTACCCGTTTTTTTTTCAATATATTTTCATTATTTATTATTTTTTATTTCTTTTCCTTCTACATTTTACTAATTATTTTTTTACGAAAAGAGAAAACCGGCCAACTCCCCTCCACCCATATTTAACTTTAATGTTACATGCGTATAA
Organism: Acleris holmiana; assembly: GCA_949316455.1. Classification (NCBI taxonomy): domain Eukaryota; kingdom Metazoa; phylum Arthropoda; class Insecta; order Lepidoptera; family Tortricidae; genus Acleris; species Acleris holmiana. Next base: position 69,268,321 of record OX438762.1, on the reverse strand, counting down.
CTAATGCAACGAACCTAGTACATCGCAATTTTTAATTTTTTTGCCTGCATGTAATATTTGGTTAAATATAAGTGAGTTTTCTCCCGATCCCGTCTGAATCTATATAATGCAACTGACTTTATTTGCTCTGTCTCAATTACGAATAATCAAAGAATCAAAATAAATATATCACAATATTGACGATTATCATTTAAGTACAATATATTCTAAACAAAATAAACGTTACTTTCCGTACATTTAGTATTTTTTTTTAAATAACCTATTTCCTATTCTAACCCTTACATACTAAGACCTTAATTTTTTATATAAACAAAGCATTTACTCTTCTTTATTTTTAAAAACTTAAAATTTCCTTATCATGAATCCCCTAAATAAACCCTATCACAAATATACAATTGTGACCTTTTATCAATTCTTATTTTCTCTATTTCATATATAACTTAGATTGTAAAACATTTTTTTTTTGTTCTATCTTCTTACTTATTTCCTAACATTGTAATATCTTAAAAAATAATTTTCCCCAAATCAGCCTCTATTTAGGACTAATTTGTTCTTCTATCTTCCTTATTATTAATAGTATTTTGATAAATGAATTGTATTCTATTTTCAACGTTCTTTATTTGTTTTATAATGTACATACATACATACATACATAGCATCACGCCTTCATTTCCAGAGTGGGGTAGGCAGAGCTACAGAAATACCAACAACTCTAAAAAGACTTGTTGATAATTCTGCAACCACATCCCGCACAATCAGGCCAAGAAATTTACTAGTGTATTAGTGACAGGTTGCAAGCCCATCGCCTAAAAATACCACAAGCCCTTATTCCCTTAGTCGCCTCTTACGACATCCACGGGAAGACATGGAGTGGCACTATTCTAACCCGGCAACCACACGGCCAAATTTTATAATGTTTTAATATATAAACATTAGAGTAAGGGTTAGCTGCTATTATATAAGGTCCTTCATATAATGCCTCGAACTTTTTTGTTATTTTCTTTAACGCGACAGTTACGTTTATTTTTCTTATTTTAACTTAATCGCCAATTTGAAATTTATTTAATCGATATCTTTGATTGAATTTAATTTGTCGTTTTTCACTTGCTTTTGATACATTTTCCTGTACTTGTTCTCTTACTTTTAATACATCTAAATTTTCTTTATGCAACTCAAATTCTCCATCGAATGTCATTAAATTTGATTGCCCATACATTATTTCAATAGGTGTGTACCGAGTGCTTTCATGGTAAGTGTTATTACTAATTTAATGAATTATTAGGGTGGTGTAATATAAATAATACTGAGCTTCTTTTAACAAAACTTGTATTAATCTTCTCAATAAATTTCAACAGCAGTCTTAGTCTTAGTTTGCGGCGTTCCCGCACTCCTTTTTTTTAATCCTCTGTCAACCTCTTTTTGTTCCCACAGACAAAACATTAATCCTCCCTTTTACATTTTTCGAACGCAGATAATAAAAAACATGACACTAATATAATTTTTCAATTTTCGGTAATACTGCTACCTAACCACTATGTTTTGTTCTATAATATGTCCTAAACAACCTGGCCAACTCTTTGTTTACTCGTTCTGTAGTATTTGGCCGAGGGTTCCTTACAGTGGTATAAACTACCTTCACCCCCTCTTTTGCCATACTATCTTTCCATAACTTACTTATAAATTGTGATCCATTATCAGACATAATAGCCCTAAGCTTTATTATGTCAAAAGAAATATCCCCTGTCCTAATACCGAACTCGATGTAACTTTACGCAAATCAAATAATTTTATAAATTTACTAAATGTGTCTTGTATAACCAATACAATCTGTCCTGTCGGTAGTGGTTCATAAATCAATCATCACTAAATCCCCTATCCCTTTGGTTACAATCGACTGACATCGGCCTACTTGTTTCATAATATTATTTTTTGTAATTTGACAATCATGACAAGTTCGTATAATTCTCTTCACCATTTTAGCTATTCCCCTCCAATCAAATCTGTATCTTACATATTTTGTTATTTTATATGTTCCTTGATGACCCATCTCTAAATAAATTTGACGTATTACCTATTTCCTTATTTTTTTAGGTAAATAAACCACTTTACTAACATAGTGAATTGGTATGAAATATAGTACGAGTATATCATTTTCTATAGTACATCTTCTTAAAATGAAAAAAAAAATATCCTTCCTATTTTACCTAAGTATTGTTTATCTTTTATCTTTCTTTTTAAATCCCTAATCTCACTGTCGAAGTTTTGTTGATTGGGCATATCCTTTAACATATCTATTATTTTTTTATTTAATTTTGACTCAGTATACAGTGTTTTCGGCAATTTGTTTTTTTCCTCTTGTAAAATTTCACCCTCTGGTGGATGCCTACACAAAACCTCTGCTTCAATATTATCTTTTCCTTTAATATGCTGTAATTCATAATTGAATTGTTCTAAATAACTCATCCAACGTGTTACCCGGGCATTGTATAATTTCCGAGTTTTAGCTAACATTTACGCCTTGTGGTCTGTTTTTATTATCACTTTAGTTCCCCATAAATATGTCACGAACTTTTCCAAACAACAAACAACTAAATAAAACTCTTGTTCTGTAACAGTCCAATTAAGTTGTGCCCCCTTTAAAGCTTTACTATGGAATCCTAAAACTTTAATTTCCCCTTTATCTCCTATTTGAAATAGCACTCCCCCATACCTACTCCTGAACAATCTGTCTGTAAATAATATGATTTAGAAAAGTCCGGATGTTGAAGCTCTATAGTATTAATAAATGCAATTTTTACTTTGTCAAAAGCTTCCTGCTCTATCTTTACCACTTCCATTTTATATGGTAATTTAAATTAGTATTAAATCTTAATGAATTCAAATTTAAATTTGTAAAACTTTGTACACTTTCTTTTTCCTGTTTTTGATTACAACACGAAATAAATTGACTTTCCCCTTTCCGACCTATTATTATTCCGTTATCAAATTTATCCAAATTTATCATTAACTCATTCTCTTTCATCCAGTTAAATCCCAATATTATTGAACTACAAAGCCCTGGTACTATTAAAAATCCTGTTTCTTTCGTCCTATTCCCTATCATCATTGGTAAAAGTACCAATTCATTAATATTTAAACTTTTATGACCCACTATTGTTTTAATTTGAAAAGGTTTTACTAACATTATTGGAATATTTTTATGTTTTATTTTTAAACTATTCCAAAACTCATCTGAAATATAAGTTAAATCACTTTCAGTATCTAACAAAGTTATTACCTAAAATTCAAGTATTTTCACAATTATTTCAGCTTTTAAAGATGCTTTCCTTGGTTGTTCTAACTTCTCTTCTTCAAACACGGTTGAAATATTTTACTCCCGAGATTCAGCTAGTTCGAATTTAGTTTGTTCCACTTTTAATTTTAATACCTCTACTATTTTATTTTTCAAGTTTAACTCTTTAATTTGTCCTACACTTTATCCTACTCGTAATCCCTCTCTATCGTTCCTATCTACCTCGTGTGTTCATAAGTTTTGAGACAAATTTGAATAGTGAAATTTGAAATGCGAACATGCCCGCAGCTTGCTTCATGACACTAATTTTGAATTTGGAACCTTGTTATTAAAAAAAACAAACATTTTTCAATTATTTGTCATTCTTTATCGAGATGGCGAGAAAGAAACAATACTGTCAACGGTGATTTCGTTGTACGAAGCTGGTGCAAAACCTATGGAGATTTTTAATTAAATAAAAAGTATTGGAGCTAGTCGCAATTGTATATTATACTTTGAAGAGGTACAGGGAGACCAAAGTCCAAGAACCTTTCATTTAACTTATCACTGTTTTGGATTGGGCTTTTATAAGAGTGAGGGTCCTGCTTTCCTATATCATCCATACTTCTTAAAAACTCAGCTGCTTCAATTATCATCGGATCTTGTGACAACATCCAGACTTACTGTAAGTTCTTTGGGAAATGCCGTATTACATCTGCGATCAGTTGACTTTCAGGAATTGTATAAACTAACATTTGAGCTCTTCCTGTTAAATGCAGAAAATTATTTTAACATAGACGGGTTTTCATTTCGATTCCATGTTCCTTGAGTTATATTCCTTCTTAATGCGTTTTGTTCACTCTATCCCCAATATGTAGCTAAAAAATATTTTTTAGAATATTTATATCTATTTCCATCTCTGTCCAAAATCTCTTGCCCAATCTCTAGCATCCCCATATAAACATCCCTTTATTAGATCTAACTCTTTTTCTTCGTTCTATTCCTTTTTTAATAATTTTCGAGATCTTCTAAAAAGGTAATGTACTGAACTTTTCTCCCCGAATCCAAGTTTTTCATAATTAGCTTTTCTAATATTGTATATAATTTTTTTCATGTCTCCTATTCCGGAATGTCTATCTTCCTCATTATTATTATTATCTTTGTAAAAATTAACCTCATTACTACTTTCGCTTGGCAATTCGTAACTTAACTGTTGTGGTACTATTTCACTTTCTTAACTTCGCACTATTGGTTTAGCTAATTTCACCTCTTCCTTTTAACTATCTATCTGTGAACTTAACTTCCCACCCTTTTACGAATATAGTTATACATGAATTTCATCTCAGTATTTCCCCTTGGGATTACAGGTTCCTATGCCCTAGTTTTTAATCGTTTGATAGGCCCTGTCTCCATTTCTTGTCCCTGCTCATTGCTTTCTATATTTTCATTGGTAGAATTTTGATTTTCGGCTTGTAAATGTTCATTAAGTAAAATTTGTTCCTCAATCATCCTAACACTTTGCATCGGACGTCTCCTGTTTTTGTTTCTTGTCTCAATTTTTATGATAAAACTGCACTTTTTTGCAATAGTATTAACCAAATAAACGACTTATATTTTAGATTATTAATTGCTTGTAAAAAAAAAAGTAATAAACGCTTAATTTAACTTTCATTAACGTTATCCTAAACGATTAGAACTTCAAATTATTATTTCTAACTTTTGAAAACTCTAATCTAATGCTCCCTATTCGTAAACGTTCTCGTCCCTATAACAAATCAAATTCTACCTTGCACCGGAGTGAAATTATAAGCATTATTTTCGTTAGCTCGAAGCACTGACCACACTTTCCAAATTTTCACGTTAAGTTCGCGAGCTACACAGCGAATTCTTTTATTGGGATATGTTTCGAAGGCCTGAAGTATTCGTTCCTCGATTGCAACATTATTCTGTCTCACATTAATAAGTGGCTCTTGAACGTTTACGTTTCCAGACACAAGCAGCAAAGGTCGATACGTCTTCGAAAATGTTTCTCGGTTGGGCACTCTTCGACTTGGATGCATCTCTTGATAAATCCTTCGGGATTCACGAGAAACACCCCGTGCTACGCCATTATCGTATCAACGTATTCTTCGTTAGTGTAGTTAGACATAGTTTAGGAAAAATAATTATAAAATTTCACAAATGTTATTTCCCGCCACAACTGCACCGTAAAAAGGAATTCGGCATTAGAAAAATAAACTACGGGCGAAGGTAAGGAAGTTTAAGCCAACCAGCCAGTGTTCCGAAAAGGTTCCGATGCGTTACATAACTTACAAATAAAGTTGGTTTACTCGCTAATTTCTAACAATTTCCGAACTATTGACGGAATATCTCCGTAGACTTAGATTTATTTTGTATTAAATTGTGTTGCACATTGTTAGAAAGGTCAATTTGTAATTAGTTTTTTAATAATTTTATTTCGAAGTTGGTGTTTTTCACACAAACAGTAATTTTGTCAAATAAAACACCTCTAACGTCCCTTTGAGGCTATCAATTAGAATAAAGACCATCATTATTTGTATAAGCATGTAATAACAAGTATTAAATTTTTTTTTTCTTTACATGCATTCATAAAGAATTTCGGAAAATTTAAGAGACAACATTTAAAAAATCATATCTCCAAAACCCTTGACCCTTATGACCCAATGTCCAAGTGCGAAAAGATAACAAATAACCCCAAAATATAAAAAAATAATTGACGGGCCATGTGCCGAAAACCCTGTATATTTTATGGTTGCTCGCCGATTTTTCCGTCAATTGTAGACCAATTTTAAAGATGAATACTCTTGAGATGGTCCCATTGTCACCAAGTCAGGATGTGATAGTGGGATCCCAGGAAAATCAAGGGCAACCCTAAAATTTAACAGGAACGTATTACGTGTTTCATGCGTTTTCTAAACCTATTCAGGTATTTGCCTCTGGTAGTCATCACTTCATGAAAGTGGGCTGATAATGGAAGGTACAATTAGGACTTGGAGGCTATTTTTAACCGACTTATCGATATTTCTGTCAATTGTGGACCAGATTTCAAAATTCTTCTTGTCACGATCTGATGATGATATTACCAGAAAAATTGAGGACAACCCTCAAGTTTTATAGAGATGCATGTAGTGATGTCGGTGTTTTCTACTATTACGAGTAACCACCGGAAATCACAATTTTGATATAGTGGAAGTGATGAAGAAGACCACAGATGACTTATGGAACTCCTCAAGGATGTAAAGTACCTACATCAAAGATTCCGACATGTTTCCGTTGAAGTAGCAAGTAATGAAGTATCAATTCTGAGTTCCTCGAGGAATTGATGGAACTCTTCAAAATATTATCAGCCCATATATAGCGACTTGAACTTTTTCTATAATAATTAATCGCGAAAGGAAATGTGGACATTGACATGTACCTATGTGGCTTGGCGAAGTAATGAATTGAAGTCGTTTTTAACTTTGTTTTTAAAGTAAATTGCTATTGTCATTCCTTATGGAAGCGCGTCGGCCATACCTACTCTAACTTGTATGCGTGAGCTCAGGAGAGCGGTTGACTCGCCCAAAGCACTGCTTGTCTTAGTTACTGTGATATCGAGTCACGCGCATATTTTATAGTTATTATTGTCATTCCTCATGGAAGCGCATCGGTCATACCTAAATATATGCGTGAGCTCGGAAGCGCTCATGTTGCTCAAGGCACGGCTTGTTTTAGTGAGATATCGAGTCGCACGCATGTTTTAAAGTTTTTATTCTCATTCGTTATGGAAGCGTGTCGGCCATACTTGCATGCATAAGCTCGAGAGCGCTCGTACCTTTTGAGTCGCTGGTCGACGGGAACGTTTATGGGTCATATGGAGATTTAGTTTCACGTCGTGGCTATTTAGTACATTAAGGTCTGTAAGTAAGGGTAAGTGTTCCAGTGAATGAAACTTCAAGAAAATTGTTGACTTTATATTTAATATGTAATCGTTATAATCCTACCGGTCACATTGTGGTAGCGTTTTATTCCTCACAGGAACATCAGCCCTCATTAATGATATCCAGGAAAAAAAGGGATTAGGGCATGTTCGGGAAGTTTTATTGCTGACATTAAAAAAAAGCAACATAGGTATAAAATCTGGTTTAATGTATAGCGTTTACAAGTTCTAAGCAGTAGGTATTTATTCAGTTTATCTTTGTTATGACTACACTATGATATATTCTTTATCTCCTTCTAGTGACAGTACTTACCCAATAATACGAAGCAAGCTTGAAAGCTCACACGTATAGTATGCGTTAGATGGAATAAGTATAAATTTTATGGCATTTATTATATTAAACTAATAAAATATACCCTTATTTTATGTAGGGATACATACATAACATCACGCCTTCATTCCCAGAGCGGGATAGACAGAGCTACAGAAATACCAACAACTGTAACTAATTATCGGTTCTCAACCAATAATATTTTGTCTAGGCATAGATTCGTGTACCATATATATTGTGTCGTATACATTCATTGTGGCACTCAGTCCATTAAACTGAACTGCTTTTGTTTTGTTTCAATTTATCTATATGCAAAATTTATCGGTAAATATGTGTGCAGTGGTGTGATAATTTGGATTTTTACATCATCGAATCTTTGAACTCGAGAAGAGGCAACATAATATAGCTGGCCGTGGGTGAACACCTTGTCCAACCGAAGCTAACTAAATTTAAAAGGCAGTTGACTGATGGCTGAAGGCGAATTCGAGGAATGGTACCACATGGCTAAATGCGGCGTCCATTTATCAAAACAAAGAAGATTATCACACGTTTTAGTTTGGCCTGACTGATTAAAAGGATTCGAACGAGGGCGGAATCGCGGAGCGAGAGGCATGCATGCTTGTAAACTCATTATACCAAAACACAAGTCCGTAGGGTCTAAACCCTACGGACTTGTGGTCTTGGAGGCGGCAAATCTAAAACTACTCCTAAGAGTAGTTTTAGATTTGCCGCCTCCAAGATTTGAAATGACCTACCACCCCCACTACGTACAAAAAACATGTCCATTCCTACATTCAGATTAAAGATACGGAGACTTATTCTAGAATATCAACTTAGAGGATACCAGCAATACGGTATTCAAAATAAAACCCACCGAACCAGGCAGCCCTGAGTATCTGCAGATTGTTCCTATCACATACGGGAACCGGTTTAGTAAGACTTTGTTATATGTACTTTGTTTACGTTACATATTTCCTAAAATATAAAATGTAATGCCCTACCTACTACAATTTGAAGTGAAAATGCCATTGAGCCGGCGCGGGCTGAAAATCAGCGCTGTGCGTAGCCGCAGCTCTATGCTGGGCCCGAGCCCTTTGCCTTTTGTGTTTGTCATAATTTAATATAATGTAAACTTAATTTTAATTACATAGTTATTTCAATTTTCTTTAAACTGCTTGAATTAAAAAATGCTTGGTCGATTGAATGACAGATGTATTAATGAACGTGTGTTAATGTATGTCAGGGTCTCCTAATATTTTTGGTGTTTAATTAAGTCCTTCGTGTAATTTTATATTTTCTTGTTTCTTTTAAAATATGTTTTAAGCCAATAAATATTATTTTGATTTTGATTTGAAAACAAACGCTTTTGTCTTGTCAAATTGTGATGTAACTGCTGGATGCAAAGGGCAGTGTTTTATAGCGACCACCTCGAACATCCCCCCAGTGGGGGTCGTCAGAAATGAAGCTCACTGACGGCCACCTACATCTGCGTAAGGTCGTCGTTGTAAACAGTATTTTCCGACGACCACCATTTGAAGGGGCCGTCTGAAATGAAGCTCACTGACGGCCACGCTCGTCTAGGGCTAGGTGGTCATTGTAAACAGTATTTTTCGACGACCACCATTCGAAGGGGCTGTCAGAAATGAAACTCACTGACGGCCACCCTCGTCTAGGGCTAGGTGGTCGTTGTAAACAGCATTTTTCGACGATCACCATTCGAAGGGGTCGTCGGAAACTTGACCCAGAGACTTGATTTTCGTGGACATTTCCAATATCTGCCGAACGTTTCAAGTTTCGCGATCCAAATCTCTCGAATCATCTCGAATTATCACTCGAGAAGCTCAATACGGACAAATTTGTGCTCGAGTTGAGCGCCGGACCCGAAAAAAATCGTCTATTTGAGCAAGATGCGAAGGCGTTGACATTTGCGAAAGCAGTTGAAATAGCGCAGCAGGCTGCTTGCGCGCGGCAGGTGCGTGAGCAGCAAGTACAGATGAATCGATGTACCGTGTAGGCGTAATGCGGCGCGGTAACGAGGCGCCGGCGCAGGGTTTTCTCAACGTTGTTGTGCTGTGTGCGGTTTAAAAAGCCATAGTGCGGCGCAGTGCAAATATAAAAAATATTAATGCCGTTCGTGCAGTGTAGTCGGTCACCTATCGAAAGTGTGTAAAAATAAGGTTTCAGCTCGTTTACATAACATCGAAACTGTATCGGAGGTTCCGGCAGCCGGGGCCACTGAAGGTGCCCATGGGTGTGAAGAATGTGAAGTTTACAATTTAAGGTCAGTTAATTATGCTCCAATTATGATTACTGTTAAACTTAACGATATTCAGTTAGAAATGGAAATAGATTCTGGCTCAGGTACTACGACTATTTCTCAGAAATTATAAATAAAACATTTCTCCAACATAAAACTAAAAGAGGGTAATTTGAAAATGTGTTTGTATACCGGTCATAGAATATCGCCGCTAGGCTATTTTAGTTGTCGTCACTTATTCGGATAAAACTAAACCAATTAACATTTATGCAGTTGAGAGTGGAGGGCCACCATTGTTAGGGCGAGATTTTATGACCGAATTTGGGTTATGTTTCACCACTGATAATAACAATATAATTTGTCAGAATCAAAGTTCGAGTGAGGTACAGCTAATAAAAGAATATTCGAATCTTTTCCAGGACGAATTAGGGAAGTTTAATAAATTTCAAGTCGAATTACTGTTGAAAGAGAGGGCCCAGCCAAAACATTTTAAGCCACGTACTATTTGCGATTAAAAAGAAAGTTGAAGTGGTCAGTTTAGGTATCCTAGTACTCCTATTGTGCCCGTGTTGAAGGAAAACGGCAAAGAAAAATTGCTGGTGACTTTTCCGTAACGTTGAATAGGGACCTAAAAGTTGACAAGTATCCACTGCCTCGTATAGAGGAAGTCTTTGCTAAAATAGGAGGAGGAGAGCATTACTCTAAATTAGACCTCAATAATGCCTGTAACCAGTTTGAACTATCAAAGTCTTCTCAGGAATTGACAACGATTTCTACTCATAAAGGCCTATTCCAATATACTCGCCTTGTGTACGGTTTGGCTAATGGGCCGACCATTTTCCAGCGTGCTATGGAATCATTATTGTTGGGCATAGAAGGAGTCAGCTGTTGGCTTGATGACGTATGCGTGACGGGACCGACAAAAGATATACATCTGAGCAGGTTGCGTGAAGTTCTGTCTAGGCTTAGTGATGCGGGTCTAAGATTGCAGTGGGGAAAATGCGTATATTTCCAAAATAAGGTAACATATTTGGGTTACGAAATAGACAAAAGCGGTTTGAAAACTTGTCCAAGTAAAATAGAAGTCATAGTTAAAGCCCGAGCGCCAGCGAACGTTAAAGAGGTTAAACGATTTATAGGGCTTGTAAACTATTATAGAAACTTCGTTCCTAATACATCTTCCATTTTAAATTCAAGTCAACAGCGTGCCTTTGATAAAATGAAAAACGAGTTAGCGTCGGAGCGAGTGCTGGCGCATTTTGACCCTCAAACACAGCTGATCTTGGCGTTGACGCCGGACCGAGCGGGCTGGGTGCAGTTCTGTCAAAGCGTGGCGCCGACGGTGTCGAGCGACCATTGGCTTTTGCGTCGCGATCGCTATCAGTCTGAAAAAACTATAGCCAGATACAGAAAGAGGCGACGGCGATAGTTTTCGGAGTCAAGCGATTCCATATGTATCTATATGGTAAGCAGGACTCATTTTTACTTAAAACGGACCATCGGCCTCTTTTGTCTATACTAGGAAATAAAGTAGGAATTTCTGTTACGGCGGCATCGTGACTGCAGCGGTATGCAATTATACTATCCGCATATAATTACACTGTACAGTACATTACAGATAGATAGAATAACGTTGTCGCAGATTTTTTCTCGCGTTCACCTGTCAGTAGTAAAACCGATGATGAAATAGGCAATTTTTGTTCAGTTCTTAAATTATTGGATGTTAGTTCATCAGTGGTCACGAATACGGATATAAAGGCGGCCACTGAAAAAGACCCGGTATTTCAAACCGTAATTAAATACATGAAATGTGGTTGGCCACGTAAAATAAGATGCAAAACAATATTGCCCTATTTTTATTGCAAAGCGGATCTCGAAGTCGCTATAAGTCTGTAAGAATAATTATTCCAGAAAAATACAGAAGGCAAATGTTGGAAGAACTGCACTACTCATTTAGGCATAGTAAAAACTAAATGTAACGCTAGAAGTAGGATGTGGTACCCGGGAATCGACCGCGACATCGAGAGCTGGGTAGGCAGCTGCGGCGCGTGCACCGCCACGAGTGCGGCGCCCACTCGCCGCCTGGCGGAGGCTGCATGTCGACTACATGACGGTAGGTCAGCGCGATTACCTCATAGTGGTCCATGCTTATTCTAAATGGTTAGAATGCATCTTAATGGACCGCGGTACCTCCACTCGAGCGTTGATAGAAAAGCTGAAACCTTTTTTTGCAGTATTCGGATTACCGATTACGATTGTATCGAATAATGACCCTAAGATAAGCTCTTTACAATTTAAAACTGTTTGTGGATTTAATGGAATCCGTCTTATAAATCGCCCTATTTATCACCCGTGCAGCAATGGACAAGCTGAACATTCGGTAAAAATTGCAAAAAGATAATTAAATGTCTAATTAAAGAAAATTATAGTTTAAGTGAGATAATAGACAAGTTATTAGAATTTCGCTTTACCTATAAAAACACTGTCCATTGCACGACAGGAATTTCGCCTACTGAATTAATGTTCGGTCGCAAATTACGAAGTAGATTGGATATGGTATTACCGGAAATGAATGAAAAATCTACGTGTAAAAAAAAAAAAAAAAAAAAAGTATACAATTTAAATTAGGTAATTATGTATGGCTTAAATGGTTTGTTGTAAGAAAAAATAAATGAGTTTTGGGGACAGTTAAAAAAACAATTGGAAACTGAATGTTTCAAGTATTTGTAAATGATTATAACGAGACTTGTGTAAGACATTTAGATCAGCTAAGAAAATATACAGGTGATATTATGTCCACCTCGAGTTACTCAGGAGGGGAGAAAGAGGGCGCAATTTCGCCGATACCAACCCCAGTGCTCATAACTCCGGCGACCCCGGAGACGGAGGCGCAGACTGACAGGGTTAACGTAGCGTCAGAACCTGATTTTTCCTCTGTTCCAATACAGCGATCACTAAGACCTAGATTTAAGAAAATAAATTATAACAACAAGTTTTAGGTTAACAAACTAAAAGGGGAGAGATGGTATGTATCTGCGGATAAATACCGCGCCAAATAAATACCATGATTAGTAAAAAATCAGCTGTCAAACGTATCGGTTGTTTCCTTTCTCAAACATATTAGTTACTCGTGTGGAAAAAGTTTGGCCTTCATCCATACCATTACAGGAAAGTGCAAGGACTAATAAATAGCGATGGGCTAGCCAGAGTGTCTTACTGTCAAAGGATGAATCAGATGATTGTAGAAGATGATATGTGGCAAGAAGAAAATCCTCACGCAAAGCGGGTTAATTCGTATCAACACAAGTTCTCCATTAATTTGTGGGCTGGGATCATAGGAGACAAATTAATAGGACCTGTCATATTTCCACAGCGGCTGAACTCCGAAAAATAATTAAATTTTCTAAGGAACGAATTGAATCTTTTGCTTGAAGACATTGATTTGCAAACTAGAAGAAAGATGTGGTTTCAGCATGACGGTGCCTCAGCTCACTTCGTCGCATGATACGCATAAGACCAAAGTTATTTGCATTCAAAGACACGAGATGCAAATAACTTTGGTCTTGTGTTGCATATACAGTTATTCACCTTAGCAGCGAGAAAATATAACATTTATCTACACACATATTATTATCATAAACCCTCTATAATGCGTTCCAAAACCGCAAATTACGACTATCATAAAGATAAACTATTTGTTAGAACAAATTTCTTATTTGTGAAAATGTTATTATTACTTAATAATAACATCAAATTCGATATCAGTATTACATTCTTTCGAACATCTTTGAAAAACAAAGCAATTTTATTTGACCTCGATTTTATTATCACTTGAGATGACCTTTTATTCGAAATGAAATGTCGATTGCATACAATTTTGACAAATCCCGCTAATTACTTGATATCAAACGATATGATAGTAGAAGCCGACTCTAGTTTGTCTCTGAATTAAAATAAATCTACGGATGCTCCCATTTTTGACGATCTATGTCGCAAAAAATAGTTAAGTTTGTTCTGTTTTTATAATAATAAACGTATATAGATAAAGCAGTGTATGTAACTGTACATAATGAGGCATTAAAACACTCGTGTGATGTTATTATGTAACAGTCACATTAAAAACTATAAGGTAAAAAAACAACACACCTTTATACTGTGAACAAAATTTTTAAAGTTTTTTGTCTCACGCTCGCAGTAAAATCGAATTTTACTCACTGTCTTTAAACAGCAAAACCACCCTTTTTGAAGTGCTGGGGGGTTATCATGACATAACAACGCAGTTCTGTTTACTTTGTTACAACTCCCCTGAGGTGAAAAATACATTGTTTTATTCTGCAGTCCCAGTTCTATTCGTATATTCGTATAGTCTCCTTATATTCGTATTAAAAGAAGCCTGATGTAAGGGGGTAAGTTTTGTTAGCAACACGAGGTGCCAAGCAGAAGATGTTTCAAATGGCAACCTCCACGCTAGTACTTAAGATGGCCAATTCTCCCTTGATTTTTACCTCTAAAGGATCGTTAGATATTTTGTATTCATTGTGCTTTAATCACATTAAATTAAGTTCTAAAGATCATTTGAGTTCAGTTTTTATTTTTAATTGTAATTTAGGTTAAGAGCAATATTAAATTTTCCTGGTTAGAAGTGTTTACATTACATTCTACGGAACTAAAAGTACAACTTTTGTTTCAACAGTCCTACCACGGAACCGTTGGGAAAAAAAATATGTTAACAGTTCTATGACGTCACAGTTCCATATGACTGATGGGGAACTTGAAGAGCTTTTAGTTCTATAGAACAAATGGGTCATTTTTGTCTCAATAGTTATACCATGGAGCATTTGGGAAAAAATAAATATTAAGAGTTCTATTAGACATTTACCTAAATATCCTATTAAAAAACGGTCGTATTATTTACGAGTACCACCATAAAATCCACCTTCCGGTATTATTAATATTATTACGAGTTGATATGGTTAGGTAGATAGGTAGATTAGAATCGAAGCGCCGACTCAAGGACACCTGAATCGTGAATGGGTTCAATCGAGTTCAAGGCCAAGGCCGTCGCTATTGTAATACAATGCCGCAATGAGTAGAACCTTCCATTATCGAACGTCCCCGGCGGGTCAAGGTCCATCGGTCATTCGAGAAGGCATTCTTGAACATTCGGTGATTGGGATTATAAAAGGTGAAGCGCGCGTGCGGCGATTCATTCCTTACTTGGAGAGTGAACAGTGCGAACGAGTGAACCGAGCGATCATCTAAGTTTATTGTGCGATAACTGTTTGTAACGATTAAATGAGTTTGTTAATAAAGTCAAGCTCTTAATTATGGGTGTGTTCGTGCATTTCTATCAGTTACCTACCCCCACGTACTTAACAATATTACTCCAGTCATATAGTTATTTATTTGTAATTAATCGAATAAAATAATTCGTCGAGGTTAGCTTAATCAATTATATTTATGCTAAACGTGACATATTCTCAGATATTAACGAAAAAAAAACACTAAAACGTAAACCATGAAATTTATAATTTTCACCATACTGTATCAGAATTGAGGATGGCGACCACTAACTTTAGGTGCCCCCGAATTTTTAAGTTACGAGTAATCGCGCTCACCACGTCTAACCGCTACAGCCATTCAGCATATTGTGATCATCTTCACGTATCTGGAGGCTTTAAACGCACAAGAAACAGAAATTCTTATACTTCTTGTTTATACCAAATTCTCCCAGTGGTTCACTCAAAACTTTATAAAGTTACGTCTTTCCGTACTTTGGTAAGACAATATATGTTTTTTTTTGGAAAATCGTAAAGCACCCGGTGGTTTTATGTTGTAAATGCAGGGCTGGGCCTCTATTTTACTGCGTTATAAAGATTTCGCGTTTGACGTGTTTTAGAATCCTTTATGACTTGGCCGCTATTAAGTCAATGTAGAGTTATCAAAACGTTGACAATACGGAAACACTTCAAATACGATATCATTTTTACCATGTAGAATCTCGGCCCTGAACGCTTTGCGTTTGGCATTCACTATTTTATACACATATAGAGCATACTATGCTTTGATTAATGTTAAACGCACCATTACAGCGTGACATGTATGCCAAAATGAAGTGCGCGAAGGTAAACAGGCAGACGGAACACCTGATGGGAAATGGTGGCATGGACATTTGCAACGCCAGATGTCCACACAATTTCATCCATTTATTGTGGCGCCGGTACAACGATGCTGTGAAAGCCGCACAAAACAACCGCGCGCTTCATCCTAAACATTGATGGATTCCGGTGGCGTCCGGTGTCCAATACGAAACGCAAAACCTAGATTAACCCAGAAAGTACCGTAATCATAATCGATTTATTTGACGACGAATTAAGGACCTCGTCTTATTTTTAAAGTCTATTAAAATTTGTTGATTTTTACCTAATTCGATAATCTGCAGCAACATCTCACTAAATTAGGGACTGTGTTGGGAAATCATGGAATCGTGGTTCTCTAAGGTTTCTCTTGTAAAAAAAGAAGCAAAGTTCCTAAAACGCTTTGTTGGATATCTGTAGTGTTTACCAAAGGCAGATTCTGAATGCGCTTTGAATCGTCTGTGGTCTAAGTCGTGTCGATCCCAGCTTTCCTTGGGGACGTATGGGACGATAAACTTGAGCCATTCCGGCACCATCTCATCCATGTAGTAGAACCGCCTTTTCCACGTTTTGTGCGTTTCCGAAATATGGCCACCATTACCACCCGCCCAAAATGGAATTCTGAAAATACAACTTTTCATGAGTATTCTTATAGTTTCTTTGTGGTTTTAAGGTTAGGTCCAATATTTGATTTCATTACCTGTAACATAGTAATTAACGAGTTCGGCTTGACTAAAGATTTACCAGTATAAATAAAAAAAAACACTACGCAGTAACTAAACAATAAAAAATATACTTATTGAAATATTTGCAATCGATTTTTGACAAATCGGTTTTAATAGACTTTGTTGAGTTGTTGTTTTTTTTTATTAATCGTATCTTTTGGGGTAATATAATTTAGGGTAGATCAGACTCTTTAATATTAAAAATATTACTTAGGTGCATTCTGGTGGAAAATATAGAAACGTGTGTATCATCAGTGCATTAATTGAGACACAGGCTTATTGCAATACATTCAATAAAAATTGTCCCAGAAAAAAATTACGCTGATCCTAATAGGGTTTTGGTAAAATGTTTTAACCCTCTGTCACTCATGAACATGTTTCTGTCCGGTGACAAATCTCCGGTGGAAATACGTGTTTTTTTCCGGTGTGATATAAAGGTACATAATTAAGGCAATTAATTTTAAACTATATTTTAGTGAGTATAAAGTTCATTTTTATTTGTTATAAAATAGAAAGTGGCGTTTAAGAGCAAAGGTAATTGAATTTTATTTCCTTGCTATTAGATTCACATTCCCACTTACACAATTACCGAGGCGGTATGTTGCTTACAGTCTGATACAGAGGGTTAAGAGTTCCGTACCTCAAAAGGAAAAAAAGCCGGTCAAGTGCGAATCAAACTCGCACACCGAGGTTTCCTTACAAACTTTTAAGATTGTCAAATTATATTGAGAGAGATTAGTTTAACAACTACTAATAAGTTTGCAATCGCAACAAATTAACGATTTTCTAATATTCTTCTTAACTTGTGCTGTAGAACCTTCCTTCTTAAATTTCAGGATTCTAGGTCTATGATAAGTACCCTATACATTTTGATTCCCTTGAGAGTGTCGAAATATACGGTTTTTGCGGCATAAACAGCCGTATCTTTTTTACATTAATATACAGTGTGGAAATTAAACTCAGGCCCTGGAGGAAAACTACTTTAAATCCTTAAGCTAGCTCATTTTACTTAAAGGAGACATTCCTTTATTTTTGAAAAGAAACAAACCTGCATTAAAAGATTTTTTTAAATTAGCTTGCTTTGCCCGGGACTCGAACCAACTAAAATTAAAAAAAAATAAACACTCTTTATTTTATTATACTAATCGGTAGTATTAATATTCAGGATAAAGTTTCTCTAAAAAATATTAGGTTACTGTTCACTTTTAACAAGTAAAAGACACGTAACAGTTCTGTTATCTCTCCAACACTCAAAGACTTCGTATGAAGTACACGCTTGCTAATTTAATTTGAAATAATATCATTTTTCAACAAGATGGTGCACCTGCCCACAACAGCAGAATTGCCAGGGCATACCTTAATGAAAATTTCAATGCCTGGATAGGTACAAACGGGACGATTAGATGGCCTGCAAGAAGTCCAGACCTGACGCCCATGGACTTCTTTTTATGGGGTAATGTAAAAAATGTTGTTTATGAAACTTGCTATGAAACCGTTCAAGAGCTAAGGATTGCGGTAGAAAATGTTATTAGGGGCATACACCACAACACTTTGCTGAAGGCTACAAGAAATGAATTTCAACGGCGACTAATGTTGTGTAGCCGGAACGACGGGGCTCATTTCGAACAATTTATCAGTTAAATAATTTAAGTGTTACAAAATTGATAGTAAGATAAAGTTGATGTTAGATTTAACGATTATTTTTATTTTTAAGACCAAATGTTTGTTAGAGAAACTTTATCCTGAATATTAATACTACCGATTAGTATAATAAAATAAAGAATGTTTATTTTTTTAAATTTTAGTTGGTTCGAGTCCCGAGCGAAGCAAGCGAGTTTAAAAAAAAAATTTAATGCAGATTTGTTTCTTTTCAAAAATAAAGGAATGCCTCCTTTAAGTAAAATGAGCTAGCTTAAGGATTTAAAGTAGTTTCCCTCCAGGGCCTGAGTTTAATTTCCACACTGTATAATATACGAGATAAATGGTCTTGACAGACATACGTAAAAAAGATACCGGCGTTTATGCCAATGCAATATTACATTCTTTTATTTTTTTACGGAACCCTTGGTGAGCGAGTTCAACATGCACTTGACCAGTTTTTTTCCTTGTTTAGGTTAGGTGCACATGCGTAAGTACAGTCGGGGTAAGTAAACCTTCGTCAGTTATATTTTTCATTCCTTTGTGAAGGTCGTTGTACACTCGGATCTTATACTAGAGGTAAATACGAGTACACTTTACTGTAATACATACATAACATCACGCCTTCATTCCCAGAGTGGGGTAGGCAGAGCAACAGAAATACTCTGAAAAGACTTGTTTATAATTATTTCTGTTAATGCAAAATTTTGCACAAGTAGGCTAAGAAGTTTACCTGTGTATAGTGACAGGTTGCAAGCCCATCGCCTAATAGTACCACAAGCCTTTAACTACTTAGTCGCCTCTTATGACATCCACGGGAAGACATGGAGTGGCACTATTCTAACCCGGCAACCACACGGGCTATTTAGAAATTGTAATAGTTTATTTGAACTGATAAGTACAACACCTTTGGAGTCATACGCATGACGGCAAATTGTTGCTATTTTCGAACTGTTCTTGAAACTCATTTTTTTGCAGATTTGTGTCCACAGTCAAACGTTTTCCCCGTTTCGTTGAAACGAACTCAGATTTCGCAAACATTCGTGGAAATCTTAAATAAATAAATAAATGTATAAAACGTGTATGTGATTTTTTAAATTAAGTTTTTAAACATATTTGTTTTTTTAAGCCTATGTTAAATGTATGTTAAAAAAATGCATTTAAAAGTTTTCATACAGTGTTTAAAAAGTTTTAGATAGTTTTTCTTTTTGTGTAAATATTTATTTTTAAAATATCAAAACAATGTCTTCTATTTACGTAACGTTAAGAGTTGACAACTCTGTAATGTAACATCTAGATTATTTTGTCTACTAAAGATAATAAACATTTGCGTCCTTAACTTAAACTTTAGACTGTTAAGGCCCGTATTAATAATCTGATCTCTGTTTAAATGTCCCTCTCAAGATATGTCAAAAATGACTGTTTTGTATGGTTTGACGTTTACTTTGACGTGTCTTGAGATGAGCATTTAAACCGAGACAAGTTTATTAATACGGCCCTTAGACTCTATCGTCCCAAAACAAACAACTTATCGACTGACTTTCATAAAGGTACAATCGGTTTAAATAAAGTTTTATATATAATTCTGTATTCATTAATATCGATATGTTATCGAGAGTACGATTGCTGTACATTTATTTTCTCTAATTTGTACCCATTATAGTTGACCTGAGTTTTTTAAATCTCGCGTGGTCGTGCCAAGAAACATCTACTTAGGACGACCACATCACCATCTCTGAATGTCGAAAGCGTAAGAAAACAATTCTTGAAACCAACAGTACACGAAATGACGGTTTTTTCGTGAATATGTTCCGCAAATGAAATAAAAACATTTTGTGGTCGTGCTGTTCAGAACCACAGATGACCGATGACAATTTTGAAAATGCCATGGATATACCAACAACCAGGTACGAAAACAAGGTCATCGTCGCCAATCATCATCCGAAATCAATTGTTACAGCAGACCTATCACGATAAATAATCTTAATGAATTTCTCATATTGCTTCAAAAGAGCTTATAGACTCATACATATACTAGATGGAAAGTGCTCTTAGTAAATATATAGAAAATTTACACACACTTCAGGAATTATTAGACTTATAAAACCTTAGGATGACAGTCTTCGTGCGGGTTAGGTTAGGTTAGGTTAGGTTAGCATATTGCATAATGACTACAAAGGCAAAACGTCTTAGTTTCATAAGATCTTGGTTGTTAAATGTCTAATTGTGCAAACGTCTTAATAGTACCTAGAGTCCCTGGGTTTAAGATTGGACTTAGTTCTATAACGTTTTGTTTGTATAACGCCCAAATATCAAAATGTCCCAGTAGCAAAACGGCAACGTATTCAGAACGTACTGATAGTAAAACGACTAAGTAGGCATATCGTTAAAAAATATTAACGTTTGTGGCAAATCGACTAGATACATACAAATACTTACATTAAGAATAAAATGAATTTGAGGTTAAGAAGAGATGTTTAGGTTATATTTGTATAAAAGATATTACTTCTACATAATCTTGTTTTATTTAAACACTAGTTTTAGCCTGTAACTTCGTCCGAGACCTAGACAATAACTACTTGTTCGTACATAAATTCAAATTCATCTAATATTACTTAGTCGTTATGCAATCAAGTTTTGCTACCAAGACCATATGCTATCCAGACACTTTGCCTTATGCGTCATTTTACAACCAAGACTTTTCTATAATTTCGAGAACGCTATTAGTCATTTTGCAACTTCGGCGTTATGCCGTAGTTGTCATTCATTGTGTATTTACCAAGACATTCTACTCACTAGGGCATTCTGCAAAAAAGGCATTGTGCTTAGTAGGCACTATGGAATTGCGACGTTTTGCTTATATAGCCGTTATGCAATCTAGTCCTTACAAACCTAACTCAATAACAAGGTGCCTGATAACAAGCCACAGCCGACGGCCCTCAAAATGTAAGGTATCTCACAGTGTTACAGTGAAATGTGGTGTTGTGTGTGCGCTCCACAGGTGCCCGTAATTTCTAAAAATTTTAATGTCATTTCCACATCGCAACAGTTTTGTTAAACGTAATGCATAGTGTTATATAAATATTTATAGCCTTGTATAAAATATCTGTCATGTAGAGGCCGAAATCAATAATATTTATTAAAAAGAAAGGTGTTTAGGCCGCCGCACAGGCACTTTTACACGTCGAAAATATTCCGTTTGAACGCGGAGCTCATCAAAGACAAATGCGTGTGAAACCATACTAAACATAAGGAATCGATAAGATAAACGGTGGGCTAAGTGCATTGAACTAGAAGAAGACTACCTCAAAAAATTATTAATGCCATACATTAGTGTGCCAAATTTTCTCGACATATCATTCCATCATTGTATTTTATAAAGTCTGAAAAATTTTAAATTAATGAAATCTATTATTTTCTTGTTTTTCTAAAATGTTGCTCAAATGAAGATAGCGTCATTTATTTCTGGGACATGCTTTAGCACATAAAAAGTTTTTAAGACAGTACATACAAACTTAAATATCTCAAAGCCCATCGATAGACGTTGGTGTAGTAATAAGCGGAGGCTGGGTTGAGATGAGGATACGGCTTCATGGCTGACAAGCCAGTTGCAATCCCCAACAGAGTCATACCCATCTGATAGCCATCTACCATAACCACCTTCCCCTCGCGAATGTTGTCCTTGGTGGGCTGGTGAACTGTCCCTGGCGCAGGCTCTGCAAGCATATTACGAATGTAAAGCTTTTCATTACCTTATCTGCTGGTCAAACACATGGTTAACTTGACTACTTTGAAATGAGGTAACGGTATTACTGCTATTTGGTCATTATATTCTATCAAGAAACTAGTCGTATTATTGTCATTATTCTACACCAGTAAACACATTGAAATATCTTTTTTGTTAGGCGTTGGATTGGACGTTAAACCCTTGTTTGAGCTTGTCATCGGACTTAACGCCAGTTATCTTATGTTTGGGGAACATACTTTAAAAAACGAGTTAGTTCAAACCAATCAACAACCAGACAGCAACTGCACCAACGTATTAGGAAAGTACCTTGATAATGATTGCGTGCCAAAAAGTGAATTTAAATCGTCACGCACTCGATATACAGGATATTTCTTTATCAGTGCACAAATTTTAACATATGATTTTGTATCGTTAATATAATATATTACGATTTTTTTTTTATATTATCTCTCCTTTACGTTCTCATATGGACAAAAAGTGTATGAAGTCTTTTAAAGTGATAGTTTACTTAATGATGACATGGGTTGTCAAGCTGTAGGTATGCGATACACTGTATTGATATTCGAAATTTGAAATTTCATTGTACATCATTGAATCGAAAATCTCTAATATTTTTTAAGCTAGAGTAAAAATAACACAGCATGTGTTATTGATTAACAATAGCGAAGCAAATATTAAAACTAGCGCACCCATTAAAAAATAACCCTTTATGGGTGAGGACCAAAACGTTGGACCATAGGAAAGCGTAGTTAACCATACAAACAAGTGAAAAAAGTTCCGTTGTGCGAAGACAATTGTATGGCTAATTGTCGTCGCAAGACGGAATACTTTTTTAGAAAACTTAAAATTGCGTTAGTTACCGTGCCCAACTTTTTGGTCCTTACCCATTGTATGTTGTTTGTTCAGAGTACAAAGGCAGGCATTTTGAAATTCATATATACCAACTAATAGATAAATGATGACACGTTAGCCTAGTTGGGAGTGACCCTGCTTTCGAAGCCAGTAGTCCTGGGTTAAAATCCCGGTAAGGGCAGGTATTTGTGTGATGAGCGCGAATATTTGTTCCTGAGTCTTTGATGTTTTCTAGTATTTCTCTATAAAAGTACCCATAGTATAAGCCTAGAAGAATAAATATATCTAAGGTCAATGAATGCGCTAAGAGATACAAATGGGATGAAGCTCACATCATTCATTATGCTCTACCCAAGCTGGTAGGCAGTGCAAAAAAAGGGGTATCAAGGCCAGACATCTGTTTTCATTATTGGTCAGAGTGGCGGGTACTCTTATGCAAGGCTTTTCCTACTGAGACCAAATATGGTGTACTTTTAACTGATATGATTAAGAAGTATTTGAGATTTGATGAAAATTTAGATGACTGTTTTTATGAGAGGATTATGCTGTTAAATGCTTGTGACATTTCTGGTAAAAGGGCGGTGGATTGCATTATACTAGGAATGGACCTAGGACCTGTTTAAATATCTTATAGATGTGTGTAAAGAAAATAGAGACATAGTCAGGAATTCCAATTTGAACAGATATAGGCTAGGAAATTTTATTTGTCACAAATGTAATGAACCGGGACACAAAGCAATCCAATGTAGTAAATATCTACAAAACACTCAAAATTTATCTGTTGTCTATTTAAATTGCAATGAGAAAAGTCATACACTGCAGAGATGCACAAAATCAATGATTAAATGTCAGAAATGTAACCGATTTGGACATACCGAAGAAAACTGTCACTTAAAGGAAACTTTTAAAAGTGGTGAAAAACGTGTTCTTTTAATAGATAGCATGGTTTCAAGTAATTCAAAATATCTTAAACAAGTTAACATTAACAAAGTACATATATTAGAATGCTTTGTGGATTTGGGGAGTGACTGCTCTCTAATAACGAAAGGAACAGTTGAAAAGCTAAATTTACCTGTGATACATGGTGAAAACCCTATACTTAGGGGTATAGCTGGAAGCAATATACCAAAGGACTAAAGTGAGACTAAACACTAAACACAATATTTGAGCTAACATAGAAATGTATATTAAAGTCATACAACGCTATACAACCTTTATATCTAGCTTGTGACGCTTTAGAAAAAGGATTGGCAGCCGTGTTATAACATTATAACAAAGAACAACCCATAGCTTTGCATCAAGGAAATTAAACCCAGCAGAAAGCAAATATTCGATCGCGACGCATTAGCAATTTTCTTTAGAATTAAAAAGATCAACTTCTAAGGGGTTCCAAGTTCACATTTATAACGGACAAACCACTCATATACATTCTGGGAACAAATCGAATTTGCCGAAAATTTACAACATGGTCAGATGGGCGTTGGTGATCGGCAGCTATGATTATGACATCATATATACTCGTACCAAAGGAGAGAATAATATACTCGCAGATTTTTTTATCCAGAATGCCAAACCTTTATGTAGAACCATCGAAGTCAGAACGCCCAATCAATAGGATCATACAATTTATACATGGAACAAAATTTAAAGACATTTATCAACGAAGAAAACATCAAAGAACACACTAAGCAAGACGCTACACATAAAACAGCCGTACAATGCATTAAAACAAATTGGAGTATGTACAAATACGATGACCATTTACTACAACAATATTTTATAAAACGAAATGAACTACCTGTCTATGGAGAATAACGTTGTAATGTGGGGAGGAAGAATAGTCATACTATGCTCGCTCAGAAAAGTAACACTTAAGTATATTCACAGAGGACATTCAGGCAAATAGCCTATGCGAACACTTGTGCGTTTTTATGTATGGTGGCCTGCCATTAAAGAAGATATTGAGAGTTACGTGATAAGATGCAACGCATGCCAAGAAAGTAGACCAAACAATCCAGAACTATCAATATTTTCATGGTCAATGTATGGCAAAAAATACATATAGACTTTGCCGGGGCTTTCCAAGCCAAGTACTTATTGGTTAGTACTGTGTAATATCAAAATTAATAGAAGTACGACGAATGAACAGGACAACAACTGTCAAATTGTGTGATGAACTTATCGACATTTTTGCAATATTTGTTTAACATGAAATATCTGATAATGGTCTACAATTTACATCAGAGGCGTTCATAACGTATTGCAAGGAAAGAGGCATATCACACATAACATAACATCTTCTCCGTACCATCCACGTTCGAATGGTTTAGCTGAGCGATCGGTTCGTAAAATTAAACTGAACATGCAGACAAAACAAAATTGAACAGGCGTGGCATAAGGTCTTGGCTTCAGCAATTGCCGACGGTTCTGCCTCCGCAGGGGCGATACCATACAGCGCTGTTTTTCAGCCAAAGCCGGAGAAAGGTAGGAGTAAAAGGAAAGATACAATACAATACAATACAAATACTCTTTATTGAACACCAAAAATTAAAAAAAAAAAAAAAAAAAAAAAATTAAAGATAATCAAGTACAAAAAAAAAACTATAAAACTATCAGCTAATCTAACCTAACCGGCTCTAATTTAATCACCAGACCACATGATGTTCGGGCGGAATATGGCCCCTCGATGGCTCATTGAGGAGCTTTAAATAAAGATGGGAGGAATGCTATAACCTAATTTTGTTGTAGGTACCCTAGAGAAAAGTTTGATTTTTTTTCACTGCTTGTCATGATGATTAAAATATATTTTATGAAATAAAATATGGTTATTCATTTATATCAGAAAGGATAGCTTTTCTTTTATTTGAAAAACGATGACGGAAAGTGGCTCATTTATTTCCTAGGAGTAAAATAAACGTGTGAAAATACATTCCTGTCTGTTGCGTTGCGATATTGTATTTATAAATGATCTCTATTGCCTGTAAAATCAAAAAGACCATGTGGAAAAACCCATAAAAGTTCATATTAGTTGGGTGGCTGGGCGTTGGCGCCGGGCGGCGGGTCATTGTGAAATTATCTCAATACTTGTTGTTTTCAAATTCGTCGATATTTTTTTACAAATACCTCTAGCTGTGCATTATTATAATTTCTTCTCATTGTTTGAGAAACGCATTATACAGGGTAATTTTTTAATACGTGCACAAATTTTAATATTTGCTTCGTTATTGTTAATCAATAACAAATGTTGTGTTATTTTTACTCTAGCTCAAAAAATATTAGAGATATTGCCGATTCAATGATTCCACCAACTTAACGATATTCATGGACCCTCTAATGCAGGGGTGCGAGGAGAGGGGAGTGTTGTTAAGTAAGTTAATAAATGAAATTTCAAATTTAGAATATTAGTAGGAGAGGGCTTGTTGTCTGATAAGCTGTACATGAAATTTCAAATTTCGTATATCAATACAGTGTATCGCATACCTACAGCTTGACAACCCATGTCATCATTTCTAGTGTGACTTTGTGTCCACCCGAGAAGGTAAAAGAGAGATAATTTGCATATTTTTTTTTGAACTCGTTTTATTGTCGTAATATATTATATTAACGATAAAAAATCAAATGTTGAAATTTGTGCACTGATAAAAAAACTACCCTGTAAGTATATGCGTCGGTGGAAGGGTTTGCCTGACTCGTATTTAAGAAGGCCTTGCCAAGGCTCGGCCCGATAACCACCACCCTCCTTTCGGGCCTAGGCAATTATTAACTATTTTGTATGTTTGATGTATGTATATCGACGGTTCTGTGACTCAAACTCGTATATATAATATTGTACAGCATAAACTGACACTCTCTAAAGTACACGAGTACATACTTAGTGCGTGTCAGTTTATACTGGACATCTTTCTATATACGAGTTTGAGTCACAGAACCGTCGATATGTATGTAGGTATTGTACTATAAAACGTATGTACATTCTGTGTTTGTCTTACCAGTTGTAGGTATAGCCAAATCAATGCCCAACCGAGGTCTCCAAAAGTAGGTTCCTGGTTTACCGCCCTGAAACAAATGACATTTTAATTGGCTTAATAATAACGACGTACTTACATTGAATTGTGAACTTATGTTAAAATTGAAATAAATCTTTACATGAAACTTTCAAAGTATCTTAATTATCGTTGAAAATGTCAAAATAGAAAATCAAAAAATACGAAAAAAAATATCTTAAAGATGGAAATCCTAAATAAAAGAGGCACTAACCAGCAGCGCGTTTAATCTTTAATAGTACTTCACCGTACTCAGAGACATTTGGGCGTAGATTATTAACAACGTTCTAACCAACGCATCCTTAGTTTTGTCTTTTTTTTTACTTAAACGAGTTAATGTATAGTGATGGATCACTTTAAGATGTTAAAAACCGTAAGTATGTCGTTTTTACATTTAAAATTAGAATCAACTTAATTATATTTTGTCGTTATAAGATAGGTAATAGGGGAAAAAGGGCGTGGAACGTTTTAATTTAATTATGTTTTAATTAACGCTTTACCTGTATCTCTTGCTCAAATGTATTCAAATTCTAAGAGGTAGAGACTATCAAACCGCTTCAGCTTCACACGAAGGTATGCAATTTCTATAAATTATATAGGTAGGTACTAAAACCATCCTCGT
Organism: Acleris holmiana; assembly: GCA_949316455.1. Taxonomy (NCBI): domain Eukaryota; kingdom Metazoa; phylum Arthropoda; class Insecta; order Lepidoptera; family Tortricidae; genus Acleris; species Acleris holmiana. The sequence continues at coordinate 69,240,757 of OX438762.1, read as the reverse complement.
TTATCATTCTTACCATAAGCAAAAACTGAATTAAAATCAGTTGTGTAGTTAAGAAAAAAATGCGGACAAACAGACAGAAATTGATGACTTTGTTTTCAATCTTTGTTTTGTTCTTATTTAGGGATTGGAGATTAATGAATAACCTTATCTAGCTTCTCTAGTTATTTCTATTTATACTCTGCGTACAACTGTGCAAGACGATTTTTTATTTCTATTAGTTGCGTGTGTACGAATATTGTCCTTTTTTCCTTAGGTTAAAATAAATATTAAAAAACTTTTCTTCGGTTTTCTATTTAAAATGTTGTTTTATATCGACTTTTTTTGAGGGTCTTTGTTTTTTCTGTGTTTCAAGTATTAGGTTGTCTTTCCAGATTCTCTGGTCTGGTTTTTATTAGTTGTAGTTCCAACTCTTATTTTTATAATAGAGGATAGCGACTCTCTTTGCCCGATTTTAGGGATACCTCAACGATCTACACCTTTTGAACTTCCCGCTGGGTGTCTCAGCAGAAGTTTTCGAGACAGAGAATGAGATTGCAGCTACACCGTTGCGGAGTTGTTACCGACTATCGTATATCAAAAAACCGGCCAAGTGCATGTCGGACCACGCACAGGGTTCTGTAGCTGGGATGAACGTTCATGGTTAAAATTCATTTTTTTTTAAATTAAAATCTCAAAAACTACACAGCGTATCGTGTTCAAAACAATTTTGGTTGGAAGTATTTCGTATGTTCTACTACTGTAATTTTTATTTGAATGTTCTATTTAACAGTTCAAAAGCTATCCACCCGGACAGAATTTTTACGACTTTAGAAGCGTATATCTCGCCAACTGTTCACTTACTTAAAAAAATCACTTAAAAACCTCGGTATCATTTTGAAAGCCCTATCTAAAAATACTCCACACGTTGATGTAACTCAAAATTTTTTTTTTCGTAGTACTACATCATTCATAGAATACATATATCCTCCAAATTTCATTTACGTAGTGCCAATAGGCTCTGAGTAAAATGGCTGTGACATACAGACGGACAGACGGACGGACGGACGGACAGACGGACGGACGGACAGACGGGCAGACGGACAGACGGACAGACGGACATGACGAAATTATAAGGGTTCCGTTTTTGCCATTCGGCTCCGGAACCCTAAAAAGGATCCTTGAGGAAGTGGAACCGCTGGATTGGTGATACTTGTGTTAGGGCATTTCTCTTTCGGGTCTAGGAGAAAATTAATGCACGTTACGTAACTTACGACTATGTTGTGCGACGTTTCCATGAACTCCTTTCAGGCAGCGCCCGGAAATATTTCAGGTTGGTAAGGCGTCCTGGTCTAACCTACAGTCATTTGAAAGGGGCATTATTGCGTACTTTTGATGTAATTGATTATAATATAATTTTAAATTCGAGAGAGCACTCCGATTGCTTAAGCAGACCGCTACTCAACCTGCGAGGGATTTCATTATACTTAACAGCTCGCGATTTGCACTCAAAGCTTCAGCAACCGTTGCAGGACGGACGCCATATTAAAATCATTTAAAGATTTAAGAATTAACGGTTTTTGATTTAAGTATATTGTTTCTGCATCTCGCCTCAAACATCCCTAAAACATGCGTGGCTGCAACTAAATCTTTCAATTGAAATCTTTCTAATAAACCAGCCTTTAACTTTCGTTTTTTCTTGCTCACAATTTCAATTGCTCTCAATTACTAAAGACAAAAATATTATCAACATAAATTTGAACTATGAGCTTCTTATTATCATCCAACCGCTTTTGATATAGACACGGTTCTATTTTGGGTTGTAAAAATCCCAAGCTTAACATCTCTTTATCTAATTCGTTGAACCAAGCATTTGATGCTTGTTTCAACCCGTATAAATGTCGTTGAAGTATACATACTTTAGTTTCATGACCTTTGTCTACTGCACATTTCGGTGGAAGCATATAAATATCTTCTTAAATATGACCATGTAAAAATGCAGTAGTAATCTCCCACTGGTCAATAGACCAATCGCACTCAACCGCTAATAAAAACAATAAACGCTGAATAGTCTATTCCACATACCTGCGTAAAGCCTTTTGCCACTAATCTAGCTTTAAACTTGTATACCTTCCCATCGCTATGCTTTTTGATTTTAAAGATCCATTTACATTATATGGCCTTTTTGTCAGCTGGGAGATCAACCAAAGTCCAAGTTTGGTTCCCTTTAATGAATGCAGCTCATCATTCATTGCCTGCCGCTAATGCTCGCTGTCTGGTCTTGATAAAGCCTCCTCCACAGTCACAGGTGCTCTATTTTCAACAGCATACATGACATTGCATCCATTGCATTCTCAAATCATGCAGAGAGCCGATAGCGCCGAGATGATTTGCCACGCGTGCACTGTGAAGCGTGCTGTGGGTGAAGAGTTTTTGCAGTGTATGGTATCTACTAGCGGTAGGCATAACCACTATTTATGTACGAACAAATCTCTTACGCCCGTCGAAAAAAGACACGTGGGTTTGTCCGGAGTGCTGTAACCTTCGTAAAAAGGGTGGACGAAACTGTGAAACCCCCGTTGGCACACCGATAATTATTAAGAATATTGCGTGTCGGACTAAAAATGAGTCTACTCCTTCGATATCGTAACCTGCTAATGGATCGTCTCTGGAAATGCAACAAATGGGCGTTTTCCAAAAAAAGATTACATCGTTAAGGACAAAAGTTAAGAAAATTCAACTTTTTCCATTTCGTCACGAAAATTAGCCATGCATTCACATACGTTAATTTTCGTGACGAAATGGAAAAGTTAAATTTTCTTAACTTTTGTCTTTAACGATGTACACTTTTTTTGGATAACGCCCAAATCCGTACAGAGATGTCTTACTTAGCAGGTGCGATTTGTCGTTGTAAGAGTGTAGAATCTCTACAGTCGGTGACAGGAACTTACTGGACAGCGAAGTCGAAGCAGAAGCCGAAGCAAACGGCTTGCGAGTCGGGGTATTCGGCTATCAGGTCGGAGGTTGGCTCGGCAGACGCGCTTATTCTTTGTGCGACTCGTAACACGGTTTTCGGGCGAAACGTTCCGTGGACACGAATCTTCTCACCTTGGTAGATGTTATCTCAGACTATCTCGACAGAGGCATCCAGGTCGACGTCATTTATTTCGACTTCAAGAAAACCTTCGATCGCGTCGATAATGACGTACTCCTCAGCAGTTTATCGTGGTTTTTTCAGTAAATAAAGTTTGGGATAAAAATAAGTACCTTAAGTTACTATTTCTTTTTATCCCAAACTTTTTGTAGTATAGAACTAGTGATCACTTATCCATTACTGCAGAAATTTAGGGTAAATATGTATTACTCATACGACTTTCCAATTCCCTGAATTCTAAAATGGCACGCCCTGAAACTATTTGTCTTTGAAATATTTTTTATTTATAATATCGCGTGTGTACGAATATTGTGCTTTTGTCCTTAAATTAAAGTAATAATTAAAAAAAATACGTTCGGCATTTATTTAAACGCGTTACGTTTGACGCTAACGCCGTAAGTGTCCAGAAGTGCACCAATTACATTAATTCATAGAATGGTTGCGCTTCAATAAATAACGATAAACATACTTGTAAAGAGAAATACATACTTAAATATGTAGAAAACATCTACGACTCCGAAACAATCACTCGCACTCATCACACAAATATTTTTCCATACCGAGAATCGGGCTCGGGACCACTAGCTGCACTTGACTAGTAGGCAGAGTCACTACCAACTTGGTTCAAGGAATATATTCATAATACTCGTGCTAACATTACAATTAAACAGCTTTCGTATAATTGTGCCATCCGAACAATTTAGCCTATAACCTATGGAAAAACCTATCTAAATTATCTGTGCTAAATAATCTGCAGAAACCTAACAGGGAAGAAGACTGATCAGGGTTGTTCTGTTAATAATATTATTTTAGGAAATTAAAGATACGAGTACCTACTTAACTACTGTTTAACAGTTCGCTCTGCTATGTATCCTGTATTTTGTGGGTGGGCGTTTTCCAAAAAAAGTGTACATCATTGAGGACAAAGTCAAGAAAATTTAACTTTTTCCATTTTGTCATGAAAATTTGCCATACAATAGATAGATACGTTAATTTTCGAGACGAAATGAAAAAAGTTACATTTTCTTAATTTTGTCTTTAACGATGTACACTTTTTTTGGAAAACGCCCGGGTACAGACGAAGCTTTTCGTTTTTCCACACAATAAACCAGCACAGCGCATTTACCTTTTCTTTTCAACGCCTTACTTGAAATACAAATGCATCACTTACACGCCAAATATTTATGAAAAATTATGCAACGTTAAACTTAATCCATACGAAATAACGTCAAATAAAATCTCTTTTAAACTGTACCTGTGACAACTATAAGTGTCGGTGGCTTGTAGGCAAGCTTATGACTACTTTAGTCGTCATTGGCGTTGAAAGGGTTAAACAATTAACTAATATTTTGCACTGACTTACCCGAGCCATAGGTATAACGAAAAATATCATGTACGATAAAATGTAAGTGTTTGAAGTCATGGTAATTTTGTATTAAGTGCACCTCTGTCCTTAACTGCCTCGGTGATATTAGTCGACACATAAACTCCGTCAAGTAGGCAAGGTGATGTTGTTGTTATATAATCTAAATATTTTCGTACGTTGCTGAACTAAATCCGGAGGATGTGAAGGTGAAGGACGTCGGCTTGTCGGTAGGTGTTTACCGTCACGCCGTGAGCATTTTATACGGATATTGTACTCGGATGTCCCACACAATGTTAATAAATAATAACTGATAGTAAATATAATTCTTGGAAGAGATCAATTGCAAAATCTATCAATTTTGGACAGAATTTGTTAGGCTTCACAACATTGCTTTATTCCGGAATAGGGAATGCAAATAATCGGTTAAAACCGGTTATTAACCGTCTTTTGCATACAAAATTCGGTTATTAACCGGTAATTTGCATTCCCTGTTCCGGAACCTGTGTCTGAAGACGAAAGTCTTTCTTTCTTCGGAAAAACTAGACATTATCTATGTAACAATGTCGCTTGAAAGTCAAAGAACAGTCACTGCACATTGGTATGTAAACAAATTGCTTGCCCAGTGTCTTAGAAAAAGTTCGTGATAAGCGTCCTCGTAGTCATGTCATCCATAACCACGATAACGCGTCTGCATATTCCGCTAAGAGAACGAATGCGCATTTGAAGGCTTCAAATGTGGAACTTATGACGCATTCGCCGTACAGTCTGGACTTCGCACCTTGTGACTTCTTTTCATTCCCAAGAATTAAAGATAAACTTAGAGGTGTACGATTCTCAAGCCCAGAAGCGGCGGTAAATGCATTCCAAGAAGCCGTTGAAGAGGTCTCTACCGAAGATTGGACCCCACTGCTTTACACAATGGTTCCAACGAATGAAAAAAATTGTAAATAGTGAGGGAATATACTTTAAAACTAATAAACAAATTATACTCGTAAACATCTTATCTAGTCTTATTTATCAGAATCCAGAAACTTTCAGTATGTTTTAAGTTATATGTCAGGGCGCTCCACGGGTCAATAATATTAACCGACTATTAGTGAAAAGTTGCAATTTCTACTTCTATTGTGAAATCCGGACTCACCCCTGCCACTGTGATGTTGTCATTTTCGGTATATTATTGTTTATTTATAATTTTTTTCAATTAATCAATATTGGCACCGACTAATCTACGAGTAAACGGTACAATAGTTAAATATCCTTGAAGACGCCTGGATGCCGAGATCGATAATATCGGATCGGCCCTTGAAATTATTTTTTGGGTAATATCCGGGACTAATATACTACCCGGTCTTTCCCTTGCATAAAAAAACCAGTGGCCCTCTGAGTTTATAAAATAACTTGAAATCTATTTAATTGTTTTATTTATGAATAACTCAAGACGGCACCTTCAAGGAAAATCATCGTAACTCATTTCCACTAAATTTACAGGAAAGCGTGTTCAAGTTAAAAAAATATTTTAGATTTTTGACAAGTTGTAACACAAGCGCACCTTGATAAATTTTGTCAATAAATAATAAACATTAAATTGCCTATGTTACCAAATAAAAGCTTATTTCCTGATGTTCAGTAAGTTACAATGACAATCTACAACATTTACGTATACAACATATCAATGAGGACAAAGTCAAAGAAAGAAACAATACTATCTCTGAGATACAACACAATTATGTTATTCAACATAAATTATGAATAACGATTGATATAAAACAAACTTAAAATATTGAATGACTTGAAATCTGTTACATACCTATTTATTAATAGAAGTAGTTTTTCACAAACTTAATAATCAGCATTAACAAATGAGCATCTTCTGGGTTTGTAATGGTTTTTAATCGGGATCAGAGATATTATTTTGTTGAGCCTTGTAACTTAAGTTGCGATGTAATCACGTTTATTGTTTCCGAAACATACAACTTCAAAAGCGGCCAAGTGCGAGTCGGACTCGCCCATGAAGGGTTACGTAGTAGCAATACGATTAATGACGTATTAAAAAAAACTACTTACTAGATCTCGTTCAAACCAATTTTCAGTGGAAGTTAGCATGGTAATGTACATCATATATTTTTTTAGTTTCATCATTATCTTATTTTAGAAGTTACAGGGAGGGGCGGGGGGGACACATTTTACCACTTTGGAAGTGTCTCTCGCGCAAACTATTCATTTTAGAAAAAAACGATGTCAGAAACTTCAATATCATTTTTGAAGACCTATCCATAGATATAATAACCCCGTAAATATAAATAAACACGTATGGGTTTGATGAATATTTTTTTAAATTTTCAGTTTAAGTATGGGAAGCCCCTAAAATTTATTGTTACTCTTTCTATTTCTGTGTGAAAATCTTAATGCGGTTCATAGAATACATCTCTACTCTACTTGACAGACTAGAGCGTCTGCAGAACGTTTGTATCCGGTACGTTTTTGGGCTGAGAAAGTTCGATCACGTGTCGATGTTTCGTACGCAGCTGAAATGGCTTCCTATCCGCTGCCGTAGAGATTTACATGTACTTTCACTCCTTTTCAATGTCCTATTCCTTCCTTCTTCCCCTCCCTATCTTTCTGAAAGATTCAACTATTTGGCCTGCGGCAGCGGTCATCGAATGCGTTCCAGCGCCAATCTTTCCTTTGCGGTTCCGTCTAATAAAACACGTTTCTATGCCTAATCCTTCACAGTCCGTGGTGTACAACTGTGGAATGAACTTCCGTTGTCCTTAAGGCAGTCCCCTTCTGTAGTCTCTCTAAAGAGGAATTTAAAAACTTTGCGGCTGAATGAGTCGTGAAGTCGTAGGTTCCTATAATGATTAGAGTTGTTATTTATATATTTATGTAGGTATATATGTATATGTATGTATATATGTATATATGTGTGTATTATACATGTACGTTTATATTAGTTTGTGTACTTGCTAATTTGTTTAAAATTTATTTATTTATTTATGAGTATTATCATTTCTTTTTACTTTTTGTGCAAACTTGTATGTGTCCAACCCCATGCATTGTCCTTACTCATTTGCTTCAGGGTTAGCTGGAAGAGATCCCATTTAGGGATAAATTCGCCTTTGTACATTAATTTAGTATTATAATTGTAATATTTATATTTTTGTGCAATAAAGAGTTTACATACATACATCTATTTACCAAGTTTCAACAGTATCGTTCTCATAGATTCAGAAAAAAGTGGCTGTGAACACGGACGGACAGACAGACAGACAGAGATGACGAATCCATAAGGGTTCCGTTTTTTGCCATTTGGCTACGGAACCCTAAAAATTATAACTTTTGTTACCTGGAACTATGGACCTATGGAACTTTAAACATTTTGTTTTTAAATGAGTCCATGAAATAAAACAAAGTTGTACTACAGTGTTTTACATGCCATATTTAAAAAATCAGTAGTAAAAACGATCTGTAGATTGTACAAAAAGGGCATAAAACAGACCATTTTATCCAAGACTTATGGTATCCATCCGAGCCGGCAGGCGAAGGTGGATAATTAAGTCAAGGATAAAATGGGATTTAAGCAGGACTCGTTCACCCATTCACCGATAAAAGCCTTTGAAAGACTAATCTCTCAATAGAATACCCCACTAAAAGAATAACCCATTGGAACGAAACATTATGACTAAGATATGTGTTTTTTATTTTTATTATTATTAAAATTTATTAACGAAAAATTGGTTACAATATAACAATAGAACTTTGCCCCACAAAACTGTTTACACAGTTTGACTGCGGGATCATTGAGTCTCTTCAATGAGATAACTAACTTTACTCAATATTATTTTAAAATTTATACAATACTAAATAACTAAATAACTGAACAGTTTTCTTTTAAATTTTGCCTTAATGGCCTCTAACCTAATATCCGTGGGCAAGCTATTAAGAATATAGGGTAGACGCTTCTGCAGGCATCTATCACCGTAGTAGTTAGAGACCCCTAGGGTACTTCCCCGCAGCCACCGACCTAGTGCCGCATGCATTGTTGACAAGGGATAGATTATGCTCTTGAGCGCCGTGATGATAGAGTGCTGACAGGAATTTATGCTTTAGGCTAACCGGGAGAATTTTACAGATCTTGAACAATAGATGATAATCTTTTTTATACTTTTCCTTTTTCTGTTTACAAGAAGTTTTAGGAATCTAAGTTGCATATTTTCAATTTTAATTAAACTTGTTTTAGAGGTTAATTCATAACAGTCAAGAGCATAATCCATAATCGATTCTACTAAAGCTTTGTAGAAACATATTAATGTGTCCTTAGGAACTTTGAAACTTAAGTAGTAAAAGTTGCCTAATAATACTCTGAGTTTACTAGAAATAAACTCAACATGATGGGACCATAAAAATCTTTCATCCACCTATAGACCTAGGTAAGATACACGGTTAACGCGTGTAATAGGTTTGCATTGACAAAAGGACTGGTTACTATGAAAACAAGAAAATTCGTAAGTTATTATGGGCTATGGCATACTACCAATATCTAAATACTTAAGGTGAATGTATAATTAAAAGCTTGGTTTTATCGGCATTCAAAACAGTGCCATTGACATGGACCACCGGTCTACATCCTGCTGCACCAAGCGACAAGTGTTAGGCAGCTCAGCGCCGGTGCTCGCGCGCAACACGCACAAGTCGTCCGCGAACATGTGCGCTTAGCAGTGTCGCAGTGCGCCGCACAGGCTGTTCACATGCATGAGGTAGCACAGCGGGCCGCTGCAAGAGCCCTGAGGCACTCCGCACGCCACCCGACGCTCGTCGCTCAGCGCCGAACCCGCCTTCACGCGGTATGAGGGCGCGGTGAGGTAATCGCGGAACCATTGGTTCAGCGGCTCGTCCACCCCGCATTCGCTCATAGCATTCTAAAGGGTATTAGTGTCTAACTTGTCGAACGCCTTAGTGAAGTCAAAGAACACTGCTACAACTACTTTTTTATTAGCTAAATGTAATTTTATCTCATCAAAGAACTGACATAATAAGGTGTTTGTGATTCTACCCCTTTGAAAGCCATTTTTATTTATAGCTGATTTATATTTATTACACCATTTTTGTGCATGTATTCTCCAACTTGCTTAGTAACACATTTTTTTAATAATTTTATGTACACTAGATAGTATGGCTATAGGTCTATAGTTAGTGAATACTTTACGACTCCCTTTTTTGTGAATAGGACGGGTTATAGCTTGTTTCAGCCCTTTCGGAAATACAGGGTGTTTTTTCGGTCAGCAACTTCCATAATAGGGGTTATTATATTCATGTTTCTGAGCTCAAAAAATTTTTAATTTTAATTATTCTTTTAGTCAAAAGTCGAAAGAATGTCCTCGCTATTTTATAAATCATGGTCTCTCGTTTCTGTAGCTACGACGGGGGCTCGGCGAAAAAAATTACTTCTGGACAATCGTGAAATGTTTGATGTTGTGAACATTTACTTTGTGAGTGGTCAGAACATTGCTGACACCGTTAGGATTTGGACTGAACGATTTCCTAATCGGCAGGCCATTACGCGCTACACTGTAAGGTAGGAACGATTTTTAACAACAATAATCTACATTTTTTTTTATCTAAACCGTGTTTGTAATCTTTGACGGTCCTAAGCCCGTAACAAGTATGAAGGGAAAGATGAATCATGAAATTCTGCACGGTGATTACGTCAATAATGTCTCGGTAGACACGGCGCATGGTAACCACAATTAAGTAAAATAATGGGAAAAATTTAAAATGCAATTTCTCTGACCTACTTAGGTATTATAAATTTTTTAATAGTTTAGATTAGCTTAGCCAACACCGAACTAACCTTATCTGAAACAGCCTTTAAATCAGACATGCGTATTAGATAGATCGCTAGGTACCTGGTGATTTCTTAAACTTTTTTAAACTAACATTTCACTATAAGGAAAACCATAACAGCTAAACCACAGATAACCCTTATAAATAGCGCTTTAAAATGATTATCGAACGGTTTTACCACGTAAAAGCCTTATAAAACCCACTCGAAACCCCTTGAATGGGATAGCGGGTTTTAAAAGCAAATCGAACGGCTTTTCTAAGTAAAACCTTCATAAAAAGCCATTCGAAGCCCCCTGGAATGGGATAGCGACCCACCTAGTGCCGGCTTTAAAACCGAGCTGTACGCTCTGCTTTTCACTTCGATGACGAGAAAATAAAACAGTGATAATGTAATTAACGTTCTTAATTTTAGGGGGCAATGTCTGTTCATTAAGTTCTTTGCATTTTTAACCATTAGTGTATAAGCGTTATTTCCTCCTCACTTGAAGACATTTTAAGAAAATTCCGTAACACAGCAAATTTTGCAACGAAAACAACTAATTAATAGTCCAATTGTGTCCAAAACGAGACAAAAACGTATTTCCCGCCACTTATATACATGAAACTTTTAACTCAAATCGAACGCAATACTGCCAGTTTTGCGAAGAAAACAACTAATTAATAATCCAAAACGAGAAAAAACTTCTTTCCCGCCACTCTATTTGTTTTTCATTATTTTTTCATTTTCTGCATGAAACTTTGAACTTAAGTCAAACGCAATACTGGCAGTCATACGTTGCTTATGTATATTTTTTGTTGATAAAGCTTGTTTTTAATAGTTTTAAATTTAATTTTTGTTAGATGCAACATTGAAGGCAAATAAATTAAAGTAAATGTAATCAAATAACAAGTTCGTATCGGACAGTCACCTCGTCTGTCTGTCTGTCTAGATGACAACACTTTATGCACTAGTGCCTATACCAAGCATAAAGAAGGACTTTACGAGCATGAGAAGTAAAAAGATATTATGTTACTCACCTCAGTGGATCGTTACTTACAATGTTTTCCATTTACATAAAACTTAAACGGGAAGGAATTGAGATACAATGATAAGACCTATTTTCGCAATTTTCATGTTCGTCACGAATATTATTGTAACCCATAACTTAAAAGTGAGTTACGATGTTTTTCCTTGCAGGTGTCGAAGAGTGCTCTCATTCATTATGTACGTACTTCGATATCGGGTGCTTTTGATTTTGCCCTTATTGAATACATCGCAAAAGTGATCACTGTATGTGCATCTAGGGCGTCCTTTACCGACATCTCAACTCAGTTTCGCTCGCCGTACCATTTTCGTAACTCTTCTTTCATCCATTCTTTCTAGATCCATCCAAAAAATCATCTTAGCATACCTTTTCTTTTGGATCTTCGTCACTAGGTAGTCTTTTAATCCACGTATTTCTCGGATCTCGCTATTTCTTACTATTTCTTTCAAACTATACACACTCTCAGAGCTCTCATTTCAACAGCATTAATCCTGCTTTCATTCTTCTTCTGCCACACCCATGATTCTTTGATTATGTAGGCTATCTATAAAAATCCTAATAGTCTGAAAATATATTACAAACATTCAACCCACGAAGCACATAAATATGATACATGGGGTAAGTTCGAAAAAAAAATGCATTTTCCCGCTTTGTTTATTCGTAAAAAATATTAAACTTCAAGTAAAAGCAGATATTTCCTGCAAATAATTAATATAATTCAAATTAGATAGTAATCAGATCATTCCCCACTCAGGTCCGAACATCGTCGAGTTAAAAAAGTTCGCAACATGAACCCAACTCACTCAAAATCATCCGATGTTACCCCCCAACACAACCATACCAAAAATTGCAGACCAAATGTATCTGCTGGGGTTTAAACAAGCGCAGGAAAATTGGAAGTCTGACCTTGACTTTAAGTTATAATTTCCAACCGGGCCTCAATTTGGCTTGTATAGCGCACATGCCGATGTACAGTGCTATACTCAAAAGTCCAACACTTTTCCCAGCGAGTACATGGTGAATTATGAATTGTGAATAGTTATTACTCGTAGGCGCAATAAACCCTCGGAAATATGTATGAAAATGTGATCAATAGTATTTTTTTAGTTACTATTTAAACGCACAACCACATTTTCACAATTAGGCCAAGAAAATTTGGATAAAGAATTATAGACAAGTCTTCTTCGTGTTGTTGGTATTTCTGTAGCTCTGCCTACCCCACTCTGGGCTTGAAGGCGTGATGTAATTTATATGTATATGTTTAAACGCGTTAAGTTGCGAGTTTGAATGATAAAGTAACCACATGACGACATAAACACAACATTGTGTCAGTGGAATAATCGAATATTAATGAGAAGGGAGGCCAAAGCGCCACTATTGTTGGTGGCGGCGGTTGGCACTACATGTTGGGGCGCCATGGCCGCGCATCGATCGCCGCCCCGCCCGGCGACCCTCGACACACTTCACGCGGATCAAATACGGCACGGCACCTATAGCTCACTTCACTCCAACAATTTTATGTATGAATTTCTAGTATCTATACGGTTCTGTTGTTTAGTAACCCCCCCCCCATTAACAAAACTTGTCACCACTTCTCGAAAGGTCACTACTAGCCGAATACGAGCCACTCAGGCTATGTTCGGTGAAGCTACTCGATTGACGTTTTTTTACTTACACACTGTAACAGTATGCTTTGTGCCTGCTACATCTACGGATCGAAATTCACGAAATGCGCGTAGACAGTATTCACGAAAATTAGTGCAAAGCTTGACCATTTCATAACGGACATTGTTGTTGTTAACATTCAATTGTAAACGATAAAACTTTTTGAGAAACACGTTGTTGAATACGGTTGATACGGTTGCTATATTTGTTAATAAATTGTCAAGTGTGGAAGTGAAAATAAATACGGTTATAAAATTGTTGTTCGCGACTTCGAATTGAATTTTGTTTTGTTGTTCCGTAAGGGAAAGTTTTAAAGCGGCACCACGTTTCGCCATAGCAAGCTCCGTTACTCGCACCACCAAGCGGCGAAAGGTTCGCCGTTAACCGTCCGAGGATCATCTGTAAAGACATCGTCATTAAGTCGAATAGAAGCATCGCCGAGGCTGTCAGGAGCGGGGTCCGAATGCGGTCGCAGCGGGGGCGGCGGCGTGACCGGCGGCGGCGGCGTCCGCCCCGGGTACGGGTACGAGGCACTCTCGGCGGCCAGCGACGGCAGTGAGGGGGAGCCAGAGGAAGCGCCTGAATACACTGCCTTCGAGATGGAGCTCTCCGGCGGCGGCGAGTCTGCCGAAGGGCCGTCCTCGCGAGGCTCCACGAAGGTCAACTTTCCACCTGAAGTGGAACAAGAGCGTCGTCCTACCGCCACTGCCGCAACTGCGTCATACCATCGCGGCCGTGGTCGGTCTATGAGTGCATGGAGTGATATTAGCCGCTCTAGCATACGGTTTGAAGAAAGGTCAGTGTTTCACCTTTGGTTACTTTCATATATGTAAATTTACACATGTCTTAAAGATAAGAGCATACAACGATTATTTCAAAGAGTTTAATTTTTGACACTATAAAATTTAGTGTACAAACTTTCATTACGATTTAGGAGAGATACCATGCCATTGATACAACAGTGTAAGGTGCTGTGGAGTAAATTATTTTTGTGCTATACCTAAAAATTTAGACAGATCATGCCACTGAGTGTTCGGTATGGAAGAAAGGGAATTTACAAGATCATAATATTGCAGGGGATTTCTACATCCACTCACCAAAACCTTGTACTTTTACGAAATAAGCGAGCGCCATAAGTATCGCTAAAATATTTGACGCATTCTGCCGTCGTCGACCGCGTCTTAGCATGCGCAATTCGGCACTCGCGCTTCTACTCTTAACAGCTTTACTGGAATCATTTGATTTTCAACCCTAAACCTACTGTTTAAGTAAGAGTTTCAAATACAATCATTTGTACGTTTAAAACGTTTAACTTTTCGAGTTATATTTTGCATTAAAAAGTGTCTTTTATCTATACTATTACCGTTAACATTAACGTGGATTTCATTAACTTTATGATGCCTAACCTAATCTATTCAGTGTAGGTAAGTAATAAAGGTCTAAATGCAATGTTACTACGCAAATTGCACTATGCGTTATAACTCACCTCCGCTTCTCAACCTTCTAATAATAAAAAAAAACAAAGTTTTACACCAATATGTAAAACTTCATAACTTAAAGACTGTAGCGATAAAATGTAGCCATATTGAAATAATCATAACAAAACATTAAACAAGTAGTGAAAGTTAAAACAATATACCTACCTATAAAATGAATAAATGATCAGTAATCTATGTAAAACACAACCCCAAAAAGGATCGACTTAATGCCCTTATATCTTCTTAACATTCATCATCAGCTTCTGCACAGTATTTTAAGTTATGGAATTTGCTGCCAAACTCCCTTTTTAGGGTGCCGTAGTCCAACTAGGAACCCTTATAATTTCGCCATATCTGTCCGTCCGCAGCCTAGTTCAGAGATTCTTAGTAGTAGAAAGCTGTAATTTGGCGTGAATATTACATATTTTAGTGGTGGTAGGACCCTGTGCAGGGTGCGTCCGGATCGCTACCACCACCTTATCCAATAACCAACCGCCAAACAAAAGTGATCGCATTGTTGTGTTCCGCAGTGGGGAATTCCATCTTAGTCCTCAGGGTTGGCAACGTTTTTGGGGTCATAGGATTGCAATCTTACAATTATAGTCTTGAGAATTCAAATGTCTATGGGTCTCAGATTCCACTTACTACCAGGTGGTCTGAGTGCTCGTGTGCCTTCTCATTATCATGAAAAAAATAAAATATTATTAGTCACGCCAACAAAGTGATAAAATAAAATCGTGAAAAAGTGGCAAAATATTTTAGCGGCCCCTACACGTAATGTGGGGATGTATTTTTTTATTTTCTAACCCATAGTGTGGGGTATTATTGGATAGGTCTTTCAAAAACATTGCGGGTTTTTGCAAAAGATTTTATGATTATGGGATCCGTTTATAAATATTAAGCTTTAAAGCGCAAATTTTTGTTAGAGTTGTGATATTTGATAATAAAACCCTGGCAATTAAATGCCGTACAGCGATTATTTCAGTGAAAGCAGTTAGAGAGCGAGAGCGAGTATGTCGGAGCGAGAAAAGTATAATACAGCTGCGTTCAGTTATTAGTTTAATAAGGCTCGATCTCACACTCTCCACCACAATAATATTACCTTCCATAATATTCATTAAGACTATCGCTACAAACAATAATTTGGTTAACATGACGCTTCCTCTGTGATATATTGACATCAACAATGAAGTTACACCTGGAATGGATTCACTAATTACCATCCCCTGAATCCAGGGCTTGCGACCACTTCAGTAATTCTTAACCATGGTCTTTTGTCCAATAGTAAAGTTAATAAGCCAGTCACCATTCGAAAACTGGGGCCTATTGCATAATTAGACTAATAAAATTAGAAAATAATACAAGTTACTAGTTAAAAATTTACAAGCTGCGTTATTTTGTGTTGCATAATTATTTTGTGTTTTCACTAATTATATTAGAAAATTGTGTTGCATAAATTTCTAATAATATCGTGAAAGTTACAAGTAAATTCATCATTATTTACAAGTACTAATGTATTTTTACTAACTTGTAATAAGTGTACTAATATTATCAGCAAAACACAAAATTACAAGTAAACAAGTTGGCTGAGTGAGGTAAACCTTTGCCCATCTGTGGACTTTGCAATTAAAAAAGAAATATTGGCGGGAACAGTAAACGTCAACGTAAAACTTTATCTGAAATTTCTAACTTCGAAAATGGGTGGTAAGCGAGAAGAACAAAGAAAATTGAAAATGTGCATCTTAAGTAAAATTAAGGAGCAGAAAGATGTCTTGTTCGGTCCCTTTTCAACAAAGGTCACTAAAGATATTCGCAGTAACGCCTGGAGAAATATCGGTGCATATGCCCAAAGCTTGGGGATTATCAGAGAAAATAAGAATTGGGCGTATGTTCGTGATGTTTGGTGGGCAAATGTGAGAAAATTATCCGTGGTAAGTACCTACAACTTGTCTTCTAAGCGTGCAACTACCATTATTACTTATTATTCAACAATAGGTGTAGGTATGTAGGTGTATATTATACATATAAGTTTTGTTTAGCCTGTATGTTAATTTATAAACAATATACATTTTTTACAACAACTATATCTATATCATATCATATTTTTACTCGACTTCTAAAAGAGGAGTGTAATGTTTTATTGATTTAATGAGGTAGTTTTTTAAGGTTCTTAGTTCACTCGTAGAGGCTGGTCTGGTGGTACGATTTCGATGCAAATAGGGTCGTTAAATTCGGCAAAGCGTCGCAAGGGATACTTTGATTAAAAAAACTAACATATACAGGCTATATCATAAAAACTGTTATGCAATTGTCGTCTAGGTATATAAAAATAAGCAGCCGGGTTTTTAAAGTTGACTAATCTTTTGTTATAGGAGAAACGAGATAATGCTAAAAAAACAGGCTCTGGAGGAGGGCCCGACTGTAAAGAAAATGAAATTGATGTTCTCGTTTATGATATACTCGGAAAAGAGTCACCAGTTTTAGAAGGTCTAGGCGTGGATGAGCATCTGCAAATTGAATTGAACCTAGATTCTGAGCAAAAGATACAAGAAACCCTACAAGAGACAGTAGATAATACGTTCGAGACATTAATCAATTCCGAACTTAAACAAAATAATAACAACATTTTAAAAAGGGACTGGAAAGGAAGAGAAGGAATAAACGAAAACAAAGATTTATTACAAAAAAAAATGAAATTAACGTTAGATATTTTGGAGAAAGAAAACATATTAAAAGATCTACAAATAAAAAATGTTGAACGAGATAATTACCTAAAAGATTTAAAAATTTTGGATTTGGAATTACGGTATGGGCTCCCAAGATCCAAGTTTACAAGTAATTTGGAGCAATTTACACTAGCTGTGTTTATTCCAGAATCTACATCCGATAATCAAAATAATACGGATACCGCGTATACAGATCAGGAATAGTCACAATATTGACGTTTGTAATAATTAATTTGTGTACTTTAGCAATAAAAACAATGAATTTCATCGATTGTTCAAATTTCTTTATTAATAAAAGTTAAGAAAATAAATGTTTTTTCCTTAAAAAGTTAGTTAATAGTACATTGATGGATGACATATAGCTAGACATCAACAAATTAAAAGCCTGACTCACTAGAAAATCGTACAATTAGTTGTAAGTCAAATTTTTGAAACTTCATAATGATTGGATTTAATTTATGTATTTAAGAGCTAATTTAGGTATTTTCTTACGATGTCATGTTAGCCATGTAGTAAATCCAATCGTATGACGACGTAGTTAGCCTAGTCTATCATGACCCTGCCTGCAAAGCTAGTGGTCCCGGGTTCGATCCCCGGTAAGGTCAAATATTTGTTTGATGAGAATGATGAGCATGAATTTTTTATCTATATAAGTATGTTTGTCATTGTATAGTAGGGTGACGATACCAATGATGGACACTTTTATCTGACAGGCACCAGTAATGGACACTTCACTCTTAATTCAAATTTCATATGGTCCTAAATTGATTGTTGCAAAACAAATGAATAACCCTTATGTTCCGTAAAATAAGAATCAAGTGTCCATCATTGGTCCTCGTCCATTACTGGTTCCATCACCCTAGCTACCCATAGTATAAGCCATAATGATTATTTATATATTTAATAAGTTTCAAACAACTTGACCTACATCTTCATTTTAACAAGATTTAATACTAAGTATTTATGATGACATAGACTGTATTATTTCTTGTTGGCGTCGAAGTGCACTCAATGCAGGAGCCTCATCATTTACATTTCGATGATTTTCTTGTTCCACTGGTGGAGTGAATGATTCCAAATCTTCACCTTCCCGGGCAATGTTGCACAAAGTTGCACAGCAGACAACAATATTTGCTGCAAATTTTGGGTTGACTCTTAGATGATTCAGGCAGGGAAATTTTTCCTTTAATATTCCAAAGGAACACTCTATAATCTGCCTTGTTGCTTTGAGTCTTCGGTTGTAGCGTCTTTCACCCTCGCTATTTGGGTCGTTGTGTAACGGTGTCATTAGCCACGTTTTTAGAGGGTAACCCGAGTCTCCAAGTATAACGCCATTTGGAAATATGTTTTCTTGTTCCATTGCACTGTAGAGACTACTCCTTCTAAGAACTCGTGCATCGTGCACACTACCCGGCCAATTGGCACTTACATAAAAAAATTGATATTGTGGTCCACATACCATCATACAATTTATCGAATGGCCTCCTTTTCTGTCTACGAATGCTGGTTCGTTAGTAGTTGGTGCGTCTATTGGTATGAGTGTTCCATCAATTATACCAATTACATTCGGGAAATTATATAATTCATAGAACTCTTGCACTACGTCTCCCATTCGGTGTGGCCATATAATTATCGATGGAAATAACCTTCTATTAATAGCGTTAATAACGCGATGAACAGTTCGACAAACTGTAGACTTGTCAACGCCATGACCTGCACCAACAGAATAATATTGGCATCCAGTTCCAAGCCAATGAAGTGTAGTACATAATTGCTGTTTCGGAGAAAGAGCACCACCTTTTTTTTTCAACTTAATGTCGCTTGAAATTGCTTGCAGCACACGTTCGGCTTTAATAGGTTTCATTCGAAACATTTCGTAAAAGTGTGCACTATTTTCAAAAGTGAAGTTGATCCTGTCCTTATATACCTTTTGGTGTCGGGTTACTAGATATTGATCATCGTCATCGTCGGATAAATGCAAAATATTAAACATTTTTCGTTGATTAGGCTTTAACTAAATCACTTGTAATTCAAAATTACCGTGGTCCTAAGGTAAGTAGTAATAAATACAAGTTACAACTAATAATTGGAATTTTTAGACTCGTATTGCAACCAAAACTAATAAAATTTACATATAATATTAGTTATTAGGGCTAATACTTTTTGACTTGTATTTTATAACTTGTATTTTATTATGCAACAATAATTTACAAGTTACAACCAAAATCACTAATATTATTAGCTTGTACTTATTCACTTGTATATTTATCCCTCGTATTTTATTATGCAACATAAAAGTACAAGTTACAACCAAAATCACTAATAGTATTAGCTTGTACTTTATTATGCAATAGGCCCCTGGTTTTGTTTTTGTTGCTTGTCATATACAAGTTTCAACTATCAGTGGTGGTCGTAATAGAAAAAAAAACATTTTCGTAACTACCTCCCCAGCATAACGTGTATCTACTCCTATAGTCAAATGGGTAAAAATCATTGCTGTCGTAATAGTTTACCACTTTCTTTATTTTTTGTAACTCGAGACTTGAATGCTTCATGGGAATGCGGCTGAACGTTTCATGGGAATGAAACGTTCAGCCGCACCATTCGTCGCTGGATGGTACGGTGGTGAAAAGATATGCTTGATTTAGGGCGCTTTACAGAAAATTTGAAACTCTATGCTGGTAAAGGTAAGGCCGTTATCAGTTACAATATGAACTGTAAATCCGAACTTCGATATTAAACCCCTAGAAACGTCTATTGTTCGAGAAGCGGTTATAGTTGTCATTTCAATGGTCTTTGGTCATTTAGTATAGCTGTCCACAATAACCAGGAACATTTTATCGTAAAATGGCTCCAAAAAATTGGCATGTTGAAAGAGGCGCAGGCCATGGTTTGAGGTCACATTTTGGTGGATTTTTGTTGCTGGTCAAACAAACTATACAATTTTGAGTAATTTTGTGTGCATCAAGATTTGGCCACCAAAAATAAGATCTAGCGATTTCTTTCATACGAATTATGCCAAAATGTCTCTTGTCATTTAATACAATCTCTTCTAACTGGGTAGGAAATGCAATTCGGAAACCCCAAAAAACACATCCTCTATCAACAGTAATTTTAGTTTTTCGATTAAGGTATGGCATAATTTCTTTTTTTTTCTGGCCAACCATCAAAATTAAATTTCAAAACCTTTGCTAATACAGGGTCCTTTGCTGTCTCCGTTTGTATTGTTTTCCAATTTAAACTTTGAATATCCGAATTGTAAATATAGTACAAGTTGCTGATATCTATATCAGTAAGTACTGTAAATTAAATATAATTCCAATAGTTCATCATTACAATCTGGTTTTATTAATCTCGACAAAAAATTCAGCAGGATTCTGATTTGTCCTAATGTGTTTTATTTTAAAAGATGCAAAGTGCAGCAATCTCTTTGCCGCCATTTTGGGTATGGCCTTTAATGGTCCAAAGATTCGGTCTAATGCAGCGCTATCAGTTTCAAGCTCAAAACACCAGCCATAAGTGTAGATATAAAACTTAGCTACACCAAAACAAATTGCTATTGCCTCCTTGTCAATGGCAGAGTATTTTATTTCTACTTAATTAAGTTATTTGCTAGCGTATGCTATTGGTTTAGCCACACCATCTGAGGCTCTTTTAGAAATTACTGCAGCTAGTCCGGCCTCCGAGGCATCACAGGTCAATATTAGTGGTAAGTTGAGGTCAAAATGACTTAAGTTTTCTGTACTGGCTTAACTTCTTCTTGATGTCATTACTAGTAAAAACCTTGTTACACTCTGATGTCCAGTCTTGAAATTATTAATTTTATTTGCCATGTCTCTTAAATAACGCTAATAATAGTTCAGTTTTCCTAAAAAATATCTTAGCATAGTGATGTTGGTTGGGGGTTGAGCATTAAGTAACTTTTATGTTTGACTATCACTTTTATGCCACTGCTGTCTAGTGTTAAACCAAATACATCTATATATTTTTAAAGTGATTGTTACCTTTCTGGTTTTAATTAAAATTCACACTCTTTTACTTTTGTCAACACTTATAATAATGTTGCTATAGTGTCATGTAAATCCTTATCACTTATATAAATTTTGTCAATTATAACTGAACACTTGCAATATCTGATAATTTCCTACTCATGAGACGTTGGAATGAGCTAGGGCCAATGCTCACACCTAAAGGTAAATAGTTGTATCTAAATTTGTCTAATTCCGTGACTACAACAGCGCAATATTTCGAAGTCAGGCTTATTTTAGGTTCAGTTCACAGAAGTATTCACCATTCCTTAAGGTATGTAAAATATCGTCAATATATGGCTAGAAAATGATCAACCTCTAAGTGTGGGTTGACTGTTAATTTGTAGTCGCCACATAGCCTTACAGAACCATCTCCTTTCAATATTGGTATCACCGGTGTGCGCCCCTGGCTGCTTCCTACTGGCTCGATTCTGCCATTTTCAATTAATCTAGAAATTTAGTTTTTTACCTTATTTTGCAGAGAGAATGGCACTTGTCTTACTGGTAAGCTTTTGCGTTTGGTATACTTTTGTAACTTGAGGCTGATCGTTTCACCTCCGAAATTTTCCCAACCTGGACTGAATACTTCTGGAAACTGTTCTTTCACTGCTCCTCTAGCTTCTGAAGCATTTGTAAATGATTACCTAAGTTAGTAATGGTGTTGGTTTGAAATAAATTGGGAGGCCAAATCTTCAACTCATTTAACCAATCTCTTCCAATTATATACGGTGAATCTTGTGTTATAAAAGCATTTTTTTGTTTTATTGTTAAATTGTACATAATATATTTTCCAATATTTCTAGTGGCCGTGATAATGCTCGATCAAAATTCTTGATTATCACATTGCAGTCTTTAATATTTTTAGATGCAAAAAGACTACTTTAATATTTTAATGATATTACGGTTGCATCTGGGCCCATGACTAATTGAAAACCTAGATTTTTTTTTTTTTTTTTTTTTTTTTTTTTTTTTTTTATGTTAAGGAGAAGGCACACGAGCACTCAGGCCACCTGATGGTAAGTGGAATCTGAGACCCATAGACATTTGAATTCTCAAGACTTTAATCCCAAGACCTCAAATGCGTTGCCAACCCTGAGGACTAAGATGGAATGCCTCTATGCTAGTAATTTCACCGGTTGTCTTATCCCCACACCGGAACACAACAATGCGAACACTGTTGCTTGGCGGGTGGTTAATGGATAAGATGGTGGTAGCGATCCGGACGGACCCTGCACAGGGTCCTACCACCACTAAACATTTAAGGTTATGATATGAGGCTACATACATTAACTGCATACATTTGGTACTCATCGCATAATTTTAATTTATCTTCACCATCTTGTGCATCTAATTTTGTTTTCCCAATGAGTTAATTTTCCCAGTATTTACTTTTTTCGGGCAAAACTTATAAATGTCACCCTGTTGTCCACATTCAGAACAGTACTTCTTTATGATTTGACATGGTTACTGACAATAATAATTTCTTTTAAAAATTTCAGATAATTCAATCTATGCTGTGGGTTTGCTTCAAGGTCGCTTCAACTGTTTGGACTAATAACACAATTTTTTCTAGTGTTTTACTTATGTCCGCTTTTAATAACTTGAACTCTATGAGCTTGGAATATACACCGTTTGTAAATTTCTCCGTGATTTGATTTTCCGGGTCCTTAAATTGACACTTTGTACCTAATTTGCTGAGAACTAGAATGTAATCCGCTATTTTCTCAGTTTGTAGGTGATTCCTATCACCACCTACCTATAGTACCACTGACTGTTGGTACGCATATTTGTTTTTTAACACCAAGCCTGAATCCTTATAGGTTTTCTTCAAAACATGATTTGGAGCACACAAACAGATTAACATTGTGGTGTGATTTTGGTTAGTAGCAGAGGCACGTTTCGTCTCTTGTGTAATGTCAATGCCAATCCATTGTCAATCCATAAAAAACTTGTAAATTTAAAGCAGTAATCATCATCTTAGACGACGTGGTAGCCATGCTATTAATTTGTTTGCTGGAGGTTTGTTGTTCCTCCTTGCAGTGGGCGCTTAACAATTTTCGTATTTAATCGACGGTACTGTTTTTGTCATAGGTTATATTATATTTCTTAAGATTTTCCTGTAGTTCTGGTTTGCAAAGTTTGTAAACCCACGATGACATGACTTTGATCTAACTTAGCTGGCCGGCTTCCACGGCTTCCTAACTTCACTGCGAAGCGTTCCGTCCTGTGAGTTCACATAGTGAAATCCTACTTAATTTCGTCGATTTCACTTCAGTGGTGCTAGTCAATTGTGATATTTAAAAATAAAACCCTGGTATTTAATTAATACCTACCTTTATTTGTAAATTGCTGTACAGCCATTACTTCGGTGAAAGCAGTTAGAGAGCGAGAGCGAGCATGTCGGAGTGAGAAAACAATAATACAGCGGCGTTCAGTACCTAATTAAGGTTAATAAGGCGCGATCTGAAAAATATCTTCAGTGAAGCGCATATAACGAATTTAAAAGGAGAACTATTATGTCCCGAACAAACTAAATAAATAAATAAAACAGCCTATACCTACCTACTAAAATCAGCTAAGACGACACCAAATGACTTTAAATAGAGAATTAGTTATTTGTTGTCGTTTTTTTTTTTGTTTGTCACACTGAGCATGGTCCGACATGCTCTTGTCCAGTTTTCCTGGAAGTTTTTGAAATATTTTGCTTCCTTTTTACTATTTTTAGCAGCCGTTTGACCAGAGCCCATGCAATATCGAAAGATTGGAGTCCATGTCAATTAGGTGGATTCATCGATTTTGGAACGATTATCACACCATTGTACTGTGGGTCAGCGTGTATGGAGAGAGTGTCATAAGTCTATTTGTCCAAAACATTCAACATTATTGGGAAGGAATACATATATTGTTGTTAATTATGAATTTATTTGATAAAATAAAGGACTTACAAATTATTTAATGTGTATATATTATTTAATAATAAAAAAATAAATAAAAAAACCTGTCAAAATGCACTATATTTCAATACCGTATAATTAACATGTTTTCACTTAAAAATATAATAAACAATAGCTTAATACTATTTAACTTAAAAAAAAACTTATATTGAACGCAAACATTTACTTTTTTTTTTGTTACTTGCAATTCATACAGTAGAATGAATCTAACACTCATAAGGTACACTTTAATGACCTTAGCAATCAAAATCAAAATCAAAATGTTTATTCAGTAAATAGGCCCCCATGGGGCTCTTTTACACGTCGGTAATATAAAGTGAATTTACTAGCGCTTCAGATAAGACCATCATTGCGGAGAAGAAGCGCCAAGAAACTCCAGCAGAAGGTCAATGTAATAAACTAATGACAGCTTTAGATAAAACAGTTTTTTGTTTCCTAGGAAGCTTTCTAAGACCCGTAACTAGTGGGTCAGAATTTAATAAAAGTCAATTTAAGATCGGTATTCGTCGCAAAGCGTGACATTTTTCTAGTATTGTTGAGCCTAAACGCCTTTATATTTTTATTTATCAAGTAGCTTCGGCAGCTTCTTCTGATAATTCTCCTATGGATACCATCATGTGATCGAACTGATCAATTACTTCAGATCCATGAATCAGAACTTTATGAATGGACGCTATCAAATTGTACCACGGATATTCCTCAACAAGCTGTCGAGCCGTGTCTAAAGTAAACCATTTAAATCTTTCAGAAATATTTTTGTAACCGGAATTGGGACAATTAAGAACTGTACCACACCTATCAATAAACTCTTGCTTAATTCCAGGAATCTCCTTCGCTGAGTTCGTTTACTGTAAGGCTCAAAATCTTTCTTCGGTCGACCGAGATTTGATATCATTTCTTGATCAGTAAACTGATTTTTCTCTCGCAGATACCGACTCATTCTTTGCTATATCTATAGTTTCAAGGACATTTAACCATTTTGCATGTTTTCTGACTAGTTCATATTTATTCCTTGCTGCTTTTTCCAGTAATCTGCGATCATTTGGATTATGTCATTAACGTGTTTACTTAGAACTTCGATTACAAGGTTTTCAGCTTCCGGCACCATTTCCAAAACTTTCTCTACTATAATTCGATATTTTTCTATCTGTGATCCTTTAGCAAGATGCCATAGTTCAAATATGTGCATTCTTGTAAACTGAACTTGCAAAATAGAACCTGTAAGAAAGAAAACAAAATACATTAGAAATTGTCAAATATCGTAGCATATTCTATGAACAGCGGAGAGGACGAATTAATAAAACATCTAGCAAAATCTAGCAGAAGATGACTACTGGCACAGTAACTTGACTTTTATACGCTTTTTAAACAATCAAAATTATTAATCGTTCTGCAACGCGTCACTGATAAAACTCAATGGTAATACACAAACAATTTAAATATTTTTATAAAATTAGGTGTAACGTAGCTCAAATAAAAAATGTATAATATAAAATGTATGGTAAAAACAGCTAGTAAAAATATTATTTTTAAAACACATACCTTTGTCATTAATTTCCATGATGATTCAATATAGTTTATCACAATAAGTTTTGAGAAATCCGTCAACAAACAACTTTCACTTTAATGATCTATTGATAAGACTAATTACGCGGTGTAAGTGTGTTCACTTCGGAGGTCTGAAAAACAATGAACCCGACTAATTATTTCACTATTTATAGTTTTAAGTAGGCTGGTAATTAGTGTGTTATCAGAGAAGTACAAATCATAGCTTGGCTATTGTTGATTATTTGGACTTATGACCTACGAGCGGGACCATAGTGCATGGTCTTCGTACCATTCCATGGTAGTTTTAGCATACTGATATGATGCCAGATCAGGACAAAATGCTACAGGCTCAATGTGACTCCGTATAAATGGCAAAACGCTTTTTAAGCATTATTTTTCATAATATAAGCATTATTTTAAATTTTTTGTTTTATTGTCCCCGTGGATATGAAACGTTGACTTTTTCGATCGCATAAATACTTACTTGGCTTGGCATTCAAAGTTTTTTTTTGGGATTTACTCTTCTCTTTTTTTATTTATCTGTTAAGCTTGTTTTATCTGATGTTGTGTGGAATTCTTGGCCAGACTTAAAGTATGCTACGACGTAATTAACGTGTTCATTACGACGCATCCATGACTCGTCAAGATTTCATTTTGTTAATACAGTTTGGGAGCTCTAGTTATAGCAGTTTAATTCTGCTTTTCTCGCCAATTTGGTATCAAAATCTTTAAGCCTGTTCTAGTTTTTACTTTTTGTACGTAAGCTGCTGAAATCTTCACTTTTTTGGCAACTTTACGAACTAATAACTTAGGTTCCTTTTTGAATATCATCAGTATCTTACCATAAATAAATAAATGTCAGAGGACAATGACACATAAATTGACCTAGTCCCAAACTAAGCTCTAAGGCCACCGTGTCGTCAAAGCGGGGTAATCGCAACTTTAGGCTAGTTGATATTATCTGCCTTCAATACTGTCACGGGGCTATTAAAATTAACCAAATATCTCTTCTAAAACTTATATTTGTAACAAACAAATTAGCAGAAAACAACTAAGCCTATGGTGGAAAAAAACAATTTAGAAAATTCAAGTTATTTTTATTTTTCATGTAACCCCCCTCTAATTCAACGCATTTCTTACATTTATACTTTTATGCCATTAAAAAAATATTCTTTACTTTGGCCTTCAAAATGCTCTTCTACTGCCGCCTTCATTTCTTCATCACTTCCAAATCGCTTTCCTCTTAGGTCTTTCTTTAAATTACTGAACAGAAAATAATCGCTACGGGTTAAATCTGGACTATACGGAGGGTGGTTAATTTCTTCGAAGCCGATTTCTTTCAGAGTTAGTCTTGCAACACGCGCGGTATGAACGGGGGCGTTGTCTTGCAAAAACAAAACGCCTTTACTGATTTTGCCCCTTCTTTTTTCAAGTATGGCTTGACGCACCTGTCTCAATAGCTCAGAATAGTAAGTTGCATTTATTGTAGAGCCTTTTGATAAATAATCTAATAAAAGAGTTCCACCCGCGTCCCAAAACACCGTAGCCTAGCACCGTAGTCTTAGAAATTGAGATTGTTATAGCCACTATTAGGGACACGATAATGCAATAGCCGTCCTATAAACTAAGTGCAAAAAAGTTTATCCGAAGCAAGTAAATGAGTTCCTCTTGACTCACTCTATGTATAATACTTTAACCCGGAGCGAAACGAGGTGGGTCGCTAGTTATTTAATATACCTAGCATAGCATTTTGAAAACTTTACCTACCTACCCAATTAAAAATGCAATAAAGAAGCCTTATAAATGTGGATTTACTGTTAATTCCAAATTTACTTCGCTGCTAATGGTGCCTTAAGCATGCAAACGGCGGTTTAAAGAGTAACTAGGGCGGAAATATCGCAAAAATCTGTATTGAACACGAGCCTGTGCTGCTTCGCGCCTGCCTGCCACTGAGCACGGATAAATAATTTCAATTTTCAATAACGAACATTAGCGCAGAGAGAGGCCAAGAAAAAACAGAGCATGAAAATTATGAACATATCTAGCATATTAACCACCCGACAAGCAACAGTGTTCGCATTGTTGTGTTCCGTTGTGGGGATAAGACAACCAGTGAAATTACTAGCATCTCTCTTAGTCCTCAGGGTTGGCAACGGATTTGAGGTTTTAGGAATATAGTCATGAGAATTCAAATGTTTATGAGTCTCAGATTCCACTTACCATCAGGTAGCCTGAGTGCTCGTGTGCCTTCTCCTTAACATAAAAAAAAAATGGTATGTAGGAAGAATCACATTACTTTATGGTAATGTGAATCTATCTACATACCCCGTCAATATAATAAACATCAGTATTTTTTATATGATTTATTGATTTAATATAATTAAATATCAAGCTAAATGAGTTGTAAACGGTCCTTGAGTGTTATATTGACTTGTCAGCAATTTATAGTTGTCATATTATTTCTTACTTTCTTGTATTAATCTGTAAGTCTTCCTAAAATAAATAAATAAATAAATAATAAATAAATAGTAATAAATAATAATAAATAATTTGTAATTCACTGTTTAGAAATGTCGTTGTGGGTAAACAATATACTTAATGCAGAGATCCAGAAAAAAGCCGTTGCGGGACGAGTATAAGTTGTCCATGACTGCGTTTCGACCGCGCGACATGTGTACTTGTATATACGAGTCCAAGCAAACGCTCGGAAAGAGCGCATTAACGTCTGTTTAGTGCTTTCCTCTAAAAATGTTAGGTATTGTAAAAAGCTGCAAGAAGGCCCGTATGCTAGCTGTATCGGAGGGAGCCTGGTTATTTATTGGTTGCTGGCTTATGTCTTGGCGCAAATACTGTTAACCTACATTACTGCCACCGCGGAACTCCACACCCACCCACCATGCAAAAAGTGCGCTGGTAACCATGTAATGGCCGCCAAGATTATCTTCCGGCTGTCTCTTGTCAGCGTCAACCTTCCTGCCACATTAGAACCTAGAGGGTTGTTGACACGTATCCATGGTAATAAACCTGATGCCATGGTATATGGAGGAGGTGGGCTCCTTAGGTTGGGAACCCATCTATGTGATAACTTTGGCTTCGTCCCACCACGGTGTGACGATTTTGAGGGCCGGTTCGGCGGCTGCAGCGGCTCATTCGGCATAACAACGCCGCAAAATTTTGATTTTATCTGATAATTGCATAATCACGACTTTCACCTCCTAAGCATTTTTCCTAGATTAAAAATAAGCCTATAAGTGACTCAAGTGATCGTAGTGTTGGCTCTTTGCTCTGCCAACGGGTAGGCTTAATAACTATTTAACGAAGAAATGCAGACAGCTTTGTGGGAAGGCTTAATTGCGTTTTGCCCTTATCTTTCAATGTGACGGTAGAATTTGACAGCAAGCGACAAAGAATACTTACGAGTTAAAAAAAATGCCTTAATTGGTTGTTAATGAACAAGGGCCTTTAGATTACGTAAATTAAATTAGGTTACGTAGCTTTGGTAGTATTTAATTAAGTTTAGCTTTGGTAGTATTTAATTAAGTATATACGAGTACGTTGTTGTTCTCAATACTACCCATCTATATAAAATTTTCAAAATTACCCTTGTTGATATTAAATGGTGTAAAAATGAACTAGGTACTTATTGTATTTCTTATTTAATTTCACAAATCAAGTTAAATTCAACATATAATTTTGAAACCTGATTGAAGATTGCTGTTAGTGTTGTAAATAGGTGTTGATTAGCGGATAGCGGCAAAGGACCCGCTGATTACCCCGGCTCACTTCCACTAAAGTATTCACTTAAAAGATGGCTACACAGCAGGCAGTAGAGGGCAATCACTGCATTAGATTGCTGTGTGCCAGAAACCTCTGTCTATCCCCAATCCAATCTACGCCAAACGTGATTTTGGCCATGGATCTATTATTCAGGTTATGTAATAAAATGGGGAAATTCGATTCATTATTACTGGTACATGGCTTACATTAACCTATCCAATAAGCCAGCTATATATTTTACTTTAAAACTTTTTCTTGAAAACGGCTCTAACGGTTTCGATGTAAATAACTAAATGAGATGAAGCAACGTGTTATGGCGCTGTTTACTCAGCTTATACAGAATCGGCCAAAAATATTATCACCTTTGTGTTTTTGAGCGGTTTTTTTACTGGTCGTCGCCCATGTAGTCCAGCAGATTGCAGACGACCCGACCCGACGAGTGGTCCTTATAGATGGAGTAGGTTGTCCGGGAACCATTATTTCCTTAGCAATATCGGATGAAGTCAGTCGCGGGTTGCTTCGAGATAATCATAAAATGTTGCGATCGACAAGCGAACTTGTACAAAGGGGAAGGCCGCGTACTTTTTTATTCGAAGAATTATCAGGGGTATTCTGTTCTGATCTGCAAATACCAAACTGTTGCGACAGTTCTTCATGCGTTCGGACTTGCTTGCAACCCTTCGCGATAGCTTGTAGTTGCTCCTGAGGCCCTAGCCAAGATGCGTTCGCTAGTTAACTAGCATTTCTATTCGTTTGATCTTAAAACCAATCGCGTCGCTGGTAGATCACGTGACTTTTCGTATGACGCGATCTACGAGTGACGCGATTGGTTTAAAAACTAAACGAATAGGAACGCTATATAGCGAACATATCTTGGCTAGGGCCTTGATTTAAATTTCGCTCTCCACGCCTTTTTCCCATTAGTAAATTCAACTTGTTATTATAGTAACTTACTATACATAACTTATAGTATTGAACATATTTTCAAAACGATACATTAAAACTAGATAAAATGTTTTTTTTTCAAATTGTTGTATTCATAATCAATTAAAAATATGTAGCCAGCTATTATTATAGGTTGTATATGACGTCCAAGTAGTACAAATAACACGATGTAAAAGTATTAAAATGTATGTTTGAGTAACACGAGATATCCAATAAAATGATAAAGGTGATATATTTTTGGGCCGGTACAGTACGTGCCCATCAACTTACAGAGAAAAACATCATGCATGACCTACATGAACACAGTTGGTGCACAATTACATAGCAGAACCCTGGGCGATTCTTTCTTACCTATGAAGTTCTCGTCATGTGTACCTACGGTCATCTATATTTCTGTAAGGGGCTTAGTTAAATAATAGACTGTAATTAATTGATAATTGTTGAATATTTAATATCTATGGTTCATTAAAATTGGTTCAGCAAAGAAAAAGTTATATAACACGAAAACCGGATGACAGCGACCGCTGCCGTTTTCCTTTTTTAAGTTTAAGGAGGCTCTGCAAGAGGTTCGCGCGGGCCTTGGCGCAAACCGAGATAGTTTTGACATAGGCAAATACTTTATAAGCAGTATTTTAGTTATTGTCAAGCATTTAAGAAATGTGAATGTAAATTAAAAGCTCAAAGGAACACAATTATGAAACCGTCTTTTCAGATGATCATTTGTCGAATAGATAAGAGCTCACGAAGTTTGCACTCTCTCTTAATAATATTAGTATAGGTTATATTCTGTGTGAAAAAGTCCAGCTGCAATTTACCCTGATGTTTAATATTTGCATAATTTATAACAGCGGTAAGTGCAACTTGAATTTTCAAGGTGCACCAATTTGTTTAAAGACGTCAAGTCGTGGGCAACATGTGCTAACCAGAAAATTATACAATATGTCTGTCATTGCAACTATGGTAACAAGTGGTGTAAAAATGGTGTAAGCTTGTATTATTGCATATTTTTTTATAATATTATTCATCCACATTAGCTTATAATCCCATTTGGACACCTATCACTTTCTAATTTGCCAATGTGACAGGAAAAGAGAGAGAGAGAGAGAGTAAAGGTGCCATTTATCTTAATGAATGTTTGTGCCGTTGGACTTCTCTGTAATATATTAAAGTGATAGCGTCGCTGCGCGTGCAAAACCGCGGAAGAGCACTTTGTAAAAACTATCTGCATTTCCGCGATTTTACAGGAGGAAGAAAAAACTTAATATCTCAGATATTTAACTATATTTTGCTGACTAAACTATATAGCTACTCCTTTGCGACTTACTTTATGGGAAAATAATGTAAATTTACCCGTAACTTATTCCAATTCCGTGTTAAGTTACTTACGCGGATTTACAGCAACCAATTTTTTAAAAAGTAGTGCATTATTAGATAATATCTTTTTATGACAAAAGAATTAAAAAAATAATATAGACATCTTAAAAAAAAGTAAATATTATCAGAAAAACAATATTTTTTACTATTAATAATCAACATTATAAAGAAAAACCTTACTTTTGTTAAGTTAAAGAGGTAAACTGCTCATGACAAAATTAAAACTTCTTAGGTACTATAATTGCAAGTAAGTTATTATCTTTTTCATTCCTTGTACAGTGAATAATAAAGTGATTAATACTATGTTTTAAATTTTGGAATAAGATATTGTACAAGCAATGAGTAGGTAATCATTATTCATTTTCTTGAGATTAGAAGATTTAATTTTGGCACGAGAAGTTCACAACTTTTACTCACCTACCAATAAACAAAAAAATCTCAAAATCTTAAAATACGTACTTAAAGAAAAACATCTCGTCACTTTAACTGACCTTTAAATAAGTTTTCTGAGTAATCAGTCTCCTAGGTTCCTCTAAAATCACAGTATCCTTACTTAATCTTTGTTAAAGGTTTTACGAGAAAAGTATAAAAGTAAAATTACGTTTTAATCATATTATAATAAAAAGTAATTTTACTATAAGTACCTCGTACTTGAAATGGTATGGTAACAATGTTGCCCTTAGTAAAAGTATTCATACCTAAATAACCATAACAAAAATCAATAGGTTTAGTTATATCAAAAATTATATATTGGCAGTCTTTGGTTATGACACTCTTAAGCTCCTGTAGATGATCATACTTTGTTTTGGATATTGGTAGTCTAGATTCATAACGTGAAGGCACACTGTCAATCGAAGATATTTTTTTTGGTCTTGTTGGCAAAGGAATAAAGTCTGTAAAGCAAAACTTATAGTCTATTGTGCCACTTGGATTATACCTCAGTGCTCTTACTTCAACGACACAGTGATCACCTGACCCACGACCAGGTCTTATTGATTCATAAATCAAGCGTTCTTTAAGACCGAAGTCTTTAAAAAATGTATAATCAGTCAAAATCATTCAATTATTAAAGAATTTGATGTACCCTATAGTATTAATGCATAAACATATTGTTAAATATAGATTATAAACAATCAAAACGTACTTACGTAGTCGTTATTCAAAGAAAACCTTTTTTTTTCTGGAGCACTCATTATTCGTGTCAAAACTTCTTCACCGTTTCGGTAAATACGTGGACTTGCAGCCAAGTTTAGGCATACTACCGTCGCGCGGTATTGTTTCGATGCCAAAATGAGCCTTCCTATTGGCCAATTCAAATCGGGTGAGAACTAGGACTAAGCGAATCCGCGCCAGGGATCTGTTGGCGCGATATTTCAATTTTGCGCCTTTTGCTGTTACGCGGTATTTACAAAGTGCTCTTCCGCGGTTTTGCACGCGCAGCGACGATAGCCCAATTATTTTGTTTCATTTCACTGACACATTCAGCGCAAGTTCTCCGATTCCATAGTGACTAGGAGCCTGCTAGAAGAGATGGACTTCGGAGAGCCTAGTGTTATATTATGTATGCTATGTTATGCCTCTGAATCTTCCTATTAATTTCATTACACCAAGTTAAAGATTAAGCATGTCTTTTTACTAATAAATAAAAAACATTTAAATTTTTCAAAATGTCCTACACACACCACCTAACACAACACATTATTTGTTTCTGATTCACGGCTATCTAACTATTATCCACCTTATGAAAGTAAGGGTATCAAAGTAATCTAGGTAGAAAAATAAAAATATTGTTACGCCGGTGGATTAGGGCGTCTAATTTTAAAGAGTCGTTTTCAGCAGGCTTCTCGGCCTTTGTCGTTAAAAAAACCGTTTTGTAATGTAAACTAAAAAAATCGTGTGTTTTCTCGTTGTCATAAAAATAGGTTATGTATAGTTAATACACTAGTCGGGTTATGTTTAGTGAAAAGCACGCGTATTTTACATGCTGGATTTATGGCTACAATAAGGGCCTCTTTACGAGTATTGTGTATTTTTTCCCATACTTATGACATAATGACAAACATTAGTAAACCGTTGGTGTAGGTTTGCGATTTTTATGAGCTTTGTATTTGTTGGCGACCTATTAATCTCGGGCAGTCATTGACGTTTACATTCAGTCGAGTGGCAGGTGAAGGATCAAGGTATGCGGCCGAGGCGCGAGCAGCGAGAGCACAGGGCAGGCGGTCGGCGGGCACCGCGGGGCGCGGCGGGCGGCGCGGAGGGCGGCCGGCTGGCGGAGGGCGGTATCTCGCGAGCGACGCCGACTAAAATCACGTTTAGTCTTACGGACGATGTGAAACGCGCGGCGAAAGCTCTGCCCGCGCGTGAAACGCCGCGAACGCATGTAAACACCGACCCGCTAAGGCGCGATTCACTCCGCTAAGTGTTTCCGTGAATTCAGCAAAACTAATTTGAGTAATTAGTCTGATTGGCTTATGCTTAAAATTATTGGCGTCACTATTTTTTCGAGCGAGTCTGTTTAACATAATTGATTTAATGGTAACTCCTTTTCAAAATTTGCGCTGTTGTTGAAAGAATAATAATTATGGAATTAGGGGACGATATATTTTTCATATATGGACGCAGTGGGTTCGTATATCTTATATAACATTGTAACTAAAAACATGAGATATTATTATATTCATAGCCGGTTGCACCTTCACTTCTATCATGCTGTTAATTGTTTCTACATCAACTTTAAACTACGCTTTTTAGAATTATATTATAGTTGGCTCCTCATTATGCTGCTGTACAAACCCATGGTACTTGTTAAACTAAATTTAACATAAGTACAAGAATAGCATGCTATCATTATTTATATCTCCCGCTATCACGAGTTAGAGCGCATGTAGTCTCCCTGTTTAGTCCGAGTACGACTATTTTTGAGGTCAACTGACGCGACAATCCGGGGCAAAAATAGACTATTGTGTTGTGCAACGACAGAACAGCACCTAACACGATAGCACTTGTTCCTTCCTGCTCTACCTGAAGCAGTGAAATACCTATATTCCCATGTTTACTTCATTATACTCTTAATGTTTCTATAACAATTGAAATAAATATAAGTAACTTAATTTAATTTGAAATCTCTGGCAGTAAGCACAAAGTTAAAAAGAATTGAATGGGATCCTACGTCCAGTAATAACTCATCTGCAAAATGATGTTTGCTCTAGACAAGTATTGTAGTTTAATCAAAGTTTAATTTGAAAATGTATTCCATGGATACATTATTTTAAGAGTACATTTCATTTTGAAATGCAATAATAAGTTATTCTTAAATGCCGTAAATGATGAACTATGCGTTGTTCGAGTATTGCCTTGTTGTAGAATGATTACGTATTCTACACAGATATTTAAAACTGTTCGTTAACGAACGAGAGTCAATGTTCACCTCGAACTAGATCGATTATTAAAAACATAAGACTCAGGAAGAAGTATTCACGCTCATCACACAAACATCTGCCTTACGGGATTTGACGCCAGCATCGGAGGCAGGATAACAATAGGACAACGTGTAATGAAACTGATGGATACAAGAGATGTGACCAATATGTTCTTTCGTAGAGAGGTATTACTTAATTTTAAACTTAACACATCTAATTTATTTATCTAACTCGGTAAGCTTTAATTTTAGTATAATATTTTGGCCTTTCTACTTTTTATGCCCAATAAAATGACCTTTATTATATTAAAAGTCATAATTATCAGATTGTGATCGACGATTCTATCAGTTTATTTCTCTCTATAAAGCAAGTTTATCGCTTAGGTTATAACCTAACTACAATCTTAGAGCTTTGGGACTGGGTAAATTAGTGTGAGGTTGCCACTTGATATTTATTTATTTAATTTATGTCGTTTCCCGTAACTTCATGTTTGTCGCGGCTTCCCGAGTAACACAGAAAAAGTGTCCGAGTGACAGTAATGTCTATCTCGCGTTGAATCCGGAAGTTATTCATTTTTGCTTAATTATGCGGTTAGCCATGTTTTCGATTTTTTACGCAAAACGCAATCTTGACATAAAAATTACGCGACATCTTCGACCATGGTTTAGTTCGTGTCGACCCATGTTCATCCGGAAGTACAGCTAATAATATAGATTTGTTTTAAAAAATAATTTCCACCAAAGCTGCGCGAGGAGGGTTTTTAGGGTTCCGTGGTCAAACCAGGAACCCTTATTTTAGTTTCGGCATGTTCGACCGTCTGTCCGCTGCCTAGGTCGGAGACTCTTAGAGAAAGTTGTAATTTATTAATCAATATAGGTACATATTTGTTACGCCAAAAAGTAGAAACGAAACAGATGAAAATAAAATATTTGGGTACCTCCCCTTCTCATAACCAAAACTACATATACTAAAAATCAGAAAAATATGTTAAATGACGCATATAACGAATTTAAAAGGAAAACCATCACGACTAAGTAGACGTCATTAGTTCTTGAGATACAGGCGATTAAAGTTTGTATACTTAACTACTAAAATCATCTAAGACGGCACCAAATGACTTAGAATATAGAAAATTCGTTACTACTAGTTGTTTTTTTTATGTTTTAAGCACTAACGGCTTCGGGAACCCCACACTGAGCATGGTCCGACATGCTCTTGCCCGGTTTTATTTCTAAATTCTCTTCTTGGATCTAATCATCTCGCTTCGCCGGTGGAAATGCACCTATAAGTATCATTTTCTCTAGAGTTAAATGTCCCCACCCCCTTACAGTCAAAAGTATACAAAAATACAGAATGTGTATAATATCTGTAAATATAGCACATAAAACGAATTCAAAAGGGAAACTGTTATTACGTATCAGATACGGTGGGACATGATCGCGTTTTATTTCACGTGTAATCTAACAATTGTGATAAACGTCGATATACCAAAATGATTCAAGTGTAGATCTGGCTTACATTAATCCATAGCTACTTTATCTTTAAGGAATAACAAATAGGAGAATGTTGAAAGTTGTTAAAACTAAACGCTTACCGTTAAGTACGGCATATTAATATAGTGAACTTAACTAACTCCTCACAATACGTGCCGGGTGGAGAAGTAAGTTATACTTACCTACTGAGATAATAGAAAGGGTGGTTTGCGAACAGCTGTCTGAATACCTGGAGAAAAACAGTATCCTACCTGAACTGCAGTCGGGTTTTCGCAAGGGTCGGTCGACTGTTACTGCGTTACTCGATGTAGTCGACAATATTCTAGAGGCTCGGGATGCTGGTAAGAGTACCATACTAGTTCTTTTAGATTTCTCCAGGGCTTTTGACTGCATTAGCGTACCCTTGCTATTATCTAAGATGTCCTATTACGGGTTTGATGTCACTGCGATCAACTGGTTTAGCAGTTATTTGTCCGGCCGTGCGCAGGCAGTTGCGTTGCGTAAGATGGATGGCAGTACTCTGTGGTCCTGTCTCTGTCCTGTGACTAGAGGTGTACCACAGGGTTCGATCCTGGGTCCCCTGCTCTTTATATTGTACAGCGCTGACATTATTAACAGTATAAAGAATAGTAGATACCATTTGTACGCGGACGATTTGCAACTTTACTTCTCCAGCGCGCCATCGGACACGTCAGCCGCCGTAAACGCAATTAACGAAGACCTCGATCGTATTTCCTCTTGGTCGGAAAAGAACTGTTTAGTTCTCAATCCCAGCAAGTCGAAATATGTGGTTTTTGGGTCAAGACATCAAATTCGTAATACTCTTCATGCTCTGACTGCCGAGAGTGTTGCCGTCAGGGGTGAGCCAATAGAACAGGTGGTAGAAGCAAACAACCTTGGCCTTCTTATGGATGGCAATCTACGCTTCGAGAGCCATGTACTTAGAGTAGTGAGCAACTGCTTCTATCGCCTTAAAGTTCTATATAATATACGTGATTACCTAAGTGTCGATTTGCGTGTTGACCTTTGTGAATCGCTTATATTGTCTAGATTAAACTATTGTGATATTGTCTATGGCGGCTGCATTATTGGTAGATCTAAGAGGTTGATACAACGTGTGCAAAACGCATGCGCACGTTTTTGTTTTCGAGTCCCTCCCCGCTCCCACATCACTCCGTACTTGAACGCCGCAAACCTGTTGAATATGCCTGCACGCAGGCGCCTGCATCTTGCCACTCTGCTGTTTGGTATTGTTCAAAGCGAGACTCCATCTTACCTCTTTACAAAACTTAAATGGTCGAGAAGTGCACGCAGGTTTAAGGCAGTTGCTATCGTGCCTATGCACCGGACCGCGGCATTCAGAGGTAGTTTCAGGTTTGCCGCGTCCAAGTGCTGGAATGATCTCCCTCCTCCTATCCTAGGAGTGTCTAGCAAGTACACCTTTAAGCGCAAGCTTAAAGGCTATTTGTTGACGCTCCAGAAATCCTAATCCTCATCCAGCACTTACACACGTTAATTTATCAACCTGTTGCTTTTAAAATTACCCTTTTATTATTTTTTATTTTATCAAGGCTGTATATCAGTATGTATGCGTTTTATTATTTTATTTGTTAATATATATTTACCGCTTAAATTATATAAGTAGTTTACATGTTTTTTTAAAAATATTGTATGTTTGTACAGCGTTCCGTGAGTCACTGTCGGTTCTGGCTGAAAATCAGCGCTGCAGGTGTCTGACACCTCAGCATTTTGCTGAGCCAGAGTCCGTTTCACTGCCGTGACGACACACTTTTCCGGTTGCCTTAATGTTCTATAATGTATAATGTTTTATTTTACCTATGTGTGTCTTATGGCTTTGAATAAATGTATTTCTTCTTCTTCTTCTTCTTCTTCTTCTACTGCTTTCTGTATCTATTTATTATTTCATTTTTTTATTACAATTATCAAGCATCGTACTCGTACCTATGTTAGGTATTGAAATGTACTACGAACGCGAACTCCAAGTTTACTCTCGACACTCGTAGGGTCTTGTTTGTGTTCGGTAGGTAAGTAACTGGCTAACTGCGTGCTCGGTCTCGCCGCAGCCGTGTATGTCCCGCTAAGTCAATAATAAAAAAAAGTCTGAAGTTTAATGAAGTACCTACATCTTTAAGAGTAGCCCGAATTTTACTTTGATCAACGTTGCTGGAAGATACGCATACCTACTTCTTTATCTTTCTCGTCAAATTTCGGCATGAAAGGTTTTTCCTTTTTATTTACCTATGTTGAATTGCGCAAGTACGTCCTTTACGACCCTTACTTTTCTTTTCGCGCTCCCTTAACAAACGCAGAGCACGTTTCAGCTCTACAGGAGGTTCTTTGTATACTTTGGTTCGATTTTCAATGCGATAAACTCAAACAAGTGACGGCACAGAGAGCTTACAAATTATTGTTTTATGCTCCAACTTATGACATTTAAAGGTCACCTACTAAAAAAAACCGGCCAAGTGCGAGTCGGACTCGCCCATGAAGGGTTCCGTAGCAGCAAGACGATTTATAACGTATTAAAAAAACTACTTACTAGATCTCGTTCAAACCAATTTTCGGTGGAAGTTTGCATAGTAATGTACTACATCATATATTTTTTTTTAGTTTTATATTCTCTTATTTTAGAAGTAGGGGGGGAGACACATATTTTACTACTTTGGAAGTGTCTCGTGGAAGAGACACTTCAGTTAAGAAAAAAATGATATTAGAAACCTCAATATCATTTTTGAAGACCTATATTACACGTATGGGTTTAATGAAAAAAATGATAATTTGAGTTTCAGTTCTAAGTATGGGGAACCCCCAAAATTGTTTTTTTTTTCTATTTTTGTGTGAAAATCTTAATGCGGTTCACAGAATTTATCTACTTACCAAGTTTTAACAGTATAGTTCTTACACTTTCGGGAAAAATTGGCTGTGACATACGGACGGACAGACATGCAGACAGACATGACGAATCCATAAGGGTTCCGTTTTTTGCTATTTGGCTACGGAACCCTAAAAATTGTGTCTACTTACGACTTATACGAGTAAGTATATGCTTTTTGCTGATGGGAGTTACCACGTCGGGAAAAAGTTTTAGGTTTGTGCCTTTTAAGTTATTAATACTCAGTCACGGTACAGCTTTAACAGCACTTTGCTTAACCTGGTAAAATGAACTTTTTTCTTTGACTTTAACACACATAGTAAGTCATAACATTACAACACAAGTCCTCGTACAGCACGATAAAGAAATTCAAAAATAAATAATACATAGTGAGTTACCAGGTAGTATAAACACTAAATACCTAACGATCTCTTCCAGACAGCCATTCAAAAAGATGTTATTAAAATAAGCAACAGAAATATCCAAAAATTTACGACAACAAATATTGGATGGTAAATGGGCGTTTTCCAAAAAAAGTGTACATCGTTAAGGACAAAAGTTAAGAAAATTTAACTTTTTCTATTTCGTCACGAAAATTAGCCATACATTTTTACATACGATAGTTTTCGTGACGAAATGGAAAAGTTAAATTTTCTTAACTTTTGTCTTTAACGATGTACACTTTTTTTGGAAAACGCCCAAATAACTGTAATAAAACCAGGCATTACGCAGTTATCAATAATTATAATTTTAAAAACTTCAAATTCGGGTGCCGTCCATCACACGATTGTATAAGACCGAAAATACATAGGAATATTTAGGCTTTTGAAAACGGGCGATTATTTGCGACTGTACTATAATTAAACTTATTTTCATTGTTATACTTTTACTACCTTTTCTCTTGTCATACTGGTTTTACATTTTGTACAAAATATGGTTTTATTACCGTCAAATGTCATATCGGGTTCATTTTCAATCCACTTTAGGACTGTTTTTTCTTACCCTTTCGGCATACTCAAAATCGCAATAATCTTTTTAAAATTTATTCATTTAATTATCTATCCGAATTTATTAATTACCATTTCTAATTGACACAATAGAATAATAGAATAATGCCGTTGTCATTATATTTC
Source organism: Acleris holmiana (assembly GCA_949316455.1). Classification (NCBI taxonomy): domain Eukaryota; kingdom Metazoa; phylum Arthropoda; class Insecta; order Lepidoptera; family Tortricidae; genus Acleris; species Acleris holmiana. Next base: position 69,199,956 of record OX438762.1, on the reverse strand, counting down.
AGCCAGGGAGAATATGGCATCCTTTAACAGATTTATCGCCCATCTGAAGAGGTTTGATATCATATGATGATATATCACTTGATTAATCTTCATAGCATTATATGGATATATATATTATCTAAGGAAGTTTGCTTTAATACTAGTTGAAACTGTTTTCCCACTTAAGCGAAAAGCTGTGCAAAATAGATTAATCACATTCCGTAGGTTCTTATAAAATTCATTTGTTTTGATGGCGACGTAAAGCTCGTAGCAGAAAGGCAGCCTAAATTAAATTATTTCATAAGTTTATCATAATTACTGGGGCATTTACTTTTGAATGATAAGGTATGTCCATGTTATGCAAAAACTAAAAACAGCACATCCCCGCCGACCTATGTTCATAACACCCTTTTCGAGCATGTGTGATGAAAAGAGTATAAGCAAAAGCATTTATTGATGAGATGAGCCTTCGGATCAAGATAGTTATCAATTATTTTTTTCACTTAGGTACCGTTAAGAAGGAGAAAACCTTCAGTTGAGGTAAATTTGCAATTTGTGGCGAGGAGGTTGTGAGCTGGGCTGGGCGCGGTCTGCCCCCCTGCACTATACGCGCAGTGACCCAGGCAGGTGCAACTGCGACACGATTTACCCAATCCTCTCGAAAACAATATATCACCTAATACGTAACCGACTAAACATACACCGCAACTCGCAACGTGTCCATCGCTACCATCGCCGAGACAAATAGGGTAGGTACAGAAATAGATATGGTATCTGATAGATACTTGTATCCTTAGTACGCGGATCTCTGCCGCGGCGTCCAAGCTGTAGGGACCGACTCGGGCCGCGCCCCGCGCCCTCGCCCGCGCGCCGCACCCCCACGCCCCGCCGTCCAATCATGGTAGATCGCTTTGAAAAACGGAAGCGAGGAAATCAGCAAAAGCATCCGTTGCGTCTTCCAGACAATTTTGTTGATGTACAGATAGTAATTATGGCATTTTCTATCAATCAGATTAGTTTAAATCTAGGTCAATAATTCTCAACACGTTGGCCTAGTTAGGAGTGACCCTGCCTTCGAAGCTAGCGGTCCCGGGTTCAAATCGCGGTAAGGGTAGATATTTGTGTGATGAGCATTGAGTTTGTTCCTAATTCTTGGATGTTTTCTGTGTATTTAAGCATACATTTCTCTGTGTAAGGTCATTGTTGCCTAGTACCTATAGTACAAGACTAGAGCTTAGGTTGGGACTAAGTCAGTAAAGTCACGTTCCAGTGTTCCACAGATCGTACACAATCGAGAATTGACGAGTTGTTTGTTGTTTCTGTAACATACAGTATTGGTGTTGTTTCTGTAACTTATATGCGTCAAAGTATAAGCGTAGAAATCAACATTTAAATAAAATAATAAACATCTGGGGAAAATTCCACACAAAGTGACCTCGTCCCAAATTAAGCTCTAGGCTTGTACAGCCGGGTTGATAGCTGCACACTTAAGTGACCTTGTCGCTTTAACGCCTTTCACAGATTTGTGCACGATTTCGTGACAAAACACTTAAGTGTCCAGCGTCTCATAAGGCCAACCTTACTAAGATGCGATAGATACCTACTTATATAGAGAAATACTTAAGTACTTAGAAAATATCCAAGACCTGAAAGTGCTTGCGCTAATCAAACCACGCTAGCTTCCTAGGCAGGGTCACTACTAACAACTATAATAAAGTAAAACTTGCTTATCTCTTAATTTTGCCTCTGTACCAGAGGTGATTATTTAGGTATCTATTTGATATGTTAGAAGCACATAAACATTATAAATAGAGAACATGCATGAAAATCAGAATTGAGTTTCATTGATAAAATTTAATACACAAAGCTTTGACCCGATTATTAAGGTTTAGTTTGTTTTTATCGGCATCCTCATTTTAGTTACGTACTATTTTAATTTAACGATATTAGCTTACACATAGTAATTTACGAAATAAATGCAAATTTTCTTTATAAGGTACTTATATTTTAAACTTGGATCAACAGCTGTGTCGTCATCCCTTTAGTCGATTTTGTATAGAGTGCAGGGGGTCTGAACTATGAATATTTAAAATTACACGAAAATTATTTCGCGTATACAGTTATTCCTCTCTTTCATTGCACTTTCCGAGCATAAGATTTTTTTTATACACGTTCCCTATTGAGATTTTTGATAGATGCAATTTAAGTTTAATCGCCAATAACAGGTACGCGCAAAGCAATTCAACAGTATATTTAGGGACTAAGAGCTAAAACAACAAATCTTGAATAAGTAGGTACAATAAATATAAATGTAAACTTTATAAAAAATACGTATGTTCAATAACGAAGCTAATCAAGTAAAAACACATTTATTAAACACTTTGTAGAACAGCGATCCCTATCATGCCGCTTCCGCCTCTGTCTGTCTGATCAGCTAAGTCCTAAACCACGCCACGGGTTTTGATGCGGTTTTCACCATCAGTTACACAAATTTTCGCAAAAGGTTATTTAAGCATAATTAATTCTGGTTAATCATTGTATGTATGTATGTATGTATGTATGTAAACACTTTATTGTACTAAAAGCAAATTCAAATACAATATTCACATAATAGGAACGTACAAAAGGCGAACTTATCCCTTTAAGGGATCTCTTCCAGCTACCTTTTGGGTGATTGAGGAAAATCAGAAAGCAAAAAATGGCAACGAGTAGCCATGAGTACAAAACAAAGTTTACGGAAACTGTTTGAACTAAATTTTAGACCTAAAGTAATGAATAAACACTAACACAGACCTAATTATATAAAAGTAACAATAATATATATATATATATATATATACTCATATTTATACATAAATAAATACTATATATAAATAATATTTATAAACAAAGGACAGCACACAATTATAAGGAGTCAAGCCAGAATGACTTCAAACATCCCTGAAGTGATGCGACTGATTGCGATTTCCTAATGTCAGTTGGCAGCTGAGTCCACAATCTAACAGAGTACACCGAGAAGGATTTGGAGAAGGTTTTAGACGTTTGGGCTGGAAAGGCAAGACGATTCCGACCTCAGGCGATTCTGGGAACCACTCGCCATGAAGCTAAACCTTTCGGAAAGGTATGAGGGAGAAAAGCAATGACAGGATATGGACATTTCTACGCAAACGAATCGGAAGCCATTTTAACTGGGTGCGGAAGTGGGACACGTGGTCGTATATACGCAGGCCGTAAATAAAACGAAGTTTATCGAGCTGTTCTTCAGATACGTCGAGATATGCAACGTCACCGTAAACGAGGAGAGGAAGAAGAAGGGACTGAGATAAGGTAATTTTGGTGTGAAGGAGTAGAAAATTCTGTAGGCGCCTGAGAGAGTGCAGAGAAGCAAAGAGCCTGCGACTGACCTCGGCGATTTGACATGACCAAGAAAGAGTCTGATCCATCGTGATCCCCATTTTTTTTATGGAGGTAGAAACAAGAATTGTGGTTCCATCAAAACTTATACTGGGAACCACGAGATCAGACAGCTTTGAAATGAAGTAAGGACTGCCGACAATAATTGCTTGTGACTTTCCAGCCTTAACCTTGAGCCCAAAGTAAGCAGCCCAGTCCCTAATGGTGGCAAGGTCAGCATTAATAGATAAGGTCAGACATGGGAAGTCATCTAAAATTATTATTATAATTATCGCAGACGCGAGTTTTTGAAGGCGACTTATGATCCCAGATTTTTTATTTTTATTTACTTATGGAACGATGATAACGATGATTTTTAATCGGTGATCAGGAGTTGAAAAACATAAATTACCAGTCAAAATTGAATTCAATAGATGAGGTCATTACGCAATTAGTTCATTGTTAATTACAACTAATGATATTGTTAAAACCAATAACCACTGGATAAATGGTTATTCTACATTGAATTGAATGCTCTCACTGCTGGTGTCCCTCAGGGAAGTGTGCTCTCTCCTTTTCTTTTTTCTATTTTTATTAATGGTATAACGACCTCTCTTCTCTCTTCTTACCATTTATACGCTGACGATTTGCAGATTTTTGCGGGTGCTAGTTTTGATGACTTCCCTTCCCTGATTGACCTTATCAATGACGATCTTGCCACGATCCAGAAATGGGCCACTAATCTTGGATTAAAGGTCAATGCAAAGAAATCGCAGGCAATTGTTGCTGGAAGCCCGCACTACATCTCGAGGCTGTCTGACCTTGTGATTCCCAATTTGATGTTTGACGGTGCCATAATTCCTTTTTCCTCCACAGTTAAAAATTTGGGTGTCACAATGGATCAGACACTTTCCTGGTCAACTCAGGTTACCGAAGTCAGCCGCAAGCTCTTCGCTTCACTTCATTCTCTAAGGCGCCTGCAGAATTTTCTTCCTCAGCAAACCAAGATAACTTTAGCGCAATCTCTTCTCCTCCCTCCCATAGACTACGCTGACGTTGCATATATGGACCTCTCAGAACGGATGCTGGATAAATTTGAGCGACTCCAGAACGTGTGCATTCGGTACATTTTCGGTCTGCGGAAATATGATCATGTCTCCCACTTCCGTGCACAGCTAAACTGGTTACCAATTCGTTTTCGCCGAAATGTTCACGTCCTGTCGCTACTTTTATACACTCTTTTTAATCTTCGTTCTCCCTTTTACCTTTCTGAGCGGTTTAGCTTCATGGCCACCGGCTCCCAAAACCGTTTGCGCTCAAAGGCCAATCTCACCCTCGCTTTCCCGTCTCACAAATCTAAATCCTATTCCAAATCCTTTTCTGTGCACTCTGTCAGGCTGTGGAATCGGCTACCAGCGGGTATTAGGCAATCACAATCGGTAGATTCCCTGAAAGGCAAATTAAAAAAGTTCTGGCTTGACTCTATTTCCTAAATATTGTATCAACTATCCAAATCTTGATATATGTATACGAGGGCCGTTTTGAAAGTTTCTAGGTGTCCCGAACCTAATAACAAAACTATACTTTTTATACTACCGATTAAAACCTTTTTTTATTGCCTTCAAAACACTGGTCTAAAATAATTATAAATATTTGTCAAAGACATTGACACATATTTTTAAAATCATTTCAATATGAACGTTACAAGAGAGGAATTTCGTGTGATTTATTACGACTACAAAGAGGTTTAACGTTTAAGGAGTCACATGAAAACTTAAACACAGCTTTTGGAGAATCTGCTCCTTCATTAGCCACCATTTCCTTTTGGTTCCGTGAGTTTAAACGAGACAGGGAGTCCGTCAAACATGAAGCTAGACCGGGGAGGCCGCCGACTGCAGTGACTCACGAGAATGTCATCAAAGTGGAGTGGCTTATTAAATAAAACAGAAATATTACACATAGGGAGATACAAGATGAACTCAAGATTGGATCACAAGCAGTTTCAAATATTTTGAACGATCACCTAAAAGTACGGAAAGTTTGTTCACGATGGATACCGCATTTGCTCAGTGAAGATCAAAAAGCTCGGCGGGTAGATTGGTGAAAATAATAATAACTATATGCTCGAAAAAATTGACTACGGCAAATCACAACAGGTGTCGAGCATCCTGACGAGTGATGAATCGTGGACGTACGTATAATACGTCAAGTGCCAAGTGCCATCGCATTGGCGGGGAATTTGACAGATCTTACGTCAATAAACTTTTCCCTCTTCTTGTTGAATTTAGGATTGGTTATTTCGCAATGCTGATAGTCGCTATGGCTACGTTTAAACATCAGCTAGGTACTATTGGTCATACAACGTCCAATCAGCTATTCTTACTGAACACAGTTGTTATTGGTCGTTTTAATAGGTTTGCTATGGCCACGCTTCAACAATACTACTAAATCACATTGCCGTTTGGGCGTTTTCCAAGAAAAGTGTACATCGTTTAGGACAAAGTTAAGAAAACTTATTTTTTTCCATTTCGTCACGAAAATTAGCCATACATTTAGATACGTTAATTTTCGTGACGAAATGGAAAAAGTTAAATTTTCTTAATTTTGTCTTTAACGATGTACACTTTTTTTTGGAAAACGCCCGTTTACGTTATAACAGAAACATATTTTCTTCTTTTCTTGATTAAATAGCATCTAACTCTTAGAATATTTAACCACTTCAATTTAATAAAATAATGTCAATGAACCTAATTTATTTTACCTTCATAGGTACGAGTACGTAATAATCAGAAACTCTTTAACAAAGTGTAGCTATAGACTAAACAATTAGTAGGGTGACTAATTAAATTAAGTTATTTTCAAAATATAAAATATTATTGAAAAAATAAAGTTAAATTCTTTGTAACTGCAACTTTAAAGTAATCTCCATCAATTACTGAACTACAAAAATTGGTATCTGATCACCGATTAAAAAACAAAGTGTAGCTATAGACTAAACAATTAGTAGGGTGACAGTAATTAAATTAAGTTATTTTCAAAATAAAAAATATTATTGAAAAAATAAAGTTAAATTCTTTGTAACTGCAACTTTAAAGTGATCTCCATCAATTACTGAACTACAAAAATTGGTATCTGATCACCGATTAAAAATCATCGTGTATAGGGTGAACCAAAAAGTTATCGCCCGCGACCAGTGATTGCCCACTACATTTATTAGAGACTACAATCACAGAATAATAATATAGCTTTGTTACTGCTTGTTACGCTTACGAGTATGTAGCAATTTCTTTTTTAGTGAAAGCAGTCTCTAAAAGAAATGAGTGGGCCATCACTTGTCGCGGTTATAACTGTGTGACGCCCTGCACTGAACACTAAATAACTTTTGCAGAATATTCAGTAAAAATGTATTTAACTCTCCGAAGGCGCGTTATTTTTAAACCCGGCAAGTACACATGAACTCGTTTTACTGTAAATATATAACTTTGTCGAAACCATTCTCATTATTCTCATAAAACGAACCACCACAGTAATTCAATAAAAAATAAATATAAATTCCCAAATCTTTCTTAAAACTCTATGCGCTTTTGATGTAAAAAGTATGTACGAATATAAAAGGTTAAATTAAAGAATTAATTGGGGCCTTTAAAATTAACACATAATCATTGCCTTTTAATTTGAAGAAACTAACTACATACGAGTACTTGAGTATATCAGGATCCTGCAGTAAAACTAATATTTATAGTCTCACCATGTCCGCCCACCTGCTTAATAAGTAGGAATTCTGGGTATGAACTTATGAATCTAAACTTCTACAGTTATGGACGTCAATTTTATTTTTACAAAGACTGCTACAGAGAAAGCTCAGATCCGACACAGAACCTAAAAATAACGTACAAGTGCTTTATTAGGTACACCCTAACGAGCTTATCAATAAGTTTGTGCCTGTGGGGATACCCAAGTTCCCCGGGTCTAAAGATTCTCTGCCACCATACGTTCTGGCCAAGTGCTAATGAGTATATATGAAAATTGTCGGTGGTCGCCGCACCAACTTAAAAAAAAACAAAATTCAATCCAAATAACAGCTTTCTAGTACTAAGAGGCTCTGAGCTAAGCAGCGGACGGACAGACAGACTGAAAGATGGACGGACATGGCAAAGCTATAAGGGTTTCTAGTTTGACTATGGAACCCTAAAAAAGTGTCAGTGGTCAAGTAAGCGCCAGGCCTGATTGATAGGAATAAGTTCTGTCATTAAGCGTTCTGGTAACTACTTCAGGGCCTTTATTCTACAGTGTTATAACGATATCGCGTTTGACGTGTTTTAGAATCGTTTATGTCACAGTCGCCATTATTGTAAATGACATAAGAGTTATCAAAACGTTGACAATACGGAAACAGGTCATTATTACCGTGGAGAATCCCAGCCCTGTTCGTGTGCAAATCAGGTCAAATAAAAACTATTCATCTAATTAATATTGACATAATATATCTACTAGAACAAAAGAATAAATATTGGATTCTCTATATCTTTGTATTATTTCTTCAAATATACTGGGTTCCATTTTAATAAACGTCGAGCACTTCGTAACTATCATAATAATTTTCTAGATTGTTGGGTGTTTCAGAAAGTATAAGCACAATTTTGCAGTGCTACCTTTTCGGTCCTATTAGTGACTAGAGAAAAAAAACTAGAATTGTTGTTTCATTAATTATCAACAAATGCTTCCATTCGTCACCGTGTCTTTGTGCGAAATACTCGAAATACGAGGCATTTCTCCAGAAAATCGAAAACTGATTGTGCATACATGGTGTACAATCCCTAAAATCACGCTCAAAGAGTTGGCGATATCTGTGGGAGTTAGCATCGGAGCCGAACGTACGGCTATCCGAAAATTTGGCGAGGAATTTACTTTTTACGATGCAACAAAAAGGGGGTCTGTGGATCAAATCTTGAACCGGAAGATTGCAAAAGTGTTCAGCAGAAAATAGGACTCATCTGTCAGGGATGTGACCAAAACACTACGAACATCGGCTAGCAATTACCAACGCGCCAAACGAAGAATTGGGTAAAAAACAAAAGAAACCTAAACTGAACACTAAACAGGGGGATTATTATGAGCTAGCTTTGCAGTTCATTTTACGGTGAGCGTAAAGGACAGAGCTATGGCAGTTATATAGCTCTGTCCTTTTCTCTGAGCGTAAACAGAACTGCATAGTTCTGTCATAATAACTCCCCAGGCCGCATGCGGAAACCATAGCAAGAAAGTTTTATGATAGCCTATTGTGCCGAAAACCAGCGTGCGTTATTATGGATAATGAAACTTAAATTGAATTTGACTATAAACTGCTTCCGGGTGACCAATTTTATACTGTACGAGAAAACCAGGGTGTCAATGATACCGAAAAATCCATTTTCGTCGATAAGTTCAGTAAAAAAGCAATGGTTTGGCAGACCATTTGTGAGTGCGGGAAGTTGTCTAAGCCATTCGTCACCACTCAAACAATGAAGGACGATACCTACTGTGCCGGTCGTCACGTTTCATAATGATATCATCAATGCACGAGCTCTATAGTGAGTTTCAAACTGCATCACCAGCAAGCATGCAGCGCGACTAGCAAAAATATGCATTTCAGCACGGTCACGATAATTGTCGAAGCAGCACTCAGCGTGGACAGCAAGACTCATCAAGGTGAAGTTCAAGATGATTTGAGCAATTTGAACTTATTATGGTAGTTAATTATTATTTTGTTTGCTTTTTTATTGGGTTGACTGTGTTATAGTTTCGGAGATATTCGAAGTGTTTTTGCCTTCATGCAAAGATCATAAAGATGATCCTATCTCAAATGCGAATTAATTCTTAGGTTATCGGCCAATGAGCCAAGAATTTCGCCAACTGAGAATGTGTTTTTTGTACCTTCATGCAACGGCCATAAAGATGTATGTGCACATTCTGATGAATCTCGTTTCAGCTTAAGAATTATCTATTCGTGTGTTGATCTGCATATTAGTTAAGTTGATCTTGTATACACCGTGTTTTTTTTGATTTACGATAACTTTAAGGGCACGTTCTTCAAGTCAAATTAAGCTAATTTCCCGAAGACAGACATATGATAACTCGTACGGTTATAAAGATATTCAATTATTGAAATTAATCAGTTAATCACGTTAAACTAATGTAAAAGGCTCTTAATTGATACCTAACAATTTTCTTTTAATTACCTATGATGAGTAAAGAGTTTTCAAAATTGTTAGGTCGTGCACCTGTCAAGTGTTATCTTTACTTGTGTGTGTATGTCACGCTGACTTGACGTATTTGACACTAACTATGAGTTAACTCTAAGGACCCTTTTAGAATGAATGAAGACTAACATTTAATTACTTTGTTCTAAACATTTTATTTTTTATTTTTTTTGCAATATTTTAAAATCTAATGTACCACGTAGTTTCTATACGTGTACCTAACAATATGCCGAAGTTATCGTAAATCAAAAAAAACACGGTGTATATACCTAAGTCTATTGTGATTAAATTAGATTGTAACTGACTTTCAAAGGGTTATCTCTCAATCCCCTTTCACCATGTTGCTCCCCGGTAAACCTACATCTCGGAGTGCTTGAATCGCCGCTTGTTGCCCACGACCCGCGAGCATGAAGGCCCTGTCCTGTTTTGGAGAGATTTGGCATCTGTACACTACTCCAAAATCACGTTAGCTTAGTATAGAGACAACGCAGTCGCATAATGTACTTAAGGAGATGAATCCGCCGGACTGTCCTGAGGCCAGGACAATCGAAACTTTGGGCTCTATGCAAATCATACCTTCGGAAGAACATTAAGCATGCAAATCTCATCGAGGCCTTCACAAGAAACTGGTTGAAAGCTTCCAAAGTCATCGGAAACAGATTTGTGCTGAAGCTTATGTCTAGTGTAAAGTCCAAGGTGCGGTCTCTGGCTTACAATGAATGATGTCAGGCGTAAAAAATGATGTCAGGTTACACAATAAGTTAATTTTACATTAATTAATATATAAAAGGGAATATGCATAATTTTTTCTTTCTCTTCTTCTTTCGTTCTCCCTTTTACCTTTCTGAGCGGTTTAGCTTCATGGCCACCGGCTCCCAAAACCGTTTGCGCTCAAAGGCCAATCTCACCCTCGCTTTCCCGTCTCACAAATCTAAATCCTATTCCAAATCCTTTTCTGTGCACTCTGTCAGGCTGTGGAATCGGCTACCAGCGGGTATTAGGCAATCACAATCGGTAGATTCCCTGAAAGGCAAATTAAAAAAGTTCTGGCTTGACTCTATTTCCTAAATATTGTATCAACTATCCAAATCTTGATATATGTATACGAGGGCCGTTTTGAAAGTTTCTAGGTGTCCCGAACCTAATAACAAAACTATACTTTTTATACTACCGATTAAAACCTTTTTTTATTGCCTTCAAAACACTGGTCTAAAATAATTATAAATATTTGTCAAAGACATTGACACATATTTTTAAAATCATTTCAATATGAACGTTACAAGAGAGGAATTTCGTGTGATTTATTACGACTACAAAGAGGTTTAACGTTTAAGGAGTCACATGAAAACTTAAACACAGCTTTTGGAGAATCTGCTCCTTCATTAGCCACCATTTCCTTTTGGTTCCGTGAGTTTAAACGAGACAGGGAGTCCGTCAAACATGAAGCTAGACCGGGGAGGCCGCCGACTGCAGTGACTCACGAGAATGTCATCAAAGTGGAGTGGCTTATTAAATAAAACAGAAATATTACACATAGGGAGATACAAGATGAACTCAAGATTGGATCACAAGCAGTTTCAAATATTTTGAACGATCACCTAAAAGTACGGAAAGTTTGTTCACGATGGATACCGCATTTGCTCAGTGAAGATCAAAAAGCTCGGCGGGTAGATTGGTGAAAATAATAATAACTATATGCTCGAAAAAATTGACTACGGCAAATCACAACAGGTGTCGAGCATCCTGACGAGTGATGAATCGTGGACGTACGTATAATACGTCAAGTGCCAAGTGCCATCGCATTGGCGGGGAATTTGACAGATCTTACGTCAATAAACTTTTCCCTCTTCTTGTTGAATTTAGGATTGGTTATTTCGCAATGCTGATAGTCGCTATGGCTACGTTTAAACATCAGCTAGGTACTATTGGTCATACAACGTCCAATCAGCTATTCTTACTGAACACAGTTGTTATTGGTCGTTTTAATAGGTTTGCTATGGCCACGCTTCAACAATACTACTAAATCACATTGCCGTTTGGGCGTTTTCCAAGAAAAGTGTACATCGTTTAGGACAAAGTTAAGAAAACTTATTTTTTTCCATTTCGTCACGAAAATTAGCCATACATTTAGATACGTTAATTTTCGTGACGAAATGGAAAAAGTTAAATTTTCTTAATTTTGTCTTTAACGATGTACACTTTTTTTTGGAAAACGCCCGTTTACGTTATAACAGAAACATATTTTCTTCTTTTCTTGATTAAATAGCATCTAACTCTTAGAATATTTAACCACTTCAATTTAATAAAATAATGTCAATGAACCTAATTTATTTTACCTTCATAGGTACGAGTACGTAATAATCAGAAACTCTTTAACAAAGTGTAGCTATAGACTAAACAATTAGTAGGGTGACTAATTAAATTAAGTTATTTTCAAAATATAAAATATTATTGAAAAAATAAAGTTAAATTCTTTGTAACTGCAACTTTAAAGTAATCTCCATCAATTACTGAACTACAAAAATTGGTATCTGATCACCGATTAAAAAACAAAGTGTAGCTATAGACTAAACAATTAGTAGGGTGACAGTAATTAAATTAAGTTATTTTCAAAATAAAAAATATTATTGAAAAAATAAAGTTAAATTCTTTGTAACTGCAACTTTAAAGTGATCTCCATCAATTACTGAACTACAAAAATTGGTATCTGATCACCGATTAAAAATCATCGTGTATAGGGTGAACCAAAAAGTTATCGCCCGCGACCAGTGATTGCCCACTACATTTATTAGAGACTACAATCACAGAATAATAATATAGCTTTGTTACTGCTTGTTACGCTTACGAGTATGTAGCAATTTCTTTTTTAGTGAAAGCAGTCTCTAAAAGAAATGAGTGGGCCATCACTTGTCGCGGTTATAACTGTGTGACGCCCTGCACTGAACACTAAATAACTTTTGCAGAATATTCAGTAAAAATGTATTTAACTCTCCGAAGGCGCGTTATTTTTAAACCCGGCAAGTACACATGAACTCGTTTTACTGTAAATATATAACTTTGTCGAAACCATTCTCATTATTCTCATAAAACGAACCACCACAGTAATTCAATAAAAAATAAATATAAATTCCCAAATCTTTCTTAAAACTCTATGCGCTTTTGATGTAAAAAGTATGTACGAATATAAAAGGTTAAATTAAAGAATTAATTGGGGCCTTTAAAATTAACACATAATCATTGCCTTTTAATTTGAAGAAACTAACTACATACGAGTACTTGAGTATATCAGGATCCTGCAGTAAAACTAATATTTATAGTCTCACCATGTCCGCCCACCTGCTTAATAAGTAGGAATTCTGGGTATGAACTTATGAATCTAAACTTCTACAGTTATGGACGTCAATTTTATTTTTACAAAGACTGCTACAGAGAAAGCTCAGATCCGACACAGAACCTAAAAATAACGTACAAGTGCTTTATTAGGTACACCCTAACGAGCTTATCAATAAGTTTGTGCCTGTGGGGATACCCAAGTTCCCCGGGTCTAAAGATTCTCTGCCACCATACGTTCTGGCCAAGTGCTAATGAGTATATATGAAAATTGTCGGTGGTCGCCGCACCAACTTAAAAAAAAACAAAATTCAATCCAAATAACAGCTTTCTAGTACTAAGAGGCTCTGAGCTAAGCAGCGGACGGACAGACAGACTGAAAGATGGACGGACATGGCAAAGCTATAAGGGTTTCTAGTTTGACTATGGAACCCTAAAAAAGTGTCAGTGGTCAAGTAAGCGCCAGGCCTGATTGATAGGAATAAGTTCTGTCATTAAGCGTTCTGGTAACTACTTCAGGGCCTTTATTCTACAGTGTTATAACGATATCGCGTTTGACGTGTTTTAGAATCGTTTATGTCACAGTCGCCATTATTGTAAATGACATAAGAGTTATCAAAACGTTGACAATACGGAAACAGGTCATTATTACCGTGGAGAATCCCAGCCCTGTTCGTGTGCAAATCAGGTCAAATAAAAACTATTCATCTAATTAATATTGACATAATATATCTACTAGAACAAAAGAATAAATATTGGATTCTCTATATCTTTGTATTATTTCTTCAAATATACTGGGTTCCATTTTAATAAACGTCGAGCACTTCGTAACTATCATAATAATTTTCTAGATTGTTGGGTGTTTCAGAAAGTATAAGCACAATTTTGCAGTGCTACCTTTTCGGTCCTATTAGTGACTAGAGAAAAAAAACTAGAATTGTTGTTTCATTAATTATCAACAAATGCTTCCATTCGTCACCGTGTCTTTGTGCGAAATACTCGAAATACGAGGCATTTCTCCAGAAAATCGAAAACTGATTGTGCATACATGGTGTACAATCCCTAAAATCACGCTCAAAGAGTTGGCGATATCTGTGGGAGTTAGCATCGGAGCCGAACGTACGGCTATCCGAAAATTTGGCGAGGAATTTACTTTTTACGATGCAACAAAAAGGGGGTCTGTGGATCAAATCTTGAACCGGAAGATTGCAAAAGTGTTCAGCAGAAAATAGGACTCATCTGTCAGGGATGTGACCAAAACACTACGAACATCGGCTAGCAATTACCAACGCGCCAAACGAAGAATTGGGTAAAAAACAAAAGAAACCTAAACTGAACACTAAACAGGGGGATTATTATGAGCTAGCTTTGCAGTTCATTTTACGGTGAGCGTAAAGGACAGAGCTATGGCAGTTATATAGCTCTGTCCTTTTCTCTGAGCGTAAACAGAACTGCATAGTTCTGTCATAATAACTCCCCAGGCCGCATGCGGAAACCATAGCAAGAAAGTTTTATGATAGCCTATTGTGCCGAAAACCAGCGTGCGTTATTATGGATAATGAAACTTAAATTGAATTTGACTATAAACTGCTTCCGGGTGACCAATTTTATACTGTACGAGAAAACCAGGGTGTCAATGATACCGAAAAATCCATTTTCGTCGATAAGTTCAGTAAAAAAGCAATGGTTTGGCAGACCATTTGTGAGTGCGGGAAGTTGTCTAAGCCATTCGTCACCACTCAAACAATGAAGGACGATACCTACTGTGCCGGTCGTCACGTTTCATAATGATATCATCAATGCACGAGCTCTATAGTGAGTTTCAAACTGCATCACCAGCAAGCATGCAGCGCGACTAGCAAAAATATGCATTTCAGCACGGTCACGATAATTGTCGAAGCAGCACTCAGCGTGGACAGCAAGACTCATCAAGGTGAAGTTCAAGATGATTTGAGCAATTTGAACTTATTATGGTAGTTAATTATTATTTTGTTTGCTTTTTTATTGGGTTGACTGTGTTATAGTTTCGGAGATATTCGAAGTGTTTTTGCCTTCATGCAAAGATCATAAAGATGATCCTATCTCAAATGCGAATTAATTCTTAGGTTATCGGCCAATGAGCCAAGAATTTCGCCAACTGAGAATGTGTTTTTTGTACCTTCATGCAACGGCCATAAAGATGTATGTGCACATTCTGATGAATCTCGTTTCAGCTTAAGAATTATCTATTCGTGTGTTGATCTGCATATTAGTTAAGTTGATCTTGTATACACCGTGTTTTTTTTGATTTACGATAACTTTAAGGGCACGTTCTTCAAGTCAAATTAAGCTAATTTCCCGAAGACAGACATATGATAACTCGTACGGTTATAAAGATATTCAATTATTAAAATTAATCAGTTAATCACGTTAAACTAATGTAAAAGGCTCTTAATTGATACCTAACAATTTTCTTTTAATTACCTATGATGAGTAAAGAGTTTTCAAAATTGTTAGGTCGTGCACCTGTCAAGTGTTATCTTTACTTGTGTGTGTATGTCACGCTGACTTGACGTATTTGACACTAACTATGAGTTAACTCTAAGGACCCTTTTAGAATGAATGAAGACTAACATTTAATTACTTTGTTCTAAACATTTTATTTTTTATTTTTTTTGCAATATTTTAAAATCTAATGTACCACGTAGTTTCTATACGTGTACCTAACAATATGCCGAAGTTATCGTAAATCAAAAAAAACACGGTGTATATACCTAAGTCTATTGTGATTAAATTAGATTGTAACTGACTTTCAAAGGGTTATCTCTCAATCCCCTTTCACCATGTTGCTCCCCGGTAAACCTACATCTCGGAGTGCTTGAATCGCCGCTTGTTGCCCACGACCCGCGAGCATGAAGGCCCTGTCCTGTTTTGGAGAGATTTGGCATCTGTACACTACTCCAAAATCACGTTAGCTTAGTATAGAGACAACGCAGTCGCATAATGTACTTAAGGAGATGAATCCGCCGGACTGTCCTGAGGCCAGGACAATCGAAACTTTGGGCTCTATGCAAATCATACCTTCGGAAGAACATTAAGCATGCAAATCTCATCGAGGCCTTCACAAGAAACTGGTTGAAAGCTTCCAAAGTCATCGGAAACAGATTTGTGCTGAAGCTTATGTCTAGTGTAAAGTCCAAGGTGCGGTCTCTGGCTTACAATGAATGATGTCAGGCGTAAAAAATGATGTCAGGTTACACAATAAGTTAATTTTACATTAATTAATATATAAAAGGGAATATGCATATTTTTTTCTTTCGTTCTCTGAAAAGTGCTTTGATGGAGAGGAATAACTTTATACGCGAAATAATTGTCTAGTAATTTTTTCATAAGCTATGAAGTTTTAAAAACTCATAGTTCAGACCCCCTGCAAAAATACTCTATACAAAATCGACGACAGGAATGACGTCAAAGCGGTTGTTCCATGTTTAAAATAAAAGGACCTTAGAAGGAAATTTGCATTTAATTTGTAAATTACTATGCTAAAGCCTATATAGTTAATTAAGATATTGCGTAAATAAAATGAGGATGCCGAAAAAAACAATCTAAACATTGAAAGAAGTTTTAAAAATTTAACAAGTTTTGATTCTATAGTCTTAATCTGAATTCGATTCTATACTATGGTCGAAACTCTCAGTGTATTTTCTGCTTTTTTTCATTTTCTCCTAAATCGTATCAATGAAACTCAATTCTGATTTTCATCATGTTCTCTATTGTAAAATTAGAAAAAAAACTTCTTCTTATACCATTTAGAACTCATGCTTTCTGAAGCACCTGATAGATAAAGCTCTCTGTTTTTCGGATTTTTAGGTAATTTAATTTGCATACGGGAATATCTTTTTTTGCTGTATTTAGTTTTACAAGTTATATCACTGTTGCTGAGAGTTTCATGTTCGTTTATAATGACATTAATGATGATGGTTGCACAGTGTTGTATTCGATACTCAAGGTGTATAACTTTTCTCTCTGATGTGGAATTTGTTTTTATTTAGTTAGTTTCAATGTTGTTACTGAATTTCCAGATTGGACGTTATATTTTTTCTGCCTGTCTGTCAACGGGCAACGGTATCTTGCAAACCGTAATCGATAAATAGTTGAAGGTTTCACAGAATGTGAACTTCTATTGCTGCTATAAAAGCAAATAACAATAAAATAACTTTAAATATTTTTTGTGATTGAACAACAAATTAAAGTTTTTCAGTTTTCTCTTTACTTGTGCTGTAAGAGCTTCATTTTTGCCAAATTTTAAGTATGTGTCCACTTCTATGGAAGGTACCCTATAGGTATTGGTTCTCCTACAAAGTGTTTGAAAATAAGGCTTAAATCTATCGCTGCTTCCAAACAATAGTAACACAAAGCGAAATAGGTTATTTTTTAGGTTATTACCCTTGCAATTGCCTACAAAAATAAAAAGTTGATGAATTACCAAGTTGCACGTAAACTCATTTTCAAAATGTTTGTGCATAAGATAATATAGCAAACTTTCTTCCTGTATAAAAATGAACCCAAAGTGTGAGCCCAAAACTTTCGCGATGCTTGCTTTATTAAAAATTATGCTGTATAAAAAGGAGTTCTTGGAAGATTGTATTATCATTTTTCAGTAATTTATAGTTTTGTCAGTAAATTCGACAAGAGCCACGTTGCCACGGATAGGTACAGTTTACCTTTTGTGTTTCGTTTTTAATTTGTTGTTGTCTTGTTTAACATACATACACAAATACTTTTTTCTAGTAATATACAGATTAAACGTGCCTATATTATTCTCGAGTCAGAGCGTGATTATGACGATAAAAAATTGTAGGTAATTGCTTTTATAAAAAGATCAATCTACAAGAGTCGTCGTCTGTAGGTTTGTTTGTTACTTTTACTGTCAGCTTGAGATTGTGCCTCGCCCGAGCTTGGCGGGCATCAAGACGATAGTGAGGTTTTATAGTTTGCCCACGGAACCCCAACATGATTGAACCGAAACCGAATGCCGACGACGTACCTTTAATTTAAAACTGCCCGAATACTAGGCCTTAATTTACAATGTTACCTGAAACAACATGAAGTTGCAATGGTTAAAGGCTTTGTTTTATTCAGGTCAGGGCGCACATAGAGTGTACTTTGCACCTTTGTTTCCTTTGCCTTTGAACGCTGAGCTAAATTAAAGTAAAATAAAACCACTCGAGCTGTACACAACTCCAACATTAATGTTAAACGCAAATATACTTTTGGAGCCAAGTAGTCAAGCTATGTAGGTACTTACAAGAATTATTTAATAATCTTGTCGCCGTAATGCTTAAAAAGGATTAACCCGCAATTATTATTAACTTATTATTTAGGAGAGTCGTTAGCAAATGATTAATTCGGATCCTAGTCTTTGAAACGAGAACAATTCCAGCGCTCGTCTGTAGCCTTTCAGGCAAAAAAGGGACAATATTTTTGAGCGGATAATAAATTATAGACTACTTAATCAAAAACGGGATAATAATAATAATAATAATAAATTAATTTAATTTAATAATAAATTAATTTCTTAACTAATTATTACAATAATCTTCTGCTTTGATATAGGATGAAGAATGTGCAGAGACGAAATAACGTGCTGAAGGTGCACTTTTCCTTAAAGTATTGCTTGTAACGACCCAGACCAGACATAACCAGGTGGGTTAACTCGGCTGGCATTACTGTCAAATAAATAAGTCGTCAACAGGATAACAAGCTTAACACGAGGTTTAGCCCGAGTAGAATAGAGTCCCAAAAATATAAAGAAAATAAGTAGTGTAATAAGGTTGATCGAAAAGCACTAGTATGGCCTCCAAATATTAAAACCCAGCATTTGTCCGCGGCTGCAACTGCTTAAACTAAGTTTTAACATTTACAAAGTAATTACAGAAATCTATACATCTATAAATGCATTATAGTAATTTTGTAGAAGAATCGTATTTATTACAATTAAATCGGTTAAATCCGGCAGTTTTTCATATTAAATAACCGTCCCATCCAGTAAATGGAACAGTGGAACATAATTAAACATATTAGAATTATATTTATCAATTAATCAGTTTTAACCTTACAACATAATTAAATTTTGACCTAAGATATAAAATATCGTGAATGCCTGATTATAAATATTTAATTCCGTAGAACACCAATAGACTAGGTTACCTTATTAATTAACACCGTTCCATTTACTCCCCGAACTACCCTATTGTGACGTCATTGCGACAAAAATCCGGGGTCTAGTAATAACACTGTGAAAAGTCTGAAATAAACATCCTTCCATTACATATTGCCAGCGTAGATAATATTAAGAAACTAAAACTAAAAAACTTTGATGGACTACTTTAATCTTAAGGGAAAAGTGAAGTGTGATGTAATTTGAAGGCAATCAGCCCGGAGGTGGATCCCGTCCACCCCTCCGAGCTCGGGTCAGATCGGCTTGGTTCACCTATAAAATGAAATATTTATCAATGTACTTTTCGCATATTATGTTATTCACCCAACCTTTATACTTATATTAAGAAGACATTTTTAAGTCATGATACTCGTAAGTTACGAACGCTTTCCTATTAACCCATTACTAAACTTGAAAGTTCGGAATAACAACTTTGAATTGTTACGGTCGGAGAATATTTTACTTTGTAGCTTATGTAATTTTACTCTATATTCATTTATCAGGTGAAACTTTATCCCATTCTTGTAAGTTGAAATCGCGGTAGAAGCGAATTTTAAATTGTTACCTATTTAATAAATAAATAAAAAATATCAATATTTATTTACCAAAAACACGTTACATAAAAATACATTGTTTCAGACTCAGGTTATGTTGAATTTACAAAACGGGAACTACGAACAGGACACTCAAATGAAAAAGTAATGGATATTACAATGCAACAAAGAGCTATTTATCGGTCCCAAACTAGACACAGCCCGTATCATGGGAACCTGGAGTACAAATTCACTATACACAATAATTACGTACGTTCCCGGGTCATAACTTATATGAACGAGTAGGTATATAAAAGTGCTTTTAGTACTCCGATAACTGTTATTCTAGATTAAATAAAACTACACAGTTATCGTTGAAGACATCAGTGTACATACAGCCATCGTATCAAAAATACACAGGACCTTATTCTCAGTGACATAGAGGCGTGTAGATATTTTTGAAATCTTGGGAGTGTATCTACATCATGTATATAATTATGTATGACTTTGTACAGAGGAGTGTGTGTTGATTTTATTTAATTTATTGTGAAGTCTTGTAATTAAAATGAAGCTGGGTATTTTCAAAATAAAGTACACCCTAGTTTAGGAAAATTAAGGAACTAGCCACTTAGCCATATAAATGTATGGCTAATTTCGTTACAAAACTGACAAAAGTTAATGTTTTTTAACTTTTCTTAACTAGTGTACACTTTATAATGAAAATGCCCAGCTACATAATTTAAAAATAATAGTGCTTCAATGAGAATTACTTAAAGTCTAACGGCCGCCTTTAGTGTTAATGATGGATGAATAAGTCGTTCCTTTGTGACGATCGTCCACATACAAGTTTGAAATAGAAACGAGTTAATAGTCTCTCAAATCTCTCTGGGTAGGGCGGTAAGTAAAGCTCAATACGATTTTCACTCAGTTACGTCCATTACATTACATAATTAACAGAGAAAGAAGAAAATCTTTCTGAGTATATTTATGATCTAGGTACATTATTTCACTCTTAAGCTCGTAAGATAGGTATACGAATTAACTTCATTTTAACGTTCTCATTTATCCTTCAAGTAACAGAGGGAAATATAAGTAATAACCTAATGATCATATTAAATATATTGTAGATTTGTTCAAATATACAAACTAAGTCATACCTTCCTAGCATGCAATTACTGGGTTTCTAAAGTACGTTGTGTGTAGGTTCATACATTTGTTATCACCAATAGGTACCTAATAAAATAAAAATAAATAAATAAGCCTTTTATTCAGACATTAGTAATCTAAAATTTGTTGCTTGCTTCGTTTTTGCAAGTCTGATTGCCAATCGGCAAAGGCCTCCTCCAGCCTTCTCCATTCTTGCCTCTCTCTTGCCACTACCAATAGGTACCTATGTAAAGTTATTCGGTTTTAATTCAATACAATTTTCACGACTTCCGTGTATTAACGATTACGCGGAGCACCGATTTCAGTGAAAGACTTTGTTCTATGAGAGGAAAGAAGTGTACTACGGGGATCGACTTCAGGGTCTCCGCGTGCTCGCCAGCTATAAACTAATGTTATTCTGGGCAGTTCAAGTCGCGGACTAAAGTCTATTTAGTTTACTTTCAGTGTTCGACATTTATGACATTTTATTAAATAAATAAAATATTTATTATAATCGTTCTTCAAACGATTGTGGAGTTATTAAGCCATCGTATTAGGCAGCCGAATGGCCGGATCAACGTAAACTCAATGTTAGTCGGCTGGATACGTTTGAGACTCATCACTCATATGACCACAGTATTGGGAGCCATTGATTAAGTATATAGTAGATGCACAATAAGCAGGAAAAAATGGTTTATTAATACTCATTCCGTACCGACTCGGCATGTGTTTGACGCATGGTCTTCAGTAGTAGCAGTTGTCAATTAATATTTGTATCTTTTTATTAAATACATTTATCAAATACCTACTGACATCAACTTTTTTGACTTGAAAAAAGGAGGAAGTTCTCAATTCGTCGAGGTTTTTTTAAGTATGTTCCCTGATTACACAAAGACCGCTGACCCATTTGAAACAATTTTTTTTTGAAGATAGGATGGTTTCTTGGAGAAATCGAGGGAACTCCTCAAATATATAGGAATAAATGTACGTGGACGACATAACAGTATTATTATGATCATTAAAAGGTATGAAATAAAATAAATGTTTTAAAAAACTAAAAACCGTCTTCACAAAGCAAAAAATAACTTCTTTTAAAAATGATTGGTTAAAAATGGTTATCTGCCTTTTCACCGACAAATCTTCGACCAATGCATCGTTTCGCAACCTCTTGATTTGCAAACCCACTTTTTTTTCTGTAACTAAAAATATTTCAGGGTTTTTATTAAACTAACCTAACCTAACCTATACGATGGTCCTGAAATAAATCCATAATTGTTTACAGTTTCAGAAAAAAAAGCTGGTTGTCAAATGATATGTTTGTGAAATTAATCATTTGTGAAACGTTGGTTATGAAATGATTGGATCCCGTTAAATATATATGGGGATCGAATAAACGTTGCGTCAGCATATTTTATGTTTCGGTTTGGTCGGTCCTTAATAATATTGTCATAGAAACATACCTCTAATTAAGTCCGATCACAATTCACTATATTGTACTCGTCGACGTTGAGGAGATTCAAATGGTATGTTTTGACTAATTAAGTTTTTTTTACGAGTGGGTTAAAAATGTAGCTGGGGCTAAAATTACCTAGTTTGATACTTTAAAATAAAAGTATCTAGTAAAAGGTGCTACTAATAAGTATTTCTACATATACAGAACCCAACATAAGAAATAGGTAGGTACCAATCCATTATGCATAGCCCGCCGCTTCCAAAACTTAAAATGATATGTAGGTCAGATTCGACAGAATTAAAATACGCGTCGGACTTAACGATGATTATGAAGATAAAATTTAATTTAAAGTGTTAATCTTTTTTTCGCATATTTTTTATTAATCTGTAAAAAATATCAATAAAATTTCTACAAAACAAAAAACTTCTATATACAAAAAATCAAAAGTGTAAGTGAAATCCTGCTGAGACATCTGTGAAGTTATCACTCCTTTCATCTGAGTCGATCCCCGCGGCGGGACACGAGCGTCCTAGTCGAGCGTTATACTAAAGAGGATATAATGTCGATGTTCTTCTTTCGGTTCCACAATCTGCGCCGCGCTGAAGAGAAGAGAAAGAAGGACAATAGCAACTCGAGGAACAGTCGCAATATGGCGTCCGAGCCGTGCACGGCTCCGTCGCGCCTGCTGGAGCGGCCCCTCAGCGCGCCCTTCGACAGCCTCGACGAAATCGCCCTGCAGATACCCAGGTTACTAGTTACTACCATTACATAATTCCGCTTAGCTATAGTACTATCCCTGTGCTTATGCTGACGATTTCCTTTCTATACTTGGATCCAATCGCGTCTTGTGTCAACTAGTGGTCGAGCACGAAAGCTGACTGACCAGATTAAATCTGGAATTAAATATCCTTTTCTTTGTTAGAAGTCTCTTAAGTCATTTTTGTATTGTATTATGACCTTCATGTTTGCTTGATGTTTTATGTATTAGGTATTATAAAAATACATAATACCTAATTACTATACTACTTACCCTCTTTTCAACTATTCGTAGTACAAACCTACAATTAATTTATTTAAATGATTGACAGTATTACGTGTGCTTGGGTATTTTTGATGATATTTAAGAATACGTAGGAACGCCTTAAAAACTTACAAATGTGCGTACCCATTATGTACGTTTTCAAAGGACCGGGACTCCCATAGACCCGTGATTGGTAAAGAAATACAAATGATAAAATAAAGTAAAACCATTGTAAAATATAAATATGCATACATTTATTTCATTATGCGTATTAATATTTTGCAAATTAAGAATTTATGGTATTAAATGTTATGCGACACTAAAAGTCAGAATTTAATTTATGCGTTTTAATATAAACCCATTGTGCCTAACGAAAAGACCAACCTTCAACTTTGTAGGGATAGAAAAAAATACTAGCTTCAACATTAAAAAATTCAAAGATTTTGAAGCTGCATGTTGCAATGTTTTATTTTATTTTTATGTGTGTAGTTGTAAGTATAATTACTTAGCTGGGATCTCCCAATCGACGTACCTACATGCAATCATATAATGCGGTGCGCAAGCAGCATTTCTGATGGGTTCCGAACTAAGTAAGGTAAACTCCCTTCATGGTCAACTGAGCCCACTCACAACTCAGCCCGCGGGTTCAGTTGACTACGTTTATTTTTTCGGGAGCAACTCGGCCCAGAAATTGGCTATGGGGTCGACTGAGCCCATACAGTCTCAGTCGACTACAGTTTAAAGTTATATGGTTGACTCAGTCCACGGGCTCAGTCGACTACAGTTTAAAGTTATATGGTTGACTCAGCCCACGGGCTCAGTCGACTACAGTTTAAAGTTATATGGTTGACTCAGCCCACGGGCTCAGTCGACTACAGTTTAAAGTTATATGGTTTACTCAGCCGACGGGCTCAGTCGACTACAGTTTAAAGTTATATGGTTGACTCAGGCCACGAGCTCAGTCGAAATATATTTCAAAACAGAAAGTTACTGGAAAGGGTAGGGTAGATTGTCTCAGATTGACAGCCAGCTAAAGTTAACCAGAAGTTTATTTTGGAAATGTAACGTTTGCCGAACCGTCCTAACACAGTAAAAGTAGTGTAATTTAATCACATTTCCTTTCTGTCCACCTGTTTGGCGGCGAAAATTTATCTTGGAGGTGGTTTTTTTAAATCTAACTGTTTAAATGTCATTAATTTCTACCTATTTATATTGTTTTACATAGCAATAAGTGAACTATCTCATACTGAGCCAAAAATAGGTACCTACCTATAGTGCATTTTGAAACATAAATTATTCTGACTACTTTAAATATTTTAATTTTGTTCATAATCCCTAAAGGTTAACTTGTAATCTTTGTGTAATAATTATTTGACTAATAATTCTTAAAACATGCTTAAATGCCAAAACATACAAAAAAATTGTTTAAAATAAAGTTTTTCAAGTAAAGAAATATGTTGCTTGGTAATATGAATATTATTCACATGTACACCCAATTTTTTAAAGTAAAATAATGAAAACATACTATGCGTAATAATTACAGAGGAATCTACATGACTAATTAAAGAAATAAGGCCAGTTTTTGACTGATAATAAATAAAAGTATTTGAACATAGCATTTATTAAGTGTGAAACAAGTAAAATAACATAAAGTAATACTTACCCCAAACTTTCCGATGATACATACTCTTTTCAACGGTCAACGGTCAAATTGGCAAGTTTAATCCGTTTCATTTGATTTAAGAATGATGCATAACCTGAGTAGTGTAGCACGACTATTTAAAAAAGCTTTTAAATGATCGTACTACCGAACACACGGAGTATACCGGTGCTCAATACGTAGAATTTGTGGAATTAAAAATGCCGAACAACGTTTTAAAGACAAAGATTTATTTTAATTAAATCCTAAGTCGAAATACACAAATGAGAAATACACACACCGTAAAAGAGGAAAGCGAGCCGGTTATGTGTTCACAAATACAACTATCGATGACCAAATTACAAACCGAAAAAGAACATTATAAATGTTGTTCGATCAGGCGCGCGGGCCATTTTTGAATTTAGGGGGTTACTGGGTTGAATGAAGGGTGTGAGATGGTGACTAGAATACCAGTCAACAAATACTGGAATGCTACTCTAGAGACGTCGCTAAAGCAACACTACGAAATGTGACAATGGTATACTCACGGTTTCTGGGGTGACGTTTGTGTACAGAGACTATCGGTTAAAACAACTTATACAGATAATAAAAATTAAAAAGGAAAAATGCACGCGCGCCGGGTGTAGTCTGGTGCGGGCTGAGCGGTGGTGGTGCGGAGTCAACCTCTCCACGCCGTGGTGCCGGTTAGGGTAGGTGGAAGGACTGGAGTCTGGTTGGTGCGTAATAGCACTGGTGCCAAATGGGGTAGGCGGTAGGAACTGGAAAGAATGGACTAATAAATCTACGAGAACCAAACGAGGGGAACGGAATCTTGGGAAAACGAACACAGACGAAGCGTAACTTACCCGGGGAATAAACCGGTACTGCGGTGCCTTCGTGAGGCAATACAAGGCTCAAAGTTGGCCAAAAAAAGGTTGAAGACTGAGGCGTCTTACAGGCGATACACTAGAGAGCCTTCACTGATCAAAACTTTTCTTCAAAAAAAATAATCTTTATGTGACTATCAACATGTCAGCTCCGAATTCATAATGACCGAGAACAAGCGAGCGGAGAACGTCAGGAAAAATTCGAAAGTTTTTGAACTTAAAAATTTAAAAACATATATGACAAGCGACCAAAGAATAACATCACGTACCGGAACAAGGAGGTAACAATACGACGGTGCAAAAAAGGTTTAACTTTGCAGCGGTAATGCTGCAGTAGGTATTAGCTATAGTACAATAATACTAGTGATACTTATTGAAAGATAAATTAACCCAATGAAGCAATGAGAGAATGACCGCTATATCGATAAACATTGGTCTTTTCTCCCTTCGAGTTTTCAAAAACCGCACGCAAAATTCCGAGCCCTAGTGATGAATCACAAATTAGAGTTGGTATTTATGTAAGCATATTAGTAAAACACACACTTTATTTTTATTAGAGCAAGCGGTGACACGCGTATGTCTAGAGTCTGGCTATTCCAATATTACTCGCATTTATTGGGGGAAAATAAAATTATTATTTATAATATTGAGCTCGTTGTGTCTCACTTATTTCCTCAGGTACCTTGCATGTCCACAAAAAATCAATAATATTTTCTAGTATTAAGACTATAACTCCAACTAGCTAAAGTGGTAACAAACCAAGATTTTTTAAATTTCCCGCCAAAAATGCGAGTAATATTTCACTAGCCAGACTCCAGTAATTTAATAGAAATGACAAACTAAATGTTCTTATTTTAAACACAAATACACCCGATCACTTATTAAATGTTCTAGACTCTTAAAAGATCTATACATAAAGCTAAACTTTTTTTTATTGTGTTCTAGTTCCATAACTACTTCATTAATTTTGTCATTCACCTCGATGACTTCATTTTTTCTTTTGCTGACGATGTTATTTCTTACTTTATTTGTGTCTGTTTTCATGAGGCGTTGCAAAACTACTAGAAGTTTTAAAATGTCGGGTTTTGGCTTTAAGAGCTTGTTAAATTTCGCATGCCACCCTTCAAGTACATTGTTCGTCCTATTAAACTGCCTGTAGCATGTCCACCGACCAAAGTAAAGGGATTTTGGATTCATCCAATTGTCGAAAAAGTATTGATTAAAATTATTTGCCATTTTTGTTTTAGGGTCTTCATCTAAGACGTGTAGCCAAGCGTCCAATAGGTGTTCAAATGGCAAATGTGCCAAACCTGTCAATCGCCTAATATGAACCTTACCGAGTTTCGTTTTGGTAAGGCCACAAGCCTTTGCCTTGTTCCAGAGGCATTTGGTGAAGTGATAGAAACAGCCTTGAATTTGGACACCCTTGCATGTATCGAGCAAAGCTGATATCAACGCCTTTTCATAATCCACTTTTATGCTGGTAGGATTCCAGTCTAGAACTTGGCTTTTAATGAGTTTGAAAAGTATTTCATAACTGGTTTTGCGTTTGTCGGGCAATAAGGCATACAGTACCGGCACAACTTTTATAATTTCTCGGTCGCTGCCGAGATCGGCATGTATGGTTACTAGTTGATAAAAATTTCGTTGGCACGACTTAAAAGTGACATCAACATAAAATTGTTTGCACTGCGACAGCAAGTTTCGTAATTCCGGACATGAAAATACCAATATTTTCATCCCATTATTTGTGTAATCAGCGAATAGCAAATCTGAAAATTTTGGCGGAATGATCACGTCAATGGCGTTCTTGAAAGTGCAGTTTTTAATGCCTAAAGATTTATAGCGTTTTCGATACAATTTTTTCTTTATATATTCAAAATTTGAAATTTTTTTTTCTGTGTCCAAGCCCGCGTCTTTTATTTTATGATTCATGTTGTCGTATATGTGTGATATGGGCGTGCCTATGTCCTCGACTACTTGTTTAACCAGATTATCCATTTGTTTTTTAATTTCGTTATCGCAGAAATCAGGATCGTGGTTGTGTCCGGTCTCGTGAACAACAGCCGAGTTGTCAGCTACTGTTTTTATTACAGCATAACATTTGCAATTCACGCATCTCCATAGTATCGACCCATCGTTATTTGTCCTCTTGACACGGTATCGGTGACCGGACTTTAACAAATTCGCCCTCCTCGATGCGACGTTATGAAAGATATCACATCAGAACTAGACGACGTGGAAGTACTGGGTTTGTACGGGTATGGGTGCATTTTAGTTGTTTAATTAATATTTTTCAAATGTAAAATTACACCTTTGATCATAAAAGCACGCAAATTCACTAATGTCATTCAAAAACAGTGCCATTCATATCAAAAATTAAATTACTGACATTTAAACAAAGACAAAAATGTAAATATGATTGTAGTTTTACCTATTTGCAGAAAGTGATCAATCCAAACGTGTCAGAGGGCCAAATTGACCCTTTTATTCTATACTAGCTGTTACTTCGCCTGCGTACTTTTTTTTTATTTTTCGTTCAAAATGGCAATGCAAGCATGCATGCATGCAAGTAAGCAAGTAGGTATACCTTTTACCACTAAGCCACAAGCGATTTCGCCCACGTGGTTAGAGGAAAATGCCATATATTCATTTTCCCGTTGGAATGAGATGTTTTCCTGCGTAAAAATACTGCGTGAAATTACTGGGTACTGTGAAAAAAGATCTGTGCGTCATATGGTTGGCAACACGTGAGTAATAACCATGTGTTATGACTAAGCTTAGGACTTTTCGTAGCATACCGTGGTTCTAAAAATCCATGGAGCCGCTAGTTGTTAAATAATATTTTTCAAAGTCAAAAGAATTTATTATACATGTCATGTAACATACATATACAAACATGCATTTACAATGGTGAGATATAAAAAAAACCTCGAAAATATAACTTTAACTTCTTTTTTTATGGTGATTTAGGCCATTCTCACTACGTTGAACTTTTAAAGTTTCAAATTAGTATCACATGCGGAGCAATATCTGTGGGACTTATCTTCGCTTACCGCTAGTTCTTCGTATGGTTTTATCCAACTTAGGATTATACTATTCTAAAGGATGCCGCAGAATATTTTGATCCTTTAACGAATACCTTAGGGGGTGATGTGTCATCTTTAGAAGCTGACTTATTTTCTTTACCTGTTCATAAAGGTGGCTTAGCAATATCCGATGGTGCCACTACTTCAAATTTATACTATGATATGTCAAAAAAAGGCTGCACAGTTCTTTCATCCTCGTTAATTGAAATGAAGCATATGGAACTTTCAAAATATCACAAATCCCTCAAGGATGCAAGTAAAGAATGCCACAAACTGAAAGAAACTCATGATGATAATCTTTTAGATTCTATTCTAACCAATCTCCCACCTATCAAAAAAAGAGTCATTGAAAGATCAATTGTGACCAAGATGAAAACAAAATCCTCGAACTGGTTATCCGTTATACCTACAAGTAAAGATCATTTTGACCTTTCCTCATATGAATTCCGAGATGCCCTTTCTATACGGTACCATCGAACACCAATCTCAATGCCGAAATCTTGTGATGGATGCGGCAATAATGATTTTAATATAGATCATGCACTCTGCTGTAAAACTGGCAGTCTAATTACAAGACGACACAATGAAATAAGGGATCTCTTTTGTGAATTATGCCAACAAGCATGGGGCAATGTGGTCAAAGAACCAATTATCACTGAAGGTGACACTGGCCTACGAGGAGATTTAGCATGCCGTGGCGTGTGGGTTGCACAGAGGGAGGCGTTATTTGACATCCGTGTCGTCGACACCGACGCTCCTTCTTACATCTCACGCCCCGTTGTTTCTGTCCTGAAAGCTGCCGAGTCAGAAAAGCAAAACAAATACGCCAATGCCTGTGAGTTGCGTCATGCCACTTTTACACTCCTCGTCACCTCCGTGGATGGAGTCTTTGCACCACAATTGGCTACTTTTATTAAAAACCTCGGAGAAGCACATCCCGCTGGGACAGATCCTTGTCTTGCGTTTTGGGCTGGTTGAGAGCTCGTGTAATAACATCAATTATTAGAGCGACCAGCATGTGCATTCGAGGCACGCGCCATAAATGGAAACCAGTAGCGATGATATATTTGTTTATTTAGTTTCATAATTAAATTGTTTGTATATTCAATTTGTAATAAACTAGTAACACTCTTTTTATACTATTCTCATCGTAGTTATTTGGATGAGGCAAACTTTTAATACTCACAACAAAAAAAAAATTGTCGCTGTGAAATATACATCACATAAGGAACAATGTGCACTAAATTTTTCTTCATCATATTTTAATTCCTTTATAAGGCTCTATCCAATATTTCATTTCGCAAGTTGTAATATTGTTCATTTTAATTAAAATCAAAAATAAATTTGTACGTCTCTAATGAAAAGTGACAACTAATTTGCCAATATTTTGACTATTATATATTGCGAATGTGTTTGCACTACTTTAGTGCATTACAACGGGCATTAAAGAGGATGCATAATTAGATAAATCATATTGTAGCATCACATGTGATCAGTAATTAATATTACTATATAGGCTTATATTAATTTATTACGTTCGATTAAAATGAACTCAGTAACGATGTAACATTATAAATAATTATATTTGATATTACATCATATTTTTGACTTTGACTTTGACTTCGAAAATTATATTTCACATACGGCGGCTCCATGGATTTTAGAACCACGGTATGCTACGAAAAGTCCTAAGCCTAGTAATTAGGTACCGAAAGGGTTAAAAAAAAAGTAGCCTATTCGTTTTTTCTTTAGAATATGACCTCTATTTCCAATTTGTAAAAATTGATCGTGGTAACTTCCACTATAAAAACGAAAATAAAAAAAAAACAAAAAGGTATTTAATTTGCAAACATAATTGTAAACAAACACACACACACACTAAATTCTCCCCCTAGCGAAAGACTGAGCCTGTGGGCCGAGCTGTCTCCTTAGCAATAGACTGTGGTCAACTCAGCCCGCGGGCTGTCACCCCCAACATATATTTTAGAGGTCAACTTACTGAGCCCGCGGGCTGAGTTGTGAGTGGGCTTAGTTGACCATGAAGGGGGTAAACTCCTTTTCAAGGCAGGCGAGCAGCGGCTCCATCTTCACAAGGCGATAAGCCTCTCGAGATACGGAAGCTCACGGGCTTGGTATCTACAAAGGCCCTCATAAAACTGCAAGATATTCGTTGTGATGCAAACACGTAAAAAACATGTCTGTCTTTTATTAAGAAACTATCGAGAAATGTGAGTAGGTATTTTATACTAATAGTTGTTATAAAAATATTTATGTTTTTCTAAGTATACAACGAATAAGCAATAAATTGGCATAAAAGAGAAACTATTTCAGGCGATAAGTAATTTGTAAATTGTCTTTGTCGGTGAAAGGGCAAATTACTGTGTCAGTCAGGAACGGAAAAGGGTTGATCGCATGTAATCAACTTTCCGGTACGGGACGAACACCATACTAACACATTGTTTAGTCCGACTTTCCCTTATCTTATGAAGAACTAAATTGGTAACTGGTATCTAATTAACCTTGCTGTCCCTATAAAAGGGTTTTCTTAACCATTTTAGCGCTTTAACAAGAAAAGAGAAAACTTTGTAACTAAAGCTTTACTTTATAACTAAAGCTAAACGTTGGCCATTGAAAAACGAACCGTATTGGATCTTTTGCCGCTTCGCAACGCGGTAACTTCAAACGATACGCCGTCGGTAACGTGTATACTATGAGGGTTTTATAAG
Organism: Acleris holmiana; assembly: GCA_949316455.1. Classification (NCBI taxonomy): domain Eukaryota; kingdom Metazoa; phylum Arthropoda; class Insecta; order Lepidoptera; family Tortricidae; genus Acleris; species Acleris holmiana. The sequence continues at coordinate 69,168,322 of OX438762.1, read as the reverse complement.
GGTTTAAGGGTATTGGGTTAGCACTTAGTTGAATCGGCTTCCGTTTACTTGCTCCGAATAGGATGCGAGGTAACGTGTGTTTTATGAAGTCTACAAAAGGTTTCCTTTAGTCCCATCTTGTAGCCAGATTTGGTTACTAGCTACGAAATGGGAGAGATAATCCCGATTTGAAGCTGGCTACGAAACGGGAATTTGAAGGTCCCGTCTCGTAGCTAGGTTTTAAAGCTGGCATCCAAATGGGAGAGATGGTTCCGATTCGAAGCTGGCTACGAAACAGGAATTTTAAACTCCTAAACCAATCACTGCCCTGTTTCCTTTTCATAATCTTAAGGGCCAGTGACTTTCCAAACTGCATGTATAGCGACTTATTTATAACATGTTCATTATAGGAAACTTTGACGTTGTCAAGTGCTTGCCTATCTATATGCCTATATCTTATCTGAAAATTACAATAATTATATCGCGGAGTCATTCAGTCGTACCGATGAAATAAACTGCCAAATCTGGCTACGAGATGGGAAAGTCTTTCCCATTTCATAGCTGGCTACTAGGCGGGAAATCACATTCCCCATTTGGACGGAAAGGTTTAAGATTGCGTACCTATATACTAGCAAACTTTTTAAAGGGTTTTGTAAGAGTATTGGTTAGCGTTTAATAAAATGGGGTATCGTTTGGAAATTTTACTTTAAAAGCATATTTAAAAGGTTTTCACGGGCAGTTTTTGTTAAGTTAAGGCTTACAAAAAACCAATACAAAACCCTTTGAACGGGGTAGCGGGCCGGACCCTGGGCTATATAATCTAAACTGAGTCCAAATACTTATAACTTCACGTCAGGAAGAAGTGGTGAGGGGTCTAAGTTAGTTATTATTATTTTTATAATATTATACAAAATACACAAGAGAACGAAAGATAAATTAAATGGAGAAAACTTGGATTGCAACTGGTATTAAAATTTCCTGTAAAAACGAATGATTATTAAAATTATTCATTCACCTCCGTTCCATTCCGATTTTGGATAAAAATACAAACATCAAAAATACTGCAAAATAACATAACATAACATCACGCCTTCATTCCCAGAGTGGGGTAGGCAGAGCTACAGAAATACCACCAACTCTAAAGACTTACTGATATTTCTGTAACCACATTTTGCACTAACAAGCTAAGAGGTTTACTAGTGTATTAGTGACAGGTTGCAAGCCCATCGCCTAACAGTACTACAAGCCCTTATTCCCTTAGTCGCCTCTTACGACATCCACGGGAAGACATGGAGTGGCACTATTCTAACCCGGCAACCACACTGCAAAATAACAAATGAAAAATTCTGATAGTAAAATAAAAACAATGTAGTTAGTACGTGGTAAAACAAGTTAATTAGATATACATATGAAACAAAGATAATGTTGAACTGAAAGGTCTAAATAACCTTACGGAGGACCCTCTGTTCATCGCAAACACGTTCAATGAGTTCTTTGTGTCAGTGGGCGTGAGCTCGACCGACGGCAGCACTGCTTCCCCGGCCGGCCGACCAGTTAAAGCTCCAACAGAGAAATCTATGCAGATACTTACGCCCTGACACCACAAATGAAAATTTAAAAATAATTACGAAGCTTAAAAGTCAAAAAGGGTTTTGGGTACGATGAAATACCACCTACCTAATTAATACCTTGATAGTTTTTATGTGCACAAAAACTAGCACGGCCCTTTAACACTTCTAATTAATCAATCTTTCGCTGAAGGCACCCTAGACCTATTAAAATTTACTATAATCAAACTCATTTACATAAATCATTACCCTTCCTTTGCTTCGCCGAAGTCGGGTAAAAACCGGGCAAGAGCGGGTTCCGAAGCCGTAACTACAAGCACACAAATCTTAATAAACAAAAAGTATGAACAAACTTTCTATTTAAAGTTATTTGGTGCTGTCTTAGATTATTTTAGTAGGTAGGTATAGCTGTTTCTCATGACTCCGTCCACGTAAGCGTCGTTTATCTGTATTCCCTCAGGAAAAGTCAAATTTTTCAGGATAAAAAGTGTCAATATACATTAGAACAAATGGAAAGCTGCAGATCATATTTCTTCAAACAAGAAATATGGACTCTAAAGTCTATTTATATACAGAGTTAATGGTTATTGCATACATTCCCGTTAAAAGTTTATAGTAGTGATCATTTGGAGCAAATTAGGTCATGTAATACCCTGGCCGAAAATTATTACATTCTGAGATATTGATCCAATTTAAATTGAATTTTGGTAATTTTCCCTTATTTCCATGTCACGGAAAAATCTTAATGTTATGTTTTATTTCAGAAGATTTTCAGTAGTATCTTACATTATTAGAATCATCACGGTTAAGCGAAGTTTAAACCCATTTTCCTTTTTTTTTTATTCTCAACTTTTTAAGTAAACATTCAAAGTTTGTTTCTCCATACTAAGCGAAAAAGCAACATTGAAAACACCTAATAAAAACCGGGCAAGAGCATATCGGACCATGCTCAGTGTACAGTTCCAAAGCCGTTAAGTACTGACGCGCCACTATGCGAGTGTCACTTATTGTCGTGTCATCGGTGGACCTTATTACAAAAGGTATAAGGTCTACCGATGGACAGTTAACAGTGTCGGCGATGGTATGCTTATAACTTTAAACATTAGGCCTTTTATACAAAATGATCGCTATAAACGATTTGATTTTAATTGATTTGTGCGGAATATCTCAAAGAAAACCTCAGCAGATCTCAGAGATCTTCAAGGAAGGCCTTAATACAACAGTGGACGTGTTTGATTGGATGTGGGCATGATAATGATAACATAAAAAACCATATATGTAATAGTATGTCTAACGACTACCCTAAACTTTCATAGCAACGACTGGAAGGCATTCCTTTTGATGTACATTACACACACTAAAGCAACAAGGCTCGTAAATGTCACGCATTTCTATCTTGTTAAGAACATGCCAAACACAAATAGCATCATGATCCGCACGAGTGTGGACCGCGTGTACGATGGCCATAAAAGCCATATGACGCCGCTGTTATGCCCTCGTAAAAAGAATTGTGAATCTGTGAAATAGCAGCCACTCGATGTCATGTAAATGTATGTTCTCGTGCGCGCCGCAGGTTTGAATACATTTTCTGTCACGCTTTTGCAACATTAACTACTTGATTATTTTTTTCTTAGTTGTCCTACGTTGTCTCCTTCTATACATGGAGTACATCGATTTCTTGACTATCTTGTTGTAATGGTTTTGGTAAAATTTCGTGGTGCGCGATGGACTTATAACCCTTTTCTTGGCTATATTTCTTATAAGATACATACATACCATAACATTAACTTTTTAATATATTTTTTTTATCATCTTTTTATGCTGTTTTAAATTCTGAAGAGGTTTGAACGCACGTTTTTTTTGCCTAGAAAAGGGTAAACTCTCTTAGTTTTATTTTAGTATGTATTTAAATCTATCTCAATTGTATCTGGCCGTTTCACGTTGTTTCCGATTGTCACATTTTCACCACAAAAGGCTCTTTAAATTTTCTTTATAATCATTCTTAGTTTCGTGAAATTTGCAAACTTATCCTTTCATAGTTTTTGGTCTAATGCGTGTACTGATACTGATACAAATCGAACAAAATTATTTACCTTCACAGGTCCGTGGACCACTTTTCATAATAATAAATAATTTCGCCACCAAGACTACGCGTTGGGCATCTATTTCGAACATAGCATGCTGCTACGACAGCGTCTGCCAAGACACTGGGATTCATGATGAAATAAGCATCCATCTTGCCATCTCGACTAACGTATAGTTTTTCCTCTCCGCGAGCCCCTTCTACTGAGGTGTGCACGTCAATCTCCGCGATATTCCTTCGCTTTTCAAGAGCTCGTCGAAATTCGATTACAATACTCACCACCGCCATCTGTCTTAAGAACAGTTTAAATTTCACTTTTCTTGCTTGGAAAATATACTTCACACCATCTTGTATGGTCGTAGTCAGCTTCATGTTGCATGGGCCCCACAACATCTGAGTTCCATACATATTTTTTTAATCGCAAAGGCAAACGTACAATTTAACAGCATTTGATAACTTAAAATTCATACCAGATGCAAATAAAAGCCTTACAAGATTTTTAGCATTTAAATGTACTAACCTTTCATGTCACTCCCATATATCAACAACTTTCTCAGAAATCGTCAACGCTATCTCCTGATGTTTCACGATTTAATTAATATAAATTACTCTTACGATTTGCAAAGCTATCTTTAACACTAGCAACACTACCTTTGAACGTAACTCTATAGCTCTGATCCGTAATCTTTGAAACTGAGATAAGGTTACATCGCAAATCCGAGCCTTCATTAGAGATGAACACTTTTCATTATGCTACTGTTAATAGCCTGTTTAAATGTCACGGGTTCTTGGGATAATACACGTTAAAAAAACTATCGAATTCTTCTGATATTTTGAATTAAGATCGATCATGCATGTATCTCCGTTCTCGACATTGGTCGATACTGTCAGAGAACTCATCATCTCTGATATTATCATCTTTATCACAATTTTCTCTCTAATTCGAGCGACATGGCCGATGTGGCATGGCCGTTTCAATACTACAAGAACAATTGTATAACAGAAAAGTAATGAACAGTGAATATTTTTTTCACCTTACGCCCTTGTGAGGGTAGTGAAACGGCCAAGGCCTATACTTTTTGACCAAGGTGTAGAGTTCGTGACGAGTTCGTGACGAGGGCTTGTAGAGTTAGGGCGTGTAGATAGAAGCGTGGCTCTGCATGAGGTCTGATAAATTTTTGACAGTGCAAGGCATACAGTCTCGTCTTGGCATCATTTTACATGGGAATGTTTTTTGTGGGATCACACTTCTTTTCGTAAGTTATAGTCAAGAGAAATGAAAACGGGACACTTAGTACAGAATTTCTATAGAAAGTGATCCGGTTTCATTGCTCCCGAGTATATTTTATGTCAAGTTATTTTATTTATTTTTCCATGTTTTAGATAATTATTTGTTTGTGTACTAATACTAGCTTCCATACCAAATTTCAGCTTTCTAGAACTTCAGGAAGTACCCTAAGAATTTTGAAAATTCAGATTCAGAGACGAAATCAGTGTTTTATAGATATCAATGAAGTCTAAAGCATAAGAGCTATGCAATTGAAACTTTATGTTTTTAATAAATTTCCTATTGACATCATTTTCCGAGAATTTTGTTTACCTAGTACTATCTAAACCCAAGTTTGAGGGCTCAAAACAACAACGAAGTGCTTCGAGAAAAAGTAGGCCCTTGCACTTCGCTTGGCTCGTCTTGGCGGGGGCACGACCGTACCCCATATTTGATAACGGTCGAGAAGAACGGTCGTAATTCAAAATTAAATAAAATTGAAACTTAGTACGACAGTGTGGATTGATTCTTCGGGCTAGGTTACTCTTGTTCTCGCACTGAACTTTAACCTGTGAGGTGTCCCGTGAACGTAACATTAACACGTATCTTTATCCAAAGGTAATCAAAAAGGAAAAAAGGGGTCTGAAATAAGGACTCGAATCTAGTCATTTTGTGTTACTTCGACCTAATAACTTAAATAGATTATTTTATTTATTTAAGCTATTCCTAGCTTCTTTGGGACAATGCCCTGGGGTCATTTTTAGAGTGACGTACCCAAAAAACGGGACCCTATTACTAAGACTCCACTGGTCTGTCTGTCACCAGGCTGATGTCCAGACTAGTCTGACTGACGCTTGTGATTTAGTAAAGTATTGTTGAACACAAAACACAAATGAGGAGGTAAAATTCAATATATGTTTTTTCTCCAAAAAAACGAGTTAAGGATTCATCTGAATCAGATAGTGTGAACTTGAAGAAAGGAAGAAGTTTCAACCATGATAATCGGTAATATAGGAAATAAAAAATGTCCTGCGTTACTACCAGAGCCGTTAGTGGTAACACGGGCAAAAAAAATATATCCTTTTTACTACTGGTAGTAAGATGGGTAACGAAGGGTTGAAACTCTTTGCAAGTTGTTTCACGGTTGTTTATAAGTATGACAAAATTTACCTGTTTGTCATGAAATGTCAATCACATCATTTACCTTACTATTTTTATCAAGAAGTGAAGTAACGTGTTTTAACAAAATGGACCTTAATTTTAATTTAAAATATTAAAAAAAACCGCCTTCAAAAACGCAAAAAATAACTTCTTTTAAAATTGTAGGCACCTACCTACCTAATAGGTTAGTCCAACTGAACTCGGTTTCTTTGTTGAAAATATTGTGGTCGCCGACTTCAGTCGGAATAACTATTACTCGTGGGCCTACAATTTTAAAAGAAATTTATCTTTTGCGTTTTTGAAGGCGGTTTATTGTTTTTTAAAACTTTTTTTTTATACTTTTTAGTGATCATTAGAGGTTGTTCCGTAGTTCCACTTATAAGTTAATATGAAACTTTCAGTTTTAAGCGAACTGCAAGCAACGCCGCCGGAAAGTCATAGTTATATACATAAGCGAATTGTTTGACGACAGATATGTTGTGTACCGTCGTGAATTGTTCTACAGATTTCAAGTCACGCTATGGGAAGGCACACGGTGGAGGTGTTCTTGTTGCCGTTACCGCAAAGTTTTCTGTCGAGACAAGAGTGTGTTGGCAAACGTCTCTTGAAGATTTATGGTTGCGGGTAAAATTTAATAATGTTGTTGTTAATCTTTGTGTAACTTATATACCATCATATATCCCTCTTGCTATATTCTCTGACTTTTTAAATAACTGTGAGGACATCATTATTAATTCTCCTAATTGTGAAACTATTATATTGGGAGATTTTAATTTGCCCAATATTCATTGGGAAAACGGTGCTGTCAGAGATGATTCCTTTATTCCTTCAGACCCTAAATTGTTAACTTTGAAGGATCTTTTGTCCACTACTGATCTCAGACAAATTAATACGCTGCAAAATAGCAATAATCGAATATTGGATCTGGCACTGGTTAGTTTTGAGGTGATTTCACTGATTGAAGGTTATCCACTCTCTCGTATTGATGCACATCATCCTTCCTTTGAATTAGGCATACATAAACTCAAAGATTTTACTCTAAAGGTTAATAAGGCAAACTCTCGCTACCGTTTTAATAAAGCTGACTACAGCCAATGTTTTGCTGATTTAGCGGGCATCGACTGGGACGGCTACGCCTACCTTTGCTGTGATGACTTTCTTCAGGAATTCTACAATATCATCTGGTCTGTTATCGAAAAGAACATACCAAAAATCAGACCGAGATCTGACCGCTACCCTGATTGGTTCTCTCGGGGCTTAATACGGCTACTTAAAGAAAAAAATAAAGTCAGACTGAACTTTTTAAAATATAATAACCCGCGTGACTATAGTGAATTTTCTTTGCTAAGAAAAAGAGCAAGACTGGTCATGTCACGAGTAATTGTTTTAAGTCCTATATCTCTAACATTGAAAATAGCTTAAATGAAAATATCAAATCTTTCTGGCGTTATACAAAATCCAAAAGAGTAACAAATCAGATACCAAACCGCGTTTTTTATAATAATGATGTCGCTAGTAACGGGCAAGATATTGCGAACCTTTTTGCTGAGTATTTTTCTTCAGTGTACGAGTCATCCAGGTCTGCTAATTATGCCCCGGACTTTCCAGAAAGTAGTTTTATTATATCGGATGTATTGATAACGGAGGACCTCGTGCTCAAACATTTGAAATCTCTTAATATCTATAAGGGGGCCGGCCCTGATGGTTTGCCTGTCATATTTATTCGCTCTTGTGCGGATGTTTTGGCCAAACCATTGACACTTATATTTAGGAAGTCTCTCTGTGATGGTGTCTTTCTAAGTCTTTGGAAGCTCACCAAAATAACGCCTGTACTAAAAAAAGGTGACAAGTCTGACGTCTCAAATTATCGTCCCATTAGTATTCTTAGTATTTTCTCTAAAATTTTTGAAGGCTTTGTAGTGTCAGTGGTTTATTCTCATTTTAATCATATGCTTAATCCACATCAACATGGTTTTGTTAAGAATCGCTCGACGTCAACCAATCTTTTGAATTATGTGCACCATTTACCCTTAGCATTTCAGACTAAAACCCAGATTGATTCTGTTTATACTGATTTTGCCAAGGCCTTTGACCGCGTTAATCATCACATACTCCTGTCAAAACTAAAACACTTGGGCATCCATGGAAGCTTGCTGCGGTGGTTCAAATCTTACTTATTTCGCAGATCTCAGTTAGTCTGCGTATTTGGTTTCGAGTCTATCCCGTTTTTAGCTGAATCTGGTGTACCACAGGGTTCAAATTTAGGTCCCCTTTTGTTTATTATTTTTATAAATGACCTTTTAGGTAGAATTCAGTGCAACTGCTTGGCATATGCCGATGACATCAAAATATTTCGTTGCATAAAATCAATTGAAGACTGCTTTATTCTGCAAGCAGACCTAAACACTGTTGTCGACTGGTGCAAAGCCAATTGTATGTCCTTAAGTGTTAACAAATGCCAGTTTATAACTTTCACTAAAAAACATAATGCACTTAATTTCGCATATAATATTAAAGGATTAACCTTGAAGAGAGTGACAACGATTAGGGATTTTGGAGTTATTTTTGACAATCATTTGTCATTCCGCGGCCATTATGATGTTGTCGTGTCTAGGGCGCGTCGTATGTTGGGTTTTGTGCTTCGAACCGCTAAACCGTTTAAGATAGTACAAAGTCTCGTTGTTTTATACACTTCTTTAGTCAGATCGATTCTGGAATACTGTAGCAGTGTTTGGTACCCAATCTATACCGCTCCGCTCCGCTCCGCTGCTCTAACCGCATTGAGTCTATACAAATGAAATTTGTCCGCCATCTCAGCAAGTTAACTGGCGTGCGGCGCACTATTCCTCAATATAGTGACAGATTAGTTAATTTCCACCTATCTTCTTTGGAACACAGACGGGATGTGACTGACTTAATGACGCTACATAAGATTTTGAATGGTGCTCTTGATACTGATCTTATTAACTACATATCCTTCATTGCCAAGAAAAAGATCACTAGGAATCAGAAAATATTCAGCATACCCTTTACAAGCAACAACCTTTCATTTAACGCTCCACTCTTAAGGATGTGTCGTAGATATAATTGTTTGGACATAGACATAGATATATTCTCTGATAGCGCGAACAAATTTAGAACCAAATTAATTAAACAGCCACATTTCTAATTTAGCATAATTTATTTATCGGAATATAATGTAAACGCTGTGTACAATTGTTATTGTGTTGTTACCATGTAAGTGTCTTTGTATAACCTTAATTTTAAATGCTTGGTGTTCAACATGTTATTGTACCTAATAAAAAAAATAAAAATAAAAAATACATACATACATAACATCACGCCGTCATTCCCAGAGTGGGGTAGGCAGAACTACAGAAATACCAACAACTCTAAAGAGACTTGTTGATAATTCAGTAACTAAATTTTGCACAATCAGGCCAAGAAGTTTACTAGTAGTAGTCATAGTAGTCATAGTTATATTTCAACAAGTAAATATTCTTCGTTGTAGTCGCTCAACAATCTTAATCGAGATATCTTATCGCCACCTTTGAAATAGGCACCGTTGAGGAGCTCCGATGGCCATATGTGGTCTTCATCATCAGTTCCACTTCCCTAGGTGATACTTTCTGAATGCAAATGCTCGATTTGTTAATAAAAATACTAAAATACTTTATGTTTGCCTATAATATTTGAGGAGTTCTCTCAATTCTTTACTGATCCCCTCATCAGATTCAGATTTGGTGACAATGGGACTAACTTGGAAGTATACTTTATAAAACCAAAAAAAATATTTCAAAATTGGTCCATAATTGACGGAGTAATCGGTAAACATACATTAAAAAAAAAACAATGAAACGTATAACCTTCTTTTTTTGAAGTCGGTTTAAAATAGAAAGGGGGGGGGGTTGTCTTGCTATTTAATGGTTATAAATACCATAAAAACAAAACTTACACAAACAGAAATGAATTATGGCTTTGCGGTCAGTTCAAAAGAATGCGATGCGTGGGATCTGTGACGATTCAAGTGAGTAAAGGGGTGTAACCTGAAGGCGGGTTTGTTACTTTTATTCCCTGTAATCCAGTTTAGTTCTGTTATTTAGTTTGCAGTACGTTCAACATCCTTGAATCATATTATTGACAAACTCATGTTTCCATCTCAATGCCCGAATGTACCTACTCGTATGTGTATATGTGTGATTACATATACTCGTATACTACACACATGGGTCTCAACTGCTAATGTCTTTGTTTTTCAAAACCGCAATAAACGTATTAAGTCAAAAAATCAAGATGTTGGCAAAAATGACGTAGAACTTTCATTCTATAAAATGCGGGAACAAGCTTGCAAGGAGTATCAACCAGAGCCAACAATTTATAAAAAGTGTCTCTCAAAACTAAATGATGCCGTCTTAAACTTAACAAATAACATACCGTCTTTTGAATCTATTAAAAGTACGGTGTACCGTCAACGAAATAAAGCCGCTAAAGTTACCAAAAAATTTCACGATACGTTGAAGTGCCTGGCGAATTTCGAGATTTCATATTAGCGGATTTTATTGACGAAAAAACACGTATACTTAACTATTTTTTGTACGCCGCAATCGAAAGAACGCAAGCGCAAACGAGTAAACCATTTTTATTGTGACGGAACATTTAAAAGCGTGGCATCTACATCATCCATGGTGATATCGGAAGCAGCATTGACTCCACTAATATTATACTCGTACCATTAATTTATGTATTGATGTCCCATAAAGCAGAACGAAGCTATATCAGTCTTTTTAGAATGTTATGATCATAACTGCCGTATATGGAACCAAAACAGTTCACCCTGGATTATAAAGTTGCTGCTTCTTTGAAAAAAGTATACCCTGGTGCGGTAATAAAAGGTTGTTATTTTCATTTCTCCCATAACGTGTGGAAGCAAGCAATAAAATTTAAGTTGACTAAATCAAAGACATCAAAACGCTTAATTGCACTTTCGGGAATTTCGCCATTACTACCGCCACATTTACTGGTCGAAGGTTGGCAATATATAATTAATGATGCTCCTGATTCGGCCAACATAAAACAACTTAAAAATATTTTCAAAAGTGGCTAGAGAAGTCTAATTTGAAGCAAATTTCGTCTGTGTTTGGGCAGAGGCACAGAACAACAAACTGTACAGAAAGTTGGCATAAAGAACTAAATAAAAAAAATAACACGAAAAGGTCTCGGGATAATCAACTTCCTGAGGATTTTACTGACAAAATGATTTTAGTAAAATCACAAATCAACGGACGAAGAAAAATGTAATGAGAGATGAATTCATAATGTATTCACAAATGATGTTAACTAATGGATACCTAATTGAATGTTGGTAATTTTTTAGAACGCCTGAGATAAAATTGAACGATAAAAAATGCTAAACTGTTATTCCTTTCATTGTAATTTTATCTATGTATTTTTCAGCTGTTAAATAAATCTAGCCAACGGGAAAATAAAACCCGTTGGTCAGACTAGTCTGGCCATCAATCTAGCCAATGGGAAAGACTGGAAAAAAAATAAACAGTTGATTGGGGCTGCCACACAAACGTGCTTTTTTGCTGCTTTTTGCTCGATATTATTAACGGCATCAGGTAGACGCTTGAAATGTTCACAGAATATTTGTTCGAAGCGATAGTGTACGAAACCCTTCGTGTGCGAGTCCGACTCGCACTTGGCCGGTTTTTGATTAAGCGTTATTATTTCACCAAAAATATTTCGCAATAATATAACAGCAGCTCCCAAATGGGTCTTTTTGTCTGTCATAAAATGAAAGTTCAGTTTTAAGTCTTAAGTCTTTCATCATAATTATTGTTAGTCATAATGTTGAAAGTCCTAGTATGTATAAGAAAGCATAATTTGCAGTTCCAATTTTCGCGACTAATATTTTTCGAAAGTCTAAAAAAATATAATCATAACTTTTAATATCATAATGCATGCCATTTCATGTTATTAATAATATTACTGATCATAGCAATTACATGTATGGGCATGTATGGGTCTTTATTTATAAAATAACTAATAATAACATAAAATAAAAGCTAACGTTTGTAAGGATGTTGCTTATAGCAGTATTATTTCTGTGGGTATGTTAAAAAAAACCTAACTTCGAAGACTAAGGTGGGAGCTTTGCTAACTAACCTGGCAGAATCGGTTTTGCATTGACCAGGCTTGTTTGCTCGCTACTCGCTTACTTCACGGGAACTGTGGGCAATTCAATGGTATGAATAAAACAATTTTATTATGACTTAAGAATATATGCCCTACAATATTTCTGAACAATAATCAATATGCCTTTAAACGTTAGGTATAGATATCAAATTTATAACATTAGCATAATATAATATTTAGCATTATGGATGATTTTATTTTTTTATGACTAACGATACTTACGAGTTTAAATAATATGGAAATCAATTTCTGACTTTCGTCCATGTGTGCCTAATGGATCCCCTCTAAAGTTTTTCTTGCATGCTCTAAGTTCAAAAACAATGGCATAAGAATCCTGTTATTTTATAAGCATGGTCTTAGATTTTAAAGTTACGACTTTAGATTTATTAACTATTAGAAACCCCCAATAAATAAATAAATAGATCACCGAAAATATTTTCATTTTTAGGTATGAAAAATACTTTCATGACCTAACTATATTAAAATAATTCCACAGCACTGCCACAGTCATTATACCGATTAATTGTAGCCTTTGTCGGTACTTTAACATTTTGAGTAATGACACTGAATATGTAAAAGAAATGTTTGACTGCAGCACTGCACTACCGATTCGATTTACTGACTGAAAATTTGATGAGCCGCAGCGCAGTTGATAACCGGAATAAAATCGAACCTTAAAAGATTACGGTTATAAATGGACATTTCAACTTTGACCTAAAAGCAAAGTTAAGCATAGAGCTAACTGTTTCTGGCTCGATAAAATCAAACAATACTACACCGTCAAGTAAACCATATTATTGCCTCTGACATGTTATCGTTTTTTCAACGTTACGATAGCTCTTTTATGACAGCAATGTTGGGCGTAATTAATTATTTTTGAAATTTAAATACTAATTGAACTACATGTAATTGAAATACTTGTAATAGAATGACATGTAATTTTAATTGCAGGCAAATATGCTAGTTAATCATCAACGCATCCTTTATACATACTTACCTTACACTTTCTTTTGAATTTCTATTAATCTCCATGTATTAAGGGTACGTACCTACATTTTGAACAGGTATCTACTATTTTTGATGTGTTCTTCTGGTTTGATAAAAAAACCAAATTTTCGACTTTGGCGTGCAGCTGTTGGTTTCTTCAGTTTTCATTTTGTATACAACGTGTTACAAAATAATCCGTAAAAAAGAAATTACGAAAGTAGTGTCAACCCTAGTATACTGTATACCTAAGATACTGAACTGACGTTATTTAATAAGGGTTGACACTACTTTTGTAATTTATTTTTTACGGATTATTAACACGTTGTATACATACACACATACATAACATCACGCCTTCATTCCCAGAGTGGGGTAGGCAGAGCTACAGAAATACCAACAACTCTAAAAAGATTTGTTGATGTTTCTATAACAACATTTTGCACAATCAGGCCAAGAAATTTACTAGTGCATTAGTGACAGGTTGCAAGCCCATCGCCTAATAATACTACAAGCCCTTATTCCCTTAGTCGCCTCTTACAACATCCACGGGAAGACATGGAGTGGCACTATTCTAACCCGGCAACCACACGGGTCACGGGGGTGGGTACGGGGTTGTATAATATGTACATAAACATCGTGGGCCTGAGGAACCCGACCAATATTAACCATCGCTCCTAGACCCTATTTGGAGTTTATAATGTGGTATAACATGTAGTCTAATAACACTCGCAGCAAAAACCAACTTTGCTCTCTTGTTGCACACTATTTCGGGGGCCACGTTTTCAATATGGTGGCGAAGATGCGACGTGACAAAATTAAAATTCAAAAATCGTCCTCGAAATCTATTCAATTACAATTACTCAAAACACACGGTAAGGTAGCCCCTTTTTAAGGTTGCTTTTTAGATAGCCCTCCTTTTTGAGATTTACTACAAGAACTATTATATAACAGAAAAGTAATGTACTGTGAATTTTTTTTTCACCTTACGCCCATGTGACGATATTGAAATGGCCAATTAAGGCACATAATTTTGATTAAGGTGTAGCGTCTCTGAGAAGATTAGACATACAATATGATAACTGATAACTTTTTGACAGTGTCTGTCTCGTCTCGGCAACATTTAAGATGAAAATGTTTTCGGTGGGATTTCACTTATTTTTGTCAGAAATATATTATGTTTCATTTTACATATTCCACATTTTTTTCGTCTAGCTTACATACCAAATAGAACTTCAGGATGTACCCTAATAATATTTATGATCATCAGTGAGTGAGTGACTCAGGGACGAAATCGGGTTTTTTTTAGATATCAATAACACGTGGTTAAATAAGTCCCGAGACTAAGTACAAAATCAAGTTTCTTTTTATAAAATATATTTTTATTCGTCAACGTAGATCCTTCAAGAGCAATGCAGTCCCTCCAACGCTTTTCTAACTTTTCTATCCCATGCGTGTAAAACGATTTGTTTTTGGCTTCAAAATAAGCCTCCGTTGCTGCGATAACTTCACTATTTGAGTCAAATTTATTACCTTGGAGCATTTTTTTGAGATCTGCAAACAGCCAGTAATCGCTGGGGGCCAAGCCTGGCAAATAAGGGGGATGAGGAAGCAATTCGAAGCCCAATTCATTAATTTTAGCCATTGTTCTCACGTACTTGTGACAAGGCGTGTTGTCCTGGTGAAACACCACTTTCTTTTTGTTCGTTTGAGTCCGTTTATCCGCAGTTTCGTACTACATTGCTCCAATAAGCACATGTAATAGTCATTATTTATATTTTGCCCCTTTTCAAGGTAGTCGATGAAAAGTATTTTATGCGCATCCTAAAATATAGACGCCATAATCTTACCGGCCGATTTCTGAGTCTATGGCCGCTTCGGGCGGTTTTCACCGGAGTGAAATGGTGTATCCATGTTTTATCCATTGTCACATACCGACGTAAAAAATCCATTTTATTACGATTCATCAGCGCCAAACATCGCTTTGAATCATTGATACGTTGTTCCTTTTGATCAGTTGTAAGCAAACGCGGCACCCACTTCAAAAAAAGCTTTTTCATTGCCAAATGTTTATGTAAAATTGTGAAAACACTACCATCTGAAATCTTCACTATCTCGGCTATCTCGCGCACTTTTACCTTCCGATTTTCAGGACGTGGTTAATATTTTGTTGAGTCACTGCTTCATTTGGCGACCTGACCGCTTCCCATCATTTGTGTCCATGCGACCGCGTTTGAAGTCAGCATACCACCGACAAATGACCATTTCTGTGCTTCGACAATATTTTTTCCCATTAAAAAACAATGTTTTATCAACACGCGAAACTCGTTTTTTTCCATTGTATCGAAATTAGAAGCGTAGCGTCACTTAAATGTCTGCAAAATTCATATTTTACTGTCACATTTTTTTTATATTGACAGATTTTTTATTGATAACCAGTATTTTACAAAAAACCAAAAGAGTATTTAATATATGCAGCATTTCCAAGATAGTCTCGGGACTTTTTGAACGATCTAGTACAATCTAAAGTATAAGAGCTATGCAATTGAAACTTTATATGTTTAATAAGCCCGCTATTATGTGTGTATGTGTGTAGTATGTGTGGTGTGAAACTGTGTGATAGAGTAAGGAATGAAAACATCAGAGAGGTCTGAAAGAAGATGTAGTGACTAAAATTGAAAAGGGCATGCTTCGATGGTTCGGTCATTTGGAAAGGATGGATGAAAAAAGATTGACAAAAGAAATTTACAGTGCTAAAGAGAGTGGAAGGGTCGGAAGGGGGCGCCCTAGGCGTACTTTTTTGAATCAAATCGGGAAAATACTGGAAAAGGGCCGAATCTTAAGTACCCGAAACCGACGTGCAAGCATGACTCGATGTATGAATGTGGAAGAAGCGAAAGAGCTTTGTCAGGATCGTAGCAGGTGGAAAGAAGTGGTCTCTGCCTACCCCTCTGGGAAACAGGCGTGATTTATGTATGTATGTATGTATGTAAGCCCGCTATTGTCATCATATCCCAAGAATTTTGTTCATCTGGTATAAGGGTGAGGACCAAAGTTAAGCGTAGTTAATCATGCAAACAATGAAGACGGAAAAAGTTCCGTTGTATGACGAAAAGTATTCTTACTATAGGTACCTATACAAAATAGAAATTTTAATTGCGTGAGTTAAAACGGCCAACTTTTTGGTCACCCATAATCCAAACCCAAGGTTCAAAAAAAGGTAGGTAGTGCCCATGCGCTTCGCTTGGCCGTCTTGGGGTGGGCACCACCGTGCCCCCTGATATTATTAATGTCTTTAACCTTATACACATGAGCCTAGTGTGAAGTAAAAGTCAAAATGGAACAACATTAACGCTTCGTATTCCTATGGAAGGATTTAGACAAAAAATAATAATTAGGTACATAAATGTGTTATTTATTTAATTTTGAGAATATAAAACACAAACACACGGAGATGGTTTTTTTATCTTTTTATAACTTACCCAAACAGTTGTTCAACAACTAACAATAAAAGCCGTTTTTTATCGTTTGTTGTGTATGTATAAATATACGTACATATTCAATCAGAAAAACCGTTACTATGGTATCAGCTCGGGTGTAAAGGGGTAAAGATGAAAATAAAAATTGGATTTTAACATTGTTTTTTTTTATTACTTATGCTGTAAATATGAACCATATTTGAGTACGTTTTTTTTAATGGATGCCATAGGTATGCCATAAATTAACAAAGATAATATTCACATGATGATGATGAGGATTATTCAACAAGTTATAGATAGATCTAGAGGCAAAGCTCTGTAGTACATAATATACAGTGTGTAAATCCAATTCTTCTTTTAATTTAAGAGCCCTGCTCTTGTCTGTAAATCCAATACCAGTAAATATTTTAACGACAGTTAATATGCATCCTAATTAATTAACATAAAAACGTGTGTATCATTAACATAAGTGGTATTTTTTTTCTCATACTAATTAATTCACCACGCAATGTATTAGAAATAGCCCAATTAACCTGCAATTAACTTTCACTTAAATCTTCCTTTCAACTGACAAGGTTTCAAATGGTTCAGGAAAAGTCGGTTAGACTCAGGTCACAGACCGAATCTGTATTTAAAAAAAAAATAGATGTAGAAAGAGGTATTTTTTATTTTGTTTTTAATTTAATAATAAAACTTAACTCACAGACATACTTATTCCTTTACACTTCCAGAACATTTAAAAACATCTTCGTTTGATCTTTACTTGATCCGCGATGTTCCGAACTCAGCAATGTAAATCAGGGGCAACCATTATCAAATCACAAGACAATGCAGGTACCTACTTGTTTAGACGCGACAGAAAGTGAAAAAACACTTACTGGCCAATTCAGCGTACCTGTATATCGACGGTTAAAAGTGTAAACTAACCGTAAGTAACTTTAAAGTTAGTTACCTACGGAAAACACCAAAAAAAAACAAACAAACAAACAAACGTAAAAACATTTTTTTTTTAATTACAAAAATAATCATAACTTAAGTTTTTAACAGATCAAGGACACTTGATAAATTTTGTATCTTTTTATTTCCTATCAGGGCCCTCTTTTATTAAGCGACATGTTACAAATTACAAGCGGAACTCATCTACTAGCAAAAGGAGTTAAAAAGAGGCATCAGCTTGTAATTTGTAGCCATATAAAACAGGGCCCAACTAAATATTAGCAATGTTATAATAGAAGTAACTGCTTATCTTTTTATTGTTACGCGTAAACATTGTAAATTGATCATGTTTTTGTATGGGTAATTACTAATCAGTGCAATTTCAAAACCGCGTAAAATAAATTATATGTTACGTTGTCTCTTTCTTCATAACAGTGACGAGTTGAGAGTAATATAGATAGTTGTAATTTTATACGTGTCCATGTTAAAATTATTATTATTATTTAAGGTTTATTTTTATTTATTTATTTAAATACTTTACTGCACAAAAAAATAAATTGTGTATTTTTCTCGCAATCGAAGTGATATGTAGTGTTTAACTCGAGACCACAGCCATAATTACTTACTTTAGTCCCTTGTTGACCAATCTACTATTGAGAGTGAAGAGAACTGACAGAAAGACCAGCACGGCTAGCACATGACGGCGAGTTATGTCGCTCGCGAGAGACTACCTGTCTTTTTCTGACCGTTTTACAATGCTAATTAGACAATGAGGGTAGTCAATCTCGCGCGCGACGTAACTCGCGCGCCGTCATGGGCTAGCCGTGCTGAGAGAGTAAAATGGTTCAATTAATGGATTCATTTTACAATTTGCCTGACCAAATTACATTTAAATATATGTGTAATGTATATTTTTCTAATCACTTTTTAATATTCTTCATTTTGATACGTTATTGAATAAATTTGGAAAATCATTTATCTTCAAGCTTCACATTATGGATTTTAATTCGTCCAGCCGTTTGGATGATATGAGGTAATAAAGAATATATATGTTATATTTTAATAAAACTTCTAAATATGTCGATATCATTATTATTGTTTTGTCGTCCCTAGTGTGTAAATTTACTTAGTAAGTGATCTAAACAATATCTGAACACATAAACGTTGTTTATATATGCAACTGTGTGCAACAGCGTACGAACATGGTATTTAGTCCGCTTGACCGAACTAGTGCTACTTTTTAGTAGCTGTAGTCCGGTTGGGACAAAGCACCGAACTATCGCTACTTGCTTTAGTAGCAGTAGGTCGGTAAGTAAAGAAATCGAAAGAAGTTATTGTAAATACCTACTTTCCTTATAATTATTTTAAAATTAACATGTAAAGAGAGCCACTTTGTATAAAAATGTCTCAGTAGAAATATCGCCACAAAATAGATATGCAAACTCTCTTTTAAGTTGAATTGCATTAATCATAATGACAATGTTTATTTTCAATTGTTTAATGAGTAGTTTTTCGTTATTGATGGGAATTCGTGTTTATTGCTCTTCACCAATGCTTAATTAATTTAGAGCGAATAATACCTTAATGCGTTACCGTTACATCAAAAATGAATGATAAAAGTGATTTCAAAATAATTAAACGAGGACGAGGCAGAGATTTGTTGTTTCGTGGGTATCAGTTTTATAGAAATTCTGTTTATGTTACGCAAAACAGCTACTGGCGTTGTAAATACTACAAGGATGAAAATATACGTTGTAAAGGCTATGTTACATCAGCAAAGGTAAGACCTGCCTATACCATCAGCAATCTCTTTTCTTTACTCGTCTGTAGAATATTCTGTTCTTTATTAATTAATGGAATGTTCATAAACATTTTTAGGAAGAAGACACAATCGGCAAATCAGGCGATCATACTTGTAGTTCAGATGAATCACAAAACAATATCGATGAATTAATCAATAAATACATAACAGTGGCTGCAGAAGGAAGAGAACCTGCACCCAGAGTATATCGCAAATTTTTAGTGGCATTACGAAATAAGTGCCTAGATTTAGCATCTTCCAATCCAATCCCAACATTCTTACAAAAGAAAGATACAATTAATCGCAAGATTCGTAAACATGCGGGAGTGGAGAAATAACGTTCAACATCCCTTTGCGAAGTGCAAGTTCTAACGTTATTTTTTGATATTTTACTAGCGGATTATTGTGATGAAGACGTCAGAATACTTATTTTTTGATGCACAGGCTCATATGAAAACTATTAAAGTTTACTTCATGGATGGTACCTTCAAGGCCAGCCCCATTCCATTTGCTCAGTTATTTAGCATTCATGGAGACTTGGGTAGCACAAATGAGACAAATAACGTGATGCCGCTGGCATTTACCTTTATGTCACATAAGAGCGTAAAGGCATATAGAATTGCTTTTGAATTAATTAAGTAAAAAATTCCCGAGTGGGATCCTAAATAAATACACGTTGATTACGAAAAAGCCAATATGAATGCCATAAGATATGTATTTAAAATGCAACAATGATTGGTTGTTATTTTCATTACCGTAATTGTTTAAAGCGTAAAGCGGCGGAATATAAACTTATAACGAAAAAACACAAATTTATATTCAGTGTAAGCTTTGCTGCCTGAGCAAGAAATAAATGCGGGTTGGCAATATATTCGGAATGAAATATCCTGTGATGACAAAAATCTAAATAACTTCCAGAAATATTTTGTTTTTTTTTTGGATGCAGCCGGACTTTGTTAATATATGGTCAGTTTTTGCTAATCGTCATCGGACGAATAATATTGTGGAAGGTTGGAATTTCAAAATGAATGGGCTGATTAAACAAAACCCAACCATGATACAAATTATGCACGTACCTACTGCAGGATGACAATACTCTTGCAAATTTAAAAGTCGATCAATACAGGAGATTCGGAAAGAAGACGTTAATGAAAAGAAGTAAGAAATGTACCTACTGAAAGAGATGATTTTATTAGAGAAACCCAACTACAGTTAACTTGTGGCGATATTTCTACTGAGATATTTTTATACAAAGTGGCTCTCTTTACATGTTCATTTTAAAATAATTATAAGGAAAGTAGGTATGGACAATAACTTCTTTCGTTTTCTTTACTTACGTTACTAACCGAACTACTGCTACTATAAAGCAAGTAGCGATAGTTCGGTGCTTTGTCAATAATGTGTGAGTGATGATGTGACCCTGTCAATAATGTGTGATATGTGGTGAGATGACGAACTAGATACCGACTGTATATCATAGTTTCGACTACGTACTCTCGGAATATCATACTATCGAATGTTCGAATGCTCGACTGTTATTGGATCGAATATTCGCTAGATCGAAATACTTGTAGCCGAAATAGTTACAATCAACAAAACGTAATCTAGAATTGTATGGTTTCGATCAGTGGTGTATCGAAAGTTTATTGGCTCGAATTATATTGTAATGATTTTTTGCTAGATCGAAATACGTGTGACCGAAACATGTACAATTTAAAAAACTTAATCTAGAATTTATGGTTTCGATCAGTAGTGTATCGACTTTCCAGTGGTTACATCAAGACTTAGTCGATCACCTGCAGGATCCACATTTGTTTATTCTTTTTAAGTCTGATATCTATTGAAAATTCGTCCGTTTTATTACTAATAAGGTGAATAACGCTTCTTGCTATCCTTCCTGCAATATAATAATAATAACTCTTTATTTCAAGTACTGGCACTTTGTAATAATGAGTTCATATTTTATTAATAAACTTCTGTCAGTCGTTCGTCATAGGCTGTCACGGTACCTAATTTCGAAACTAAATAGGTAGTGATATTGTGAGCTATCATCTCATATCAATAAAAATAATAATAGTGCTCTCATGATTAAAAAATGAATGAACATCGTATATGTAGTGTAGGCAAGTCGAAATATGGAAAAGATGTGTTGTTCATCGA
This sequence comes from Acleris holmiana, assembly GCA_949316455.1. Classification (NCBI taxonomy): domain Eukaryota; kingdom Metazoa; phylum Arthropoda; class Insecta; order Lepidoptera; family Tortricidae; genus Acleris; species Acleris holmiana. The sequence goes on along the minus strand of OX438762.1, from coordinate 69,146,706 downwards.
CGGGTATATCTGCAACATTAATAAAAAAACGGCAGTACATTTTACTGGAGTTGTTCAAAGAAAAAAAGTGGCCGGTGCGGTGTATACTTAAAAACAGAATAATGATCACATCTTTAATTAAATTACCGGTGAACATTTACATGGCCCGGTAAAAGAACAAATTGATGAAATCAATTTACGAATTTCTCTCAAAAGAAAGGCTATTGACAGTTTAGAAGCTCCAGGGTAAATAATACAAAGATGCAAGCAAGACTTACCAACTACTAATGCAGTACATGCCCTCTGACAACGCTATGCGTTCGATCATACATCGAACCCGCAACAAGGAATTCCTAAACGGTTGATTGATGTGGAGATACCCAAAAAGTACACCAAATTTAATGGTAAAGATTTCCTCATCGGCCATTATAAGCAAGACAGTGAGAGTGTAATCGTATTTGGCACACAAGAAAATATAAAAAATTTGAACAGGTCTCGTGTGTGGTTGATGGATGGAACCTTCAAATCTTATCCATCGCCATTCATGCAGATTTATTCCATTCATGGCAGCCAAATCAGTAGCGGCGAACAAAAGTTTATCCCATTAGTGTACGGGTTACTGGCCAAAAAGTCTACGCGCAGTTATTTTGTTTTTCTTGAACTTCTTAAGTATCATGCGAGGGATAAATATAATGTATTTTTAGCCCCAGAAATTATACTGATTTTGAGGATGCTGCCATGAAGGCTTCAAAGATATGCTTTCCTAACTGTCGTTCAAAATGTTGTTTCTTTCATTTAACGCAAAATATATGGAAACACATTAAAAAGTCTGGCCTAAAACAAAATATGCTGAAGACAGCAAATTTGCACACAAAATGCGACATTTGTCCGCATTAGCCTACCTTGATCCGGGGAAATTCCCACCGCGTTTGATTTATTTCGAGCTGAAATTTTGCCACTGAAAGCCCATGAAGTTACCAATTGGTTTTCCCGCTATTACGTGCATGGGCAAAATGTACCTCCTCAATATCCCCCAGCATTATGGTCAGTTGGTGACTGTTTGGATTCATGTATTCTACTAGGGAGAAAAAAATGGAATATATTCAAGACTTTGGAAGAGATTCTAAAGGAACAAAAAAGCACAGAGATGACTATTTTAAAAAATTCTACGCATGATTACACTGTGAAAAGGAGATCAAAACCAGCAGATCGATTAAACGATTTGTTAAGACGGAAAACTAATTTAGGTACATTAGTTTTTCTGAGTGCACTGGCTTATATAACTTTTTTACCTTATGGTAAAAAAAAGATTGTATAATGTTGACTTTTTTTTTGCATTGAGCCTTGTACTTAAATAGTTTTATCTCGTATAATATGTAAAATAATAATTATTTATAAGTAATAAATAAGGCTAGAATGATTGAGTAATAAAGAGTTTTATTTAATTATAATGCCCTATTTTAATTGTAATGATTTGTAGTGTCTAAGGTCTTGAGATGACAATCGAAACCTCGATATCGATTTTATCAATTAAATGATGTAACACTTTACTTAACAAGCACTCGCTTCGAAACAAACACGGAACTGACGTCGCTTGCGCATAGTCTTGTGAGGATAGTATCAAACAATAAAATCGTCACGATAAGCGGCCTACCCCCTTCGTAGCTACAGAAACGAGAGACCATGATTTATAAAATAGCGAGGACATTCTTTCGACTTTTGACGAGAAAAAAAAATAAAAATAATGTTTTTTTTGAGCTCAGAAACCTGAATATAGTAACCCCTACCGTGGAAGTTGCTGACCAAAAAAACACCCTGTATATATATTTATATACAAAGGTTATACTTAGCAGAGATAGACATTTAATATGAATATGTACCAGTAGTTCCATATGGTACTTCTGGGACATTTCCTTCAAAATGAATATCCCGGTAGATCCATACGGAACTAGAAAATATGGAACTTCTGGGATATCCCCAGCTACATTCACCAAAATCCGTGGCTCAGTGGTTTAAAACATAATATGTGGCTTAATTGATAACACTTTTTATTTTAACTTTATAGATACTGCTTAGAACATTACCGTGCAGAATCACGGCCAGTGGGTGACTCTGTTATTTCATAAAAATAAATAATCTACATTCTGACGCATTTCCTAACTTAACTTTGAAAAAATAATACAAATGCGACAGCTAGCATGCAATAAGTACGATCATAGGTTATTGCGACCTTATTGCATTACAGTACCAATGAATTTTTCGTCATTTTCGAAAACTTACGTACATTAACCGACTGCTCAGACATTAAAGGAAACATCAATTCAATTATCTCGATCCGAGATCAAAGACACCGGTGTTGGTAGGATCAATTAAATTACCTACATTTGAATATGTCTAACGGGATATTGATTCTGTACCGTTAGCAAACAAACATATAAGTTACATTAATGTTATGTGCGTCTTTGGGCCGCAGGGATTTGTTAAAATAGTTTCCGAACATGTACATGAACTTACCTGCAGACTCAACGGCAAGCCGGTGTGCTGTAGCTAAATCAACGAGAACAAGTCATATGGGTGTATCTATTATTTGGTACCTAAATTATTATCGCTCAAACACCCTTTCGACGTAGTATACATAGTTTACATACAACAGTAGTTTATCTTTAAATAAATTACATCGCGTGGCACACATGTGTGCGTGCCTCGACCGCGAGCCACCACATGCAAAGTCATCAAAGGCCCTCACCTTAACCCAATACATAACGCTAACGTATTACCGAAAACTGTGAAAACATATTATGCAATTGACTTGAGCGCTCGACGTGACCGTCCGGCAGCATACGGTCACTTGTATACCTACATTTGTGATAACGATAACGTTTACCGAATGCATCTTGTCTGGGGTCACAGGGCGGCCAAGCCGGCTCTAGTCCGGGCCGCGTCACCACGTTTGGTTGCGTATCGAGCGAACGGCAGACCAGCGCATCGACGCAAAAATCTACCGGAGTTCTTTGTAAAACACCGCGCGGCGCATGCTGCCAATAGTAAAAGGAAGCTTCCCCACACGAAACAACTATGACCCAAAGATTCTGATAGGGAACTTACATAGCACATACAGTGGTGGACACATAATTAGAGATACCCCCTAATTGATCACAATAAACTTGATTATGGTACTACAAATTGCCAAAGTAGATATTAAATATAATGTATTTGTTACTAAATCATACATATGACGTTGTATTCTTAAAATGAGAGACAAAAAAAGTTGTGTTGCTTAGTAGTTTAGACACTGCTCATTATCGGAATGTAACACAAACTTTTTTAACGTACTTCTAGCTGGCCAGCTAATTAAAGACAGTGAACGCTGTGTTCTAAATTTAAAAAAAGAAAAAAAGCCTAAATTCTGTCTTTCTTTGTTTTGCCGCGTATTTGCATAAAACGTCAACATAACTCATAAAATTTAACTTTTTTCATTAAAATTAATACGTTTTAAACGAATCAATATGGGAATAAACAAAAGTTGCGATTCGTCCACGAGAAAGATTATTTTGAACTTTCATAACAAAGGTTGGTCATACAGAAAAATCTCAAACCATTTGAACTGTTCTAAGGACATGGTTATGAATGCTATAAAACATTTCAAGAAGTTTAACACGACCGAAAACGTACCCAGAAAACCGAGACCTAGGAAAACTACTCCACGGGAAGACTCTAGGATGGTGTTGTTAGCAAAAAAATAACCGTTCAAAGGATCAGAACTGATACGTTCCGAGCTATTTGGCTCTGGAGGGTCGACGGGTGTATCTGCTAGAACAATTAGACGAAGACTATGTGAGGCAAACTTGCACGGGAGTGTCTCGGAAGGTGCCACTTTTGAAAAAGCAAAATGTTAAGGCAAGGTTAGCCTTTGCTAAAAAATATGAACACTGGACTGAACGAGAGTGGAAAAATGTACTGTTTTCGGATGAAACAAAAATTAAAATGATTAATTCTGACGGAAAACAATATGTTAGACGCCCCCCGAACAAAGAAATGGATCCAAAGTACACCAAGAAAGTAGTGAAACATGGAGGCGGAAATATCAAAGTGTGGGGCTGTTTTTCAGGACTCGGTGTCGGACCAGTCAGGGAGATAGAAGGCAATATGGATAAATACCAGTACAAAAATATTTTAGAAGAAACCATGCTACCCTATGCCGAGCAAAATTTACCGGTCATTTGGACGTTTCAACAAGATAATGACCCAAAACACACTGCAAAAGTAGTAAAAGACTTCTTAAGGAACCAGTTTGTGACAGTTTTGGATTGGCCCCCGTACAGTCCGGATTTAAATCCGATCGAAAACTTGTGGTACCAGGTGAAGAAGACAGTCGCGACAAAGCGTACATCAAACGTCGATCAACTTTACACAGCTTTTACAAAAGCATTTCCGGTTCAAGCTTGTACAAAATTGATCGCTTCCATGGCCAAGAGATGTCGTGCTGTTATTGCTGCAAAAGGACATGCGACCAAATATTAATACGAGTACCTATCGGAATGTATTCTAAAAACATGTTAGAAATCGTATGTAATAAGATAATTTCAATAATAACTCTTTTTTATTTATTTCTTGTAAGCAAATGGAGTGTCTTTAATTATATGGCCAGATCTTACTAATCTTATCTTTGATTTACACTGCTTACAATTAAGTTTTACCAAATAAAAGACAAGTTTTGTAGTTAATGTTTCGCTTTAACATTACACAATAACAACACAAATATTTTATTAATCGTGTAGCAAGTTACAATATCGGGCTGATAAAAAATATACAGACAAATCTTAGTTATTTTAATATGCTTCCAGTGTCTGTAATTATGTGACCACCACTGTAGGTACTCGTATGTATAAAAAAAATAGTGCCAATAGTTAACAAGTAGGTCTAATAATTTAAATTAGGCATCCAACAATATTTATACCTACTTACCCTAGGTTTGTGAAATTAATACATTACAACGATAAAAAACATATATCAAAGTATGGCCAACGAGGAGGTGGCTAAATACCCGAGTACCCGAGCGGCAATAGGGCCGGAGATGACCTACGAGTACTTTTCTATGTATGTATGTACGTATGCTTTTGAGGACTAAGCTTAAAGCCGGATGGTCAGAAGTTTACATACATACATACATATCATCACGCCTTCATTCCCAGACTGAGGTAGCCAGAGCTACAGAAATAACAACAACTCTAAAAATACTTGTTTATAATTCTGTAACCACATTTTGCACAATAAGGCCAAGAAGTTTACTTTTAAGTATAATATGGCTTTTCTCTAACGTTTCTCCGGTTATTTAACTCCGACATTGATTTGACCTGTCGATTTCAGGACGAAGGACATAAGGGGGGTTATTATGACCCAGCTATGCAGTTCATATTACGGTGAGCGTAAAGGACAGAGCTATGGCAGTTATATAGCTCGTCCTTTTCTCTGAGCGTAAACAGAGCTGCATAGTTATGTCATAATAACCCCCCTGATAGCAAAAGTAGCACAATGTTCATTTATTGGATGCCGAAAAATATCAATGTTTATGAATATATTTTTTTAGGATTACCGTTTATTTGTTCAACTAAATATCTATCCCAATTACTGCATATTCATTCCAGCGTTTCGTAACCATTAATGACTCACTTAGCGTACTCGCGTAATATTGTTATTATTATTAAAGACTAGCAATCCGCCAGCGGCATCGCCCGCTGCAATTTTTTTTTTCATGTCACTTGGGGGTTTGAAAAATAGATGTTGGCCGATTTTCAGACCTACTCAATACGATCACAAAATTTCATGAGAATCGGTCAAGCCGTTTCGGAGGAGTATGGGAACGAAAACTGTGACACGAGAATTTTATATATAAGATAAAGCGTGAGTACTTACTGCCAATTCGGTTTTAACTTAGCCTGGATACACAAACCCGTTATAAACATGGTATTATAAAATAAACTAAAGTATTGTTGAGGCTTTCATGCTTATTTGAATAAGATATAACTAACATGGCAAAAATCGATTTTAAGTAACTTCCAGAGCTAACTTAGTTGCATTAAGTAGAAAGAGTGCTCAAACTGACGGCATTCAAAATAATTCTCGTTCATGAAGAGTTTGTAAATTATTATTTATATTTGTTTTAATTCAACTGCTTATTGCAAGAAATATTTGGACGCCTGCATACAGGCTGAACGTATTGGGTTGATCACTTACCTACTGTCAACTAAGCTATACTGTGTTCTAGCAAAATAATGTTTTTTATTTTACGCATTTTCATTACGGCTTGTTACCAAACGTCCGTTTCGTAAGCGCAACAAAAAAAAGTAATTGTAATTTGACGTGACATTTGGGGTAGCTTCACAAAACCGGTTATAATACTTTAGACAGGGCAATGTTACGAGGCCTCTCCGATCGAGTGAATGTTATTAATTACGTAACAACACAAAGTTGTCTGTTCCGTAACGGTAGGCGGCGTACAAGTGGTGTCCACTCGTGCAGTGTGCAGCGGTGGAGCGAACAGGGAGCCGGCGCGGCGCCGCGGCGATGAGAGCGCGACAGCCGGCGGACGCCGCGCCGGCACGACCGCGGCGGGCGCCGGGCGCCGGGCGGGCGGCGCTACCTCAGTCGAGACTCGTCGCGCGCAGCGGCGGCCGTTTGCCGCTCACTCGCGGCACTTCTCATACAACCCAAACACTAATAACTTCACATGAGAATCTCACTAACACTGCTTTTATACATTTCGCTAGATTAACACTGTCGTACTTAAGCTTAATTAAATATCGATTTCCTGAGAATGTAGCACTTACTTGAGTACTCAAACTAATCACGACATGCAATAACTTTAATAGAAAACATTTAATTAAGTTATTAAAAAACGAACTCACCTCTACATTATTACTTAGAAGTTCATGTTTTTAAACACTAAACAAATAAACTTTACTTCAGTCTTTGTTTGCGACGTATGTGAATTGAATAATCATAAATAAAAATTACTTGTAATCATGATAATGAAATAATTTAGTCATACAAAATATTTAAACAACTTACTACACCGCCCCGTTCATTAGTTCCGAAAATACTGAACGTTGAAATTTAATTCAAGCTGCTAAGAGAGTCAACACGTGCACAGCACAGTGCATGCGTCTATCGAATCATTGTGTTAAACGCGAGCTCTTCACGGGCGTGAGACCTAGAATGCGAAGTGAACTTGACAAAAGATCGAATTACTCGTAGCTGGACATGGCCACCGTGAGCAGATACAGTTCTTACAACTGTTTGACTGGCTGGGATAGTTATGACAAAATTCCGAGGTAGGTCGCGAGATTAAGAAACTTACGGTCGTGCAAACCGGTTTGCGGTTGGCGGGAAATAAGAAGAGTATGTTGCGCTTTATTAATACGGCGACGACGGGATTCCTAAACGAAGATATATTGGTATGATGAACTCGATTAATAGTTCCTGAGTTTTAGAAGTCTCGAGGATATCGAGTGACTATTTAAGTTAATCTAAGTTTTCCAAATAATAACTGGCCCAATACGATTGTAGGTTGCTGGCCAAACAGAAACAAAAACAATTTAATTTTAAGGCTAACTTTGTGTGTTGATTTTAAGTTTTGGTTAAACATGATTTTCTGCCTGTTTTCTTTGTGATCTATTTTTTCCAGTAACCGTGAAACTAATTCCTAGTAATAATACCTCGTTGGAAAGCTAGAAAAACATTGTTTTTTTTAATTATTACAGTAAGTTGTATATAATATATGCGATCAAACTTCCAAACTTTACTAGTAAATTCAATTTGAGGAGTAGAATCGATACCTTCCTACATTCGTCCCATGGTCAGAGACACCTTTTATTTTTTTATACAGTGTGTAAATGGTATACGGGCGTTTATTAAAACTGGACATAGATTAAGACTCTACTAATCATTAACAGAAAGAATTATTTTGATTACGCTAACGTATACACCGTTATAAATTTTTGAACATACTATCGACCCGCAATGTACATCGAAGTCCATCTGTCAGGTAATTACGTAATGGTTTACTTGTGAAAATGTGTATTTCGGCTTAAGTAGCCTCAGCTTTAATAATACTTAACTTTGAAACGTCATTAATTGCGTTTTTAATTCATTGCATTTTTCGTTATACATTGCGTGTTAAATTATTTTGTATGGTTACTTTTTTTTTATTTAATTTTAACTAAAGCTGCCTTAATGTACTCAGTAGGGGTTGTACTAACCACAGTTAAAAGGAACGCCCGTATACCATTTACACACTGTATACACTAAAAGGACAATTATAAAATGTCAGTTCTGTGTGCAAATGTGAGCTCGAACCAATTTCTTGAACGCGAATTTATTAGGGGCCTTGCGTGATTTTAGAGGGGAGACTGCTCCAAAGACGAATAGCTTGAAGGGTTGAAGAATCGCTAATAAAACCAGAGCGGTGTATTGAAAAAGAAAGAGTTAAAGCTGGGCGTTGCCGACAATCGCTAGAATAGCCAAGATATTGAAATAATTTAAGGTAACTAGGAGAAAGAGGATCATTTAAGATGGATTAAAGTGTGCAAAGCATTCTAACATCACGCGGTTGTCGGATGGAGAGTCATCCCAAAAGGACACGAGAAGTAGAAACATGGTCAAGTTTACGCAAATATAATTGAATAGACGATCTGAATTTAGGTCGCAATAACTTACATCACCGGCACATAATTGGCATGTACCTACATTGTAAATAAGCAAACAATAAAGGATATTTTGTATCGCCGGACATTAAATGTCATTTTTTGTAGCGAGCGAGGTACATAAATGTTTCGAAGTAGCATTACTTTTCAATAAATTCATATTGAAAAGTCGCTGCTCTTATATTTATGGCCAATTTCATGTTCTGATGTTATTGACCATAACTAGTGTAACGAATTTATAGAAAAGTCGCTGCCCTTATATTTACGACAAATTGCCTGTTCTGATGTTAATGACCATAACTAGTGTAACGAATTTATTAACATCATGCCTTCATTCCCAGAGTGGGGTAGGCAGAGGAAATACCAACAAGTCTAAAAAGACTTGTTCATATTTCTTTAACCAATTGCATTTTACAGAATCAGGCTAAGAAGTTTACTAGTATATTAGTGACAGGTTGCAAGCCCATCGCCTAACAGTACTACGAGCAAGCCCTTACTCCCTTAGTCCCATCTTACGAGATCCACGAGATAACATGGAGTGGCACTATTCTAACCCGGCAACCACACGGGGAGTCATTTTTGATGTGTGTACAATAAAATGCAAAAACACTTTATTGTACTTCATATTTACTAACTACAAAGGAAGCAATTTAAAAATTATACAGGCAATAAACAGGCAGTGTTATAGCTAGCTTTTAAGCATTTTTGGGTAGGTATTGGAGGCACCGTGAACACTTGTACAATACTTATTTTATGATATTTAAATACGAAAAATGAAGCTGACCTAGCTGAAGCAAAGTGAGGCTAAACCGTCCCTTGAATTTTTGAAGTATTTTTGTTTGCAAAAGTATTCTTTCTTATTTCTTAAGAGAGAAAAAAAAAATATTCGTGATAAACGACAACAAAAGAGAGAGAAATACGCACAAAAATAATGTATACTTAATCACAAAATGATCCCAACTCAGCGTATAACTGGCATTAAAGTTAGCGCAGCCATGTTATTGCGTTACATTTTAAAGCGTATCTCTCATTTTTGAACTCGATTAGGCTGCTTTATACGACACTGAGCGCGACTAACTTGTGAACTCACGGTTATCAGATGTTTTATGAACGTTTTGTCGATCCGGTCATTACAGGAAGGCCGAAAAATTATTAAAATCGTATTGTCTCATTATAAAAAAAAATGCTACTTGATCGCCGTCTGTTTTGCGAACGATGATCCGTAGTGTTCACATCCATTTAAGTCTAACAATTCCTAGGGCTATGTCGGTGACTATGCTTCTCGTGCGGATTTCTTTCAGACAGAGACAACAGAGAAATTATGATCATAGCCCTCTCCATTGCCCTCTGAGTCAGTATCCACGTCTCAGTTCCATAAGTCATAAAGTAACTGGTAACACATAGTGTTAGAAGACTTTCAACTGGAAACAATTCAGTTATTGGACGAGAAGTTTGTACGTGATTTCCCGAACGGACCCCAACCGAGTTGGATTTGACGAATGACCTTTGCCTCAATGTTGGACCTTCCTGACACACACAGGTAAAAATAATCGTCAATAACTTAAACACCGAGACGTTTCGAAGGTCATGCATGATACTCATGATCTTTGTCTTGGGCATGTTCATTCTGACCAGGTCGTCGGGAGGCTCTGCTGCGGTCATTGAACATTGCACTTGGTCTTCCGTGACAGAAAAACGCTCGCCGTTTACACTCACGTCTAGTCATTCCCAGTCCAGAACTCTAAACACATATTCCAGCGCAGCGGTGAACATTGTACCTTATATATAATTTTCTGTAATTTCAACCTTTTGTTAAGTCTTGTTTGCTTAGATTTTTGTTATCTTTTGTGATGGTAATTTAGTTTTCGCTGTGAATAGAGATTTTAAACACTCCATGCATCATTTTGTCACTGATCGTAGTAAGTTCATATCGGAACGCCGCATTGCAAAAAAATAATAATTAGATTTAATGGTCAATAAATATGACGAGAAATAACAGTAATAAATATTCTTTTAAATTGAATAATATTTATTAGTTTGTTGAATTTTGAATATGACGTTGAAACTTTCACGTCCCGCTGCTTTTAGCTGAAAAATTTGGACGTGAAATTTTTCAAAACTTTCGTATTGTAAAAGCTGGATTATTGAAATTTCTCTGGTAGCTACCAATTTTGCCTAAACAATCACTATTAACTTATTCTCCATTTATAGTTTTTTGTGTGTACCTGTAAATACATTTATTTTAATTACAATGCTATCAATGTTTTGAGTATTTTTTTCAGTGCTGCAGTGACGGCAAACCATCATTCATCATTTCATGCCACATCAATAAAGTGGTTTTGTTTCATAATTACGTCCCGGTCCAGAGCTGATCTCTTCACCAATGGTTATAACGCACTTACTACTATAAGAAATGGCAAGAAAAAGTCAATGTGGTGTACGAGAGTACCGAAAAATATCAACATGCATAAACAAGGGCATAAAAACAACTATCTAAGAATACAGGGTTGTATTCAATAAACTGTACATATTGAAAGGGATGAAATTTTAGGCAAATTCATCGGAAAAACAAATGTTTTATTTTATTTTTAGGTAATATTTTCTATAGTTTTTTTTTAATACATTTTTGGTACTACCTACTTGCGACGGGGTAACTTTTGATCTGATAGCCCAAAACAACCAAAAAGAAACTAACTTGATCATTCCTTTTTTTGCTGATATTTACTGCAAAAAATGCCTTTATTTTTTACAAAAACGCTTTACTGCCAAAATTTTGTTGATGTTTTAACTATTTTTTTGCTTATTATTATTCCTTCTTTAATTTAAGACCTAAAAACGTTTTCAAACTGTCTAGACTGATGGAAAAGTCAATCTAAAACTTACGGAAACAAAGGCATACATTTAAATAAAGTGACGAGTTCATTCTACCTAAATGTCATGTTTTATTTTACGGATCCTTCGTTGTGTGTTATTGTTTTTAATGCAAGTGACTGTCAACGAGTTTATATCCGCTATGTTTGTATAGTAGGTTAGTCACTGCTGGACATGTATCACATGAACTTTGACTTTACAGAATGCGCGCTAAAATATGACGCTGTAAATCGCTCAAATCTGTAAAAATAGTAAAACGAAGTAAATAAATCCTACAAAAAATACACGTATACACCATATTGCTCGCCTTTACCACCACTTTAACTACTCGGTCGGTTTTAAGTAAGTACCTGTTTTCACGATCACTGATCACTGAGTAAAAAACATGAAAAACTCCTGTTTTTCTAAAACATAAAGGAACTTTTTGGAGTGAATTTTCGCAAAAAAAAGCAATGATCGAATAAGTTTTTTTTATTCGTCAGTTTTGGGCTTTTAGATCAAAAGTTAAACCGTCGCTAGTAGACTACCAACAATTTTATAAAATTTTAAAAGTCCGTAAAGTAAAAGTATTGCTTAAAAATAAAATAAAATATTTGAATTGTAATGATGAATTTGCCTAAAATTTCATCCCTTTCAATATGTACAGTATCATAAAAAACCGGGCAAGAGCATGTCGGACCATGCTCAGTGTAGGGTTCCGAAGCCTTTAACTACTATGAATATAAAAATCGGTGCCGTCTTAGATGATTATATGAGTAGGTATAAACACTTTTATCGCCTGTATCTCAAGAACCAATGAGTACACTAAGTTGTGATAGTTTTCCTCTTAAATTTGTTATATTCGTAAGTTTTTTTTTAGGTTTTTAGCCTTTGTAGTTTTGGCTGTAGTGGGGAAGGGGGACAAATAACTCTAAAAAAAATTAGCGCTTTAAAGCTTAAGATCTCATAAACGGATCCCTTAATCGATAAATTGTTTTTACAACCCGTAATATTTTTTAAAAACCAATCCATCAAAAAAAATACATCACCAGGTTACATGTAGCACACAAAAAAAATATGTTCCTTATTAGACTATAAACCCTTAAAAACCGTCACAGAGTAAACCTACTCAGTAGGTACTAAGGTTGGTGAGGTTACGGCTCTGTTACTTTCAACGACAACGATTATGTATGTACCCTGTATGATGCGGCTTCTAATGTATTAAGAAGGCAGGAAGCAGCAACACTTTATTTGGTTCCTAATATTTCATGCAAATACGAGTAAGACGTAGGTGCGGAACCCTTCGTTTTTAGAGATTGTATTCCAATTTGGTTACAATATTGGCTCATGTATTCCGTAAGAATTAATTGAATAAACTTGTTGTTAATTGTTATTTATTTGTTGCAGAGTTCGTGTGGAGTACTACGTAAACGAAAATACTTTTAAGGAAAGACTGCAACTATATTTTATAAAGAATCAACGATCGAGTAAGTACACATAATAAAAACATATATACTCTTTTTTTTCATCATTAAAGTAATTTTTTCTGCCATTTTATTGCGCATATTTAAGATCTGGATTATATTCAGTAAATTTGAATCTATAAATGATTTCCTTTTGATAAATTGGTCCTGCTCAACAAAAAAACTCCCACTAATTTAATAATTAATATCGTTTAATTTAATTGACACCTAAAAATGCACGTAAGTACTACCTATACGATTATTGAAAAATTAGCAACATATTAATTGGAAGTATAGAAAAATAGATTTGGGAACAAATACTTACCTACTCGCATCAATCAAATAAATATAGGAAAGAAAATATATACAAATATTAGGAATTAATCCCATACAAACTGACCTAGTCCCAAACCAAACTGCTTGTACTGCCACAGAATAGATAATAGCACAAGTACAGAAGCACAAGTGCAGTGCTCTTTCGTTTTCTACGAAAGCTGTCAATTTATAAGCCTAAGCCTTATGATTTATGGCCCCTCTAAAGTCATTGACTCCGGCGCGAGCTAATCAATTTAGCGTACCTTAGGGCTGAGCACTTCCGTGCTTCGATTACTGTTGTAGCCATTATGATGCCCATGCATTCTACCTGGAAGACTGTGCTGTGGGCCCCCAATGGTGTTGAAATTTGTATGTTTAGGTCTTCCGAGACCAGACCCTAAATTAGTTTTTGAGCCATCAGTGAAGATTCTCACCTCCCTGAGGTTCAAGCCCGTCCATGGGTCTTCGTGGAGCCAGATTTTGTACTTCTTGTCGGAGACAGATGTCTTCGGCACTCTTTCGGTCACCGCCTCTTTAAGTTCAGGCGGTTAATCCCCAGGTTTTGCCTACCATCCTGCGACATTGCCAGACTGATATCGTGGGTTTGTCGATTTTACTGTTCAGTTTGCTGTTTAAAATGACCCCGAGGTACTTTACCTCATTCGAGAGCTAGAGCTCTGTACCGAATATTTTGGGGAGAATGTAGTTGCCTTTGTTGCATTTATTGGTAAACATTTACCATCTCCGTCTCTTTCGGGTTGACGGATAGTTCATTGTGCATGCACCAGCGGTCAATACTGTACTGGGGACGTTGCCACTCGTGACGATCACTTTGTTATCGGCGTAACCTACTGTGTAGTACTGAGAGTCGTTTAGTTTAGCGATCAGCTCGTTCACGACCAGGTTCCATAGCAGCGGCGAGAGTAAGTCTCCTTGAGAGCATCCTTGTTGGGACTTATCCACTTCATCCGAATTTACCCCGTGCCTCTCCAGTGCTGCTATTATGCTATTGAAGTTAGTCATTTCGAAGGCTCCATCGATGAAAACACCTAGGCACGGTACTTTGTTCTTGATGGCTTCTTTAAGCTTGGAGACCACTGCATGCAGGGCCGAATATGTGGATTTACCTTTACTGTAGGCAAGTTGGTTCTGGTGTATTGGTGTGTTACCTTTCTCGTAGGTTCCTGTCACATAGTCTCTCCATAGTTTTCAAGAGAAACGAGGTGAGGCCGATGGGTCTGTAGGACTTAGGGTCTGAGTAGTCACTTTTACCTGGTTTGGATATGAATATTACCTTGACTTCCCTCCACCGCCATGGCACGTATCTGTGCGCAAGACAGGCCGCTAAAATCACCGTGAGCAGTCGTGCTAACCTTTCGCCACCTCACTTTAGTAGGGCGGGGAAAATCCCGTCCAGTCCTGGTGATTTGAAGGAGCCGAAGCTGTTGATGGCCCATTTTGTTTTTGTGGGATTACCTCGCATGCATATTCCCAGTCTGCTGTCGTGGGAGTGACTTCCTCGTGCGTCCAACCTCGCCACAATATTACGCAGACAGGGAAGTTAGTCTGCAAGAGAACGTTTTCTGCCTCCTCGGGCGAGCTGGTTAGAGTGTTGTCCGGCTTGCGGTAGGAGCCCATGGTGTGTGATGTTTGGTTAAAGAGAACTTTCCTTACCCTGTTAGCCTGTGTGCATGTTTTTATGCTGTCGCAGATGTTACGCCATGAGTTCGTACTCTTAAGGCGTTTCTTGTACTTAGAATTGGAGGCTTTGCAGTTGTCCCAGTCTTGGTCTGCGCCTGTATTCATCGCCCTATTTAGTTGTCACCTCATCTTTTTTCTGAGCCTCTTTAGCTTCGGACTGTTGCCGCGCTCGTTACGATTGCTGGGGGGAGGGTTGTACAAGGGACATGCTTGGTGGTAACATTCTACTATCGATTCCGTTATTAAGTTTACCTGTTTTTCAATCTCGTCGCAGCCCATTTGCTGGTTCGGAGTTCCTAACTGCGGTAAGGCCAGGTCCAGCCGCTCCACGTATTGCGTGCGGCTGGTTTTGCGAGGGTTCCGTCTAGGGATTTCGGTTTACCAGAATACAGAATAGTATTGACCTGTGGTCCGAGCTTGACAGCTTGTTCGATACATGCCAGTTCAGAATGAGGCTTGAGGCTTCTTCAGTCGCTAGAGTCAACTCAATGATTGTTTTACTTTGTTTGTTTATAAATGTGGGTTCTAAACCCCTTTTAAGGATATTTAGGTTATTTTTTATTAGGTATTCAACAAGTTGCTTACCTCTCTCATTGCCTGTCTTCATGCCTCGTAGGAGGTGGTTTGCGTTCGAGTCCGTGGCC
This sequence comes from Acleris holmiana, assembly GCA_949316455.1. Taxonomy (NCBI): domain Eukaryota; kingdom Metazoa; phylum Arthropoda; class Insecta; order Lepidoptera; family Tortricidae; genus Acleris; species Acleris holmiana. Next base: position 69,131,052 of record OX438762.1, on the reverse strand, counting down.
ACAATTAATTGCAGCTTGGCCTCTTTGCAGTACGTTACTAACCTGGACATGTCATCAAGGTCTCTGGAACAGAAACTGGTTAAGGGTTGCGCATGTATATTCGTATTATGAGTAGTGTAAAATTATCGCCATTACTGTTAAGTAAATAAGAGTTATCAAAACGTCGACAATACGGAAACACGTCAATGGCAATATCGTTTTTACCGTGTAGAATCTCAGCCCAGCTCGATACTACTCGTACTAGATGAATGTATTGTAAATTGCATAAGTATGCCAAAGTTCAAGTTAAACCGACAAAAATAGGTTTATGTTTACTTTCAAGATTTGATTAAGTACATTGTTTGTTAGGTTGTTATTAGTTACAAGTGAAACTTATACACCGTGGGAACGAGACACCCGACAGACTTTAATCATCAATTCTGACGCCTAGTTGGAAAAAAAGTATTACTTATTGGATAAAACTTGTTTTTAGAGAACTTCATAATTTTCGGAAATTTACCGGTTGAAAAATCTCTAGGGTACTCTATAGGTAATCTATCTTTACAGGTAAACTTAGGTAGTCTATCTTTAATACTGCAAGGTAATGCCCGTGTTTGATAAAGTCGACCTAGCTATCATATCTCAATACAATAATAAAATAGCCCAATTAAGCAGAAAAGTCAGACCAGATAACCTACGCAACCTTCCAAATCACCCAATTTTTACTATACCAAAAAGTAATAATGAATACGGTCATAGAATGTGGCTAACGTATTTTGCCCAGTATCTTGAACAGATTTCCATACAAACTAACAAGTAAAATTGAAAACAAAACATGTAAACAAACAAAGAACATCGTGAAGAGATATTTATTATGTAAAAAATACCAGATATGTAACTAAATTTAGTGGTAACATTTGTGATAATTATAGAATAATACAAAATGCCTTAACAAATATAATCTTTGTTAATTAAGATTAGATGTTAAGATAACCAAAACTTGTCTTTGAAGAAAATAAACAGCTGAATTTTTTTTTTTTTTTTTTGAAACTTGGCCATAGCAACCCTATTAAGGGTACGAATTATAATGTATAAAATAAAAATCTATAAGTTTTCAATGATTTATTATGTTTAAAATATATAAAATCTAAAAAATAATAGTTAAAAGAAATAATAATCAAAATTGATGAAGTAAGTTTTTTATAATGGTCGAAATACATACAAATAAAATTATTAAGTTTACAATAATATATAATGTGTGGAATATATACAATCAGAATATATAATGGTTCAAAGAAATACCAATTAAAATCCTTAAAGTATGTTATCCATAATGGTCAAAATACGTAAAATCTAAATGCCTATGAGAACTCATATGTAATCAGTTTCTACGAGCTAAACCTTCTTATCAAATACTTATTTTATTACAAAGAAATTGAATCCTAAGGATATGGTATTTCCTCGTAATGACTCCACCTAAAATCTTTTCGTTTATTTCCACTGCATAGACTGCACAGAATTCAATTGTGCCATTAGCTGGTCGCTACGCTCGCTCGGCTCGAACTTGGTTTGGTCACAGTTGTACCTAACACGCTCCTCCTCGCTTCGCTCGTCGTCGCACCTAAATTTAAATTTTCATTGCCCAGTAAGTATGTTGAATTTTAAACTGTACTCTGATTAATTCAATCCAACTGTTTAGGTGAGACGACAAGCGTAGCGAGGAGGAGGGTGTTAGGTTCAACGGCGACCAAAACAAGCAAGAGCCGAGCGAGCGAAGCGAGCGTGCTGCAGCAGCGGCCCTCAAGTGTCACAATTGAAATTGTACTGAATTCCAACTTATATTTTATTTAACTATTATATTTTATAATTTTATGAATTTTGAACGTATACATCGTAAAAGTATGCATTTTAACTGTTGTATATTTTGACCATTATGCATTTCAAGCTTACGCGTTTAGACCTAAAGTCGAAAAACTTAATTTATTTTGATACATTACTATATGATGTTCGGCATTTCAACTTTATGGTTTTCAACCTATATGTATTTTAAATTTATACATTACTAGCAAACCGGCCTCGCTTCGCTCTGGATTAAAGTATTATACATATAAACCTTCCTCTTCAATCACTCTATCTATTAAAAAAAACCGCATCAAAATCCGTTTGTATAAGCGTGACTATACCAACCCTATTAAAACGACCAATAACGAATGTGTTCAGTACCTGTGACAAACTGCCGATTGGGCGTTGTAGAGGTACGAGTATAGCCAAGAGGCTATTGTTTAAACGTAGCAACATATTCACGCGTTCGAAAAAAATCGTGGGTTTTTGGTTTTTCAAATGTCGAAATGACCAATAATAAATTATCCGTACTCTGACTTTGCGGAATGACGAGGGACGCAACTACTTGTTAGAATGAAACGTAGCTTAAATGTTGGTTAACGATGGTCGCTAGGTTGGTTTGGTAATTGGTTGACTTTGGGTGAAGTCGGTCCGTTGTCAGGTTGATAGACTTGGCCCTCAGGTTAGCCAACCTGTAATATGCCAGTTTTGATCATTTAAATGTACTAATATTATTGATTTTAATGGTTGTAGTAACGCAATAATAATTCGTGGTCTCAATATTTTAATCCAACCATTATCAGTAATTTATGCGAGTAGGTAAATAGTCAATTCGTATCTTGTCCGAGAGTTTTGTGAATTGTCAAGTCTCCTTATTCACTCCCTCGCCTAAGGAATTGTTCACAAGTTATTACCGTAGTTTATAAATTTATTTTAGAAAATTTTCGTATTTTATATATTTATTTAAAATAATTAAGTTAATATGGCAGATTTTGACATATGATAATATAGCATTATTAACTTGTAATACCATCAAAAATGTCGGGTTTTAAGTTCCCACGATGTGTACCTCTATAAGTGTGATAAAAAAGAAGAAATATCAAAAAAATAAAATCTTTGGTGGATAGCAACCAAAAAGTTGGCGTTTTAGACATTTTTAAAAAGGTAAACATCATAGTACGACTTCTTAAACCAAAACTTCCGTTTTGTAAACATAGACTCTTGTTTATGAAGCTATAAGTCTTCAAATTTTAAATACAGTATGAGGCCCAAAACGGGCAAAAAAATATGGAGAAACCGAGGTTACGTATACCAAATTTCAGCTCAATCTGACCCCGGAAAATGGTTCAAATCTTCCTTGCAAGATTTGACCCGAACTTACATACTTATATACACATGTACATACCATACATTGCAAGGGAATAATAATCTTGTAAAAAAGAACATCCTCAACGCTTACACATCTTCTCAAGAATGTTATCAGTAATTTCTTAATACTGATAATACCATTCAACTTCTGGGAATGTTATTTAGGTATACACGTATATATAAAACGCGCAGCTTAAGGCCTAGGGACTTAGGGGCCTTCTTGCAAACTCCATGGTTTGCAAGAAACATGAATTGAGAACCCTATGGGTGCACTAAGAAAGGATTTTTCGAAAATCAACCCCCAGTGGAAAAAATAAGGGCAGTAGCGACTGACTAATTATTCGCGTACAAAGTCACGGGCGTCCTTTAGTTCTAATTAAGATGTTTTAATATAAATCATTGCGTAGAAATTGTATCTTACCTTCCAGCCTTTTACCGTCTAAAGAATATGCTTGAATAGTCGCCATTTGCTTTTAAGTATGCTGCGATAACGTGCCGCTATAAACGCTAGTTTTCGGTGTGCCGTCTTTTTTAATTAGTGCTTAGGGTATGATTTAACGTAATGTAGTGCGCAGTCACGCGACCCGTTTGTCGGTCGTTCTCATAAACGTCGCTATTGTGAATTGGGTTGTGATGATCGCTTAAAACATTGAAGGCCTAGCGGAAACTTGGCTCTACTCCTATGCATTAATAACCAAGCAGACTCAGTTCAACTTTGACCCACTTTCCTCGCTCGGTGTATTACTAAATGAATTAAGGTATAATTTTGGGTACAGGAAATTAATCGAACATTATTATTGCACTAATAACTAAGGAAATAACTAAGTAGGTACAATTTATCAACGTAACATTGAAATATCCGGAAATGACTTCATCCACAATGATATAAAATTAATTTCATATTGTGAATATGACTGTTGAAATATTTTACTTAGAATTGAGGAAGTTTAATAAAGATGGTCAGGCAGTAAGTAGCAGTGATACTATTGATGTAATCGTTTCAGATCATTAAGGCGTTTATAGTCCAACACGATTGATTCCGGTGTAAGATAAACCATAGAACCCTTTAACCTAACCACACTCTACTTAATTGATGAGAAGTATACGATCTGGACTTTGAGATCGGTATACTTACTATAACAAAGAGGGTACCTATTATTATGTTGCACGAGTCACATTGGTTCACGTGACCTACTTTTGTTGAGCGTTGGGCTAATTTGGTACTTAAATCCTTATTAATTTAATTTGCACTCAATGCTTAGAGGAAACTTTCAAATAAATTAACGACGATGAAATTAGCACATTCCGAAACCTTATCTATAGGTTATATACCATCCCGAATATTAAATTAAAAAAACGGTAGGTATTAACTTACAAAACGGGAAAAGAAATTAAGTATTTATCATTTGATATTCCATTTCCTTAAGGATAGGTTTCACGATGAAGCCAATATGATTTTTTATTTAAAATCAGTAAAGGTTTTTTTTTACCCACGACGAAACCGTATCACACCGCTTCATTTAAAAAATGAAGCTATTTCAACTAGACAAAGCCTACTTCCGGCTAAATCAAGGGAAATGTATTTGTATAATTTCCTCACATGTTTGAGAAAAGCATTATACTCGAGAATATAGGCCTCGGCGGAATCGGGGGGATTGCCTGACTTGTATTTTACCACCTCATAAGGCAATGCTTTACTTCCCGCCCCTGGGCAATAACGTACTAATAAAGCCGGTTTTAAGCATATACTCGTATGTGCCTAAATGTGGTTACAGAATTATCAACAAGTCCCTTTAGAGTGGTTGGTATTTCTGTACCTCTGCCAACCCCACTCCGGGAATAAAGGCGTGAATGGCGTGATGTTTTGTATGTATGTAAGCCAGTTTTTATTTCTAGAGATTACCTACCCAAACTCTGTATATGTGTATATGTTATAATAAGCATATACGTAAGTATTATTATCATACCGCGGCCGGCGAGAGCAAAAATGCGTTGACAGCTTAATAGTGCGAGGACACACACTTTGGTCGATGTCGATAAAAACAACACGATGTACTGGACCACCGGTATGATATGCAGAAGTATTAATTATTGTTGTAAACAAAATTAAAACCAAGTGATTGTATTTATTCAGAATTTTATGTAATTTTCGTAATATACAATTAGCATTTTTTCTAAATTTTCTGATTTTAAACTCCTTCGCCTTGGCGATAAAATCCATTTCATCCAACTAAAGGACCGTTCTAAATCTACTGTAGTAATCGGAGCAAAACGAAATAATTCATAGTGATTATGAATTTGTTCTGTATTAGGTAGTTCCACTTCTCTGCCAGATATCAAATTATTTAAATTGTTTAAAGTTAAAATGCCAACGTTCTTCTTCAACACATTCTGATACTTATTGTGAATAACTTTACCTTGAGGATGTAACCGTAATTTTGACAAGTGCACTTTCAACTTGTGAACTATATTTAAACTGGCGTCCAGACTTAAATTTTGATTTTGTAATTGTTTTATTGTATTAGGTATTATTGAAATATTATTATTTATCCATTTAAGATCATTCAAAATATTTAAATCGTTCATTGCACGTTTGACTTTCAAAATATACATTGAATCCCTATTAGGGAATGTCTGTATGACTCGCTTGATTTCAGGCAAATATTTATGATAGTAGCAGGCCACGTTAATCCATGTGCCCCATCTTATTATAGTTGGATGCGGTGGTAAGGGAACAGTTGGTAACATCTGACGAAACGTTCTTATTCTTTTAGGCGATTTTCGGAACACCTTTTTTGTGTATGCGATTAAATTATTTACAGCGGGAAAAAGTAATCGAACTTGTTCAGCCACCCTACGAGGGGCGGCTGATAAGTAATCTCCTTGGTCAGAAATATATACAAAAATAATGCTGACTGGTATGGATTTATATTCGTTTGTTATTCTATTTTCAAAATGTATTACATTCATTTGTTTATTGCATCACGTTTATTTGTCTCCTACAATTGTTTCAAACATGTCGGTAGAAAAAGTGAAAATGGATAAAATCGAGCAGCGTGCGGTGATTAAGTTTTTGACTAAAGAAGGGAATACGCCTTCGGAGATCAGACAGCGTATGTTACGTGTGTTTGGCAGTTCGTATTCTTCCGAATTTGTTATAAAGTTTTGGTCAAAGCAGTTTAAGTTAGGTCGTGAGAGCCTGGAAGATGATCCTCGTAGCGGAAGATCAGTTTCGGCCGTCACCGATGAAAATGTAGCCAGGGTAAAAAAATATATATTAGAGGACCGACGAGTGAAGCAGTGGGAGATAGCTAGAGATGTGGGCGTTAGTAAAGAGCGAGTCAATGAAATAATTCATGAGCATTTGAACATGTCCAAGGTTAGTGCACGTTGGGTCCCCAGAATGTTGACTGCATTTGACATGGAGAGGCGTGTCAAATGTTGCGAAGAGTTTATGGACATGAGTCGAGGGAAACAGGAAGAAATAATTTGTAGAATTGTAACATGTGATGAGACTTGGATTCGACAATGGGACCCGGAAAGTAAGCAAGAGTCGTTACGGTGGAAATTTAAGGATGAGAAGCCGCCTCGGAAATTCAAGGTCTGTCCATCGGCAGGTAAACTTATGGCTACAATCTTTTGGGACACAGAAAGGATTTTGCACATAGATTATTTACCGAAGAAAACTACAATGAATGCTGATTATTACTCAAATTTACTATATCAACTAAGAGAGACAATAAAAGAAAAACGGCGAGGTAAACTAAGCAAAGGAATTCAGATTTTGCACGATAACGCAACGTAACCAAACCATTGACCACCCCCCTTATAGTCCAGATTTAGCCCCCTGTGACTATTTTCTGTTTAGACTTCTCAAGATAGACCTCAGAGGACGAAGGTTTATGACCGATGACGAAATGAAGGCTTCCGTTACTGACTTTTTTGACGACAAACCGAAAGTTTTTTTTTTAATGGTTTGAATTGAATATTTGAAAAATTTAATAAGTGCATTTTAGTAGCAGGGGACTATTAGAAAAATAAAAAAAAATTAGCCACGACAGTCTTTTGTTTCATTGTTAGGTAGATTACTTTTCAGCCGCCCCTCGTATTTACGCCATGGCCCATGAGCTAGACATGTAACATGAACTAAATTAGGAAAAAGAGTTTTCAAGTTCTTTCCTGCCTTTAACATGTAGGCTACGCCATCCGTAAGGAGTAACAAGACTTTGTCATGTTTGTTATGGTCATTCCCCCATAGTTTCTCCAAGGCAATTTTAATAAGAGTTGATATAGTAACGTTATTAACTTCGTCTAACCAAAAACTTGATATGGTGTGTGGGGTACTTATCTTTTCTTTTAATAAAGCTCCAACCATTACATTACCGATTTGACGTCCGTTTGCATCTGAGGATTCGTCTACGCTTACGTAAATTCTAGCATTTGCAAGTTCAGTCCTGATTTGGTGCATTTTCTCTTTATATGCAATGTCCAAAGTAGTTCTTCTCAGAAAAGATTCATCGGGAATACAAACTTTACAAAATTTTCCGGACATGCAATTTTTAATGAAATTATTGCAAATGGGGTTCTTAATTTGGGTCCAGGGGATGTTGCAAGCCAAAATAAACTTTAACAGTTCCAGATTGAATACATTTTGTGTTTTTGTTGAAACGCCGCAGTGCCTTTTGCTTGTGATGTGTCTTTGTAAGGAAGATTTGGAATTTAACATTGTGATTTCACATTTTGGTACAAAATAAATGTTCACCTCGATCTTCTATACATTCCGCGTAATCGGCTATTCTAGTAGACTGTTTCTTCTTGCGTGGCATGGCGGGTCGATAATATAAATGAATTAAATTATGGTAAATTAATTTGTCTCAATGTAATTTCTACGATTGACACCGATTGATTTGAGTCAATGTCAAATAGCAGTTGTTTATTATCGCGATATACACATATGATATGAAAGACGTCTATTAGTTACGAGTATGTGAAAAGTATCTATTTACAACTGTCACTCACTCTTATCTATTACGAACATTCCCGTGAGTATGATAAATTGATTATAATTGTAATCAGTTGATTGAAATAGTATATAAGCTTAAAAATAATAATTGTGCTTAATTAAATATTCGATATTTAATTAAGCACTAGGAGCAGAAGCTCTCGCCGGCCGGGGTATGATTATTATATGCTTATAAAATTATAAAGATTTAGGAAAAAGGTAATCTACTCGTATAGAAATAAAAACGTTTTTTTTAAATTATTATTGTGTATTTATTTACTAGCGTAATGTACGAGTATATACTCATATTTATATTAATACAGCACGTGTATACTTAGACCTTAATTTGCACCCCCGCTACAGTATCTGTTTTGCCCAAAGGTCTCCTGCACGAATAGCACAAGTTGTATTTACTCGCTCAGTGCGTCTCTATCGTTACTGACTAGATGTAAGGGGAGATCCGAGCGACAAACAAGTTGTGGACAACTTGTGCTAGCCCTGCTGATAGAGAATGCTTTACGGCACGAAGTTCGCCTTTTGTATAATTAAGTGTATGTATTCTTTTGTGCAATACAGATTGGTGACCTCTTTATAATATTAGTATACACGGTGTCCCAGAACTTGACGTTGGACGTAGTTATAACATCAAATGTTTTAAAAGGTTTACGTGTTGTCAAGGTTTTAATGGTGCTCGTAAAGAATACTAACTTGCTGTACATATTTGGCTCCCTTGGGTGAAAGTCTAAATATGTAATTCTAAAACTTAATATTTCTCCATAATTCCTCAATAATTTAGACACATTATATGCTGAATGACACTTTAATTCCAAAATATCAACAAATGTAAAAAAACCTTACAATAACAAAAATGACCAAAGTGGCATATTGCCTCAACGGAAAATTGACCGTGACGTACATCGAAGTGTGGAACAATGTTTAACTACACCATCTACGTTTGTCCCTTAAGCCGAATTGTCTTGTTACTAGCGGGCAATCATTTTAAAAATTAGATTCCTGTGATGTACGAGCTACGAGTAGGTATACGTAGGAGTTCCAGCCATGCCCGCTCTTTTTTAGAATTCCGAACCAGACACTGAAAAATTTAACCCTCATAAGATAACTTAGTTGTCCGTTTCGTCTGTCCGAGACCCCTTTTCTCTGACACGACTAAAAATATTGAACTAAAATTTGGAAAAGTTTTTGTAGTGTAAAACACTGACTAGGCCTCACCGAAATATATAGTTTTAACCTATCATGTGTTGATTTATCTTTTGAAAGCTCATTGGTTAAATTAGATAATAATATAACGTGAAACGCGAAGAAAAACACTCTGTGCCTTTGTTTCAGAAACGACTTAAGATATACATTTTAATAAATGAGATAGACAAGGGAAAGTTAATATAACTTATCTAACAGTTATGGTTTATGTTAGTGAAGTTAAGGCTCCGTTTACTTTGAATAGATGAGATGAGAGATGGTCCTGTATGATGGGGCTTCCAAAGTTTGAAGACAGCTAGCAGCAGTAGGACTTTATTTGATTCGTAACGTCATACAAATATGACGTAGGTGTGGAACCCTTAGTGCTCGAGTCCGCCTTGCACTTGTCCGATTAATAAATTACTAGATAATTTTATTTTAAATACTTTGATTATAATGTTTACTACTGACAAGAATCAAGAATAATCATTTACAAAGACCGATTCAATACAATACAAGTCTGAAATATCTATCAGTCCTTATATTCTTCACGAAATGGATAATTGCAAGGAGTTCATAACTTTACGTTACTCTGAAAGTAACAAACGCCACTAAGTAAATTAAACCCTGGGAGGCGAGGCTATAACAAAAACCACATGCTGTAGTTAACGCTAATTTGAAAATCGATTTGCCCGCGTGAGTGCTGTGCTGTCACGCATTGGGGAATCGAGAATCATTATCCTGTGTTGGGGACTTATTGATAAAGACACTCTTACATTTTAGCAACCATGACATCATAGCAAAATGTTTTAAATTTACGTTTAGAACTATTACCCCGTTTTCTTTTTTTTTATTCTTGATGTCGTTGTCAATCAACCCATTTTTACACTCACGCTAGTTGGACCCCACATGGATCGTTAAAATTCACAATTAAAAAAAATACTTTTCTTACTGCGGCTCTACTTTGAAATCCGTTATTCAAACTTCGGATCACCCTGTCACTTTTTGCAAATTAGTTACGCATCGAGAGCAAAAGGGATAGCAATAGACGAAGTTCAAATTACGGATTTCAAAGTGTGCCCCTGTTTGATGGCGCGCTCGTTTTTTCTCGCAAGAATTCATTGTGTGGAATGTATGGAATTGACGTAAACCACCGAGATAGTAACGTGACACTTACGTCAATTCCATATATTTTTCAATCGAAACATAATCGCTAGCGAGTGTCCCATACACCTTGTCTAGCCCCACTGGGCCTCTATTCAACTGCGTTATAACGATATCGTGTTTGACGTGTTTTAGAATCGTTTATGTCACAGTCGCCATTATTGTAAATGACATAAGAGTTATGAAAACGTCGACAATACGAAAACAGATCAAATACGATATCGTTATAACGCAGTTGAATAGAGGCCCTGATCCATATAACTAGATATGTAGTGACTTTTAAGTAATTGTTTACACTGTTTACTATTTTTTACATCTATCAGCTTGTTTAAAATGTCTTTTGGCACACTTCCGATAATTATTTTTCAATTTAGGTAGATTGGTGAAAATCCATATTTTGCATTTAGTGTACAGGATAGTACAGTCACTAGCGATAGTATATTATACAATATTGCGCTTAAAAATATCTGACACGCTCTTATGCTGCCAGTAATAAAGAAGTGTCAGGATACTCGTATGTTTGAGCCCAAACATACGTGACTGTACAAACAGCATCATTATTAACTGACAACTAGTTAGCCTTATTGTAAAGTAACAAGATTAAATTAACCAGAATAATATTCGTAGGTACTCGGCTCTGTTTATCGCATTCACACTCTTTTTGGAATCTGTCAGTATATTTATTATGCCAGAGAGAGAGAGAGAGATAATGATAGACAGTCGAGTACCTACTATTAATACTTTTGTTTTACTGTCCTCGTATAATATGCAACATAATATGTTACGCCAAAATAAACTTTAATAAATGAAGTCCATTCGAAAGTTGTTAAAAGAGTCACGCTTCTTCCAGATTATTTAGACACACAAGAAAATTTACCTACGTAAAGATACACCACCATACTTTGTGGCTTCCCATCGATTGATTGATCCAAGCAGTAACAAACCACCCCCTAAAACCCTTAAGAAATTAAAAATAAAATGGTCTCATTACTTTCCATTTCTGAATATAATATACACCGTGTTTTTTTTGATTTACGATAACTTCGGCATATTGTTAGGTACACGTATAGAAACTACGTGGTACATTAGATTTTAAAATATTGCAAAAAAAAATAAAAAAAATTGTTTAGAACAAAGTAATTAAATGTTGTGTTTTTTTTTTTTTTTTTTTTTTTTATGACAAAGAGAAGGCACACGAGCACTCAGACCACCTGATGGTAAGTGGAATCTGAGACCCATAGGCATTTGAATTCTCAAGTCTATAATCCTAAGACCTCAAATGCGTTGCCAACCCTGAGGACTAAGATGGAATGCCTCTATGCTAGTAATTTCACCGGTTGTCTTATCCCCACATCGGAACACAACAATGCGAACACTATTGCTTGGCGGGTGGTTAATGGATAAGATGGTGGTAGCGATCCGGACGGACCCCGCACAGGGTCCTACCACCACTAGACCTACCACCACACGTGTCTTCAATCATTCTAAAAGGGTCTTTAGAGTTAACTCATAGTTAGTGTCAAATACGTCAAGTCAGCGTGACATACACACACACAAGTAAAGATAACACTTGACAGTTGCACGACCTAACAATTGAAAACTCTTTACTCATAATAGGTAATTAAAAGAAAATTGTTAGGTATCAATTAAGAGCCTTTTACATTAGTTTAACGTGATTAACTGATTAATTTTAATAATTGAATATCTTTATAACCGTACGAGTTATCATATGTCTGTCTTCGGGAAATTAGCTTAATTTGACTTGAAGAACGTGCCCTTAAAGTTATCGTAAATCAAAAAAAACACGGTGTTTTATTCGTTAGCATTGCGTATAGCATATTTCTTTGTATAATTTACTAGCTTTAAGAGGAACATCCACTAGCGCATATTGTATTTAAAAAAATGAGGATTGCCTCTGTAGCACGGTGTATTGAAAAGATTACACTGGATTGTGAAGAAGCCGGAGGGACAGACGCTGCGGCAGACTGTGGATACCCTACTCAAGTGTCGATTACATTGACGGCCACCGCGACACCCGGCTCAAGTTAATGTCGACATGTTCATTTCCGTTATGTAAAAAGAACGAAGTTACAAAGTGGACTAATTTGTCGACCTATTTTGTATACTATACGCACGAACTCATTTGAATAAACATTATTAAAATTTGTAATAAATTTAAATAATGGAGCATGCCAACCGCATAAAGGGAAATGGATATTGTAACGAAATAATAAAAACGTATATTTACTTATTAGTTTTAAGTTAAAGCAACAGGAGATAATGTAAAAAAAAAAACTATAAATAAATCTGCGTGAGAAAACTTTGCTATGATACCTCCAAATTTGCACACAAAAACACTCAGAAGAAGCTCTGAAAGTTTGAGTATTTGCGTGTTAATCCTTCACACTACAATGGCTGGAAGGATTCGGAATGGAGATACCTAGCTTATACAGTGGATTAACAATTTAACATCCCGGAACATTTAAAAGGTTCTCAGGGTATATCAACAATCGAAATCACCAGCAACGTAGGATGGACGAGCAACTAATTTAACGTGGACGAAGTCGCAGGCAAAAGCTAGTGAATAGTAAGTCATGGACAAAAGCGACCTCAGATTAATTGCGATAAATAAAAAGCCGCATTATTATCGTTTCGAGAAAATCGCTCCTTTTCCGCTCTAACCTTTTTACTTCTTTGATTGTCCGACCGTTTGTACTGGTCGATTTTTTTTCCGTTCAAGTATAGAATCGTAAAATGTCGTAACGTACAGTCAAGGAATTTGATTCGCGTACCGTTTTGCTGATTTATTGCTTGAAAGATAGACATGTCTTAATGTTTATTTTCGCTTCAGCAAGCAAAAGTGTTTTGCATAATTAAAATGACGCATGTTTGGGTGAAAGATCTGCAAACTTTAACCTTAGATATGCACCACTAGATTTATTTCACGTTCTCGATCTGTCTACTCTGAATAAGAACCTATTTGTAGTTTCGTATTTTAAATAGAAAAAAAAAAAATCTTCCGAGACATCAAATTGGTGACATAGTCAAATTTAAATGTCAAACTTTAAAAATGCATCGAGTAAACTATGCAGAACGAAGAAGCCAAATAATTACATTGCATGAGCAGGGACGCAGCATTCACAATATAGCTCGGTCATTAAATATATCCCGAACAACTGTAAGACTATGGATCACTCGATACGGAGAAGAAGGCCATACAGAAGACCGCCGCCGTTTTAACCACGGTTCACAGCGACTGACGGCTGAACAAATTATGGAGATTCGGCAACGTTATGAAGAACATCCTTTCACGCCAACTAGATATTTTGCTGATCGGTTTGACGTTGGCTTACGCACAGTTCGAGTATCGGTATTCACCATAGGCGATACGCGAAAAAAGTCGCATTGACTGAAGCAAACAAAACTGTAAGAGCTAATTTTGCACGCAGATACCAAAATTTTGACTGGAGCACTGTGATATTCACAGATGAAAAAACCTTTCGTTCTTCCCAAGACGGACGTTTGAGTTTATGGAGATATGACAGGACGCGGTATGCAGAAGAACATGTAGTCCCAAACCGAGCGTCAGGCCGTATAAGTGTAAATATGTGGGGGTGGATATCTTCTGCGGGTGTCGGCGAGCTTGCCCAGTTGCCTTCGCGAGCTAAAGCTATAGATTATGTAGAGGCAATGGATACAATCATGTTTCCTACTGTGCGATGCGTTTATCCACAGGAAGAAGTTCCGAATATACACTTCGTTCACGATAATTGTCCGACTCATAAGGCAAGGGTCACCAAAAATTGGTTTCGCCAACATCCCGACATAATTGAAATTCCTTGGCCCAGTAAATCTCCCGATTTAAATCCCATAGAAAATATATGGGGCATCATGGTGCAAAGGTGGGAAAATGGGCAAGAAAGAACGAAACAAGCCTTGGAAGAACATTGTCACGAAGTATGGGAATCGTTGCGTCATTCAGACATTTGTAGTAAGATAGTAGAATCAATGCCGGCCCGCCTCCTAGCTGTGTCTGAAAGTGGAGGTGCTTATACTAGATATTAAACTTTATGAATAAAAATTCTGATTTTTACTATACATATGTATAGCCTATAGCTTTTTAGTATTATTGGTCATTAAATATTTATTAAGTTGTCAAACGTCAATTTATTACGGGAAAGTTCTGAGGCTAGTCCAAAATTGTTGACGTTGTTATACAGCAAACGTCGAGGGACTGTCAAGTGATAAGAGCTACCGTAACGTTGATAATACGACAACATGTCAGAAGCGTTAGCTAATATTGTGAAATCACCCATAGCAACAGCCAATAACGTTCGTCATGGATGTCATGGTTAACCTATTTATCCGTTGCTGGTAGTAACAGCTAATCGGACAAAGTCGGCTATATTCGATTGTGGTAAGAAAGAAATGCTACTACTGTCTTTGTCATATGCCATGCCAAATTTTCGAAAGATGTCACACTGTGACGTGAGCTCGGAAAAGCTCGGTAAATAAACATGTCATACTGCGGCACAAACGTCATGTTAGCGTTGCAAAGAAAGATAACCCTTAGTATCATCGATTGTCATCAGCAATTTAGACTTAAGATGGTACGCGAATCAAATTCCTTGACTGTACCTGGTTCCTGCCGAATATCCGGGTAAGTTTTGTGTTTTTTCTCGAGTCCCACTGCCTTTAAGGCCCTGCTGTCACACGGTTTCTTATCGTGCCTTTTTTATTATTAGCAATTCTCGTTACACCGAACAAGAAGAGTTTTTTCAATTATTGGAATTTAGCTTTCGGTCAGTTACTGTTAGGTACACCGTCCATATAAGGTGGGGCACCTCAAGTTGAACAGCCGTTTTACATACAACAGTCGCCCGGAGCGCTACGAGCTGCATCTGCCTCGGATCTAAACTATGCCGACACCAACCATTCCAAGGCCGAGTTATCCTCTCAGGGTTTTTTTTTTCCCGTATATTTTTTATCCATCTTGTTTAAACGTTCCTCAGGCTTAAGGTACCGTTTTAATGCTTTAACAAGTAGCTATTGGTAATCCTCAAACCAAACGGACGACTGAGGCAATAAACGCCGGCGGCCGTAGGGATGGCGGCATGTCGATACTGGATTATTAAATGTCGATAAGATTGATTATATTTTTATTGCTTAATAATGTAATTTATTTATATGTTTTTATTAGTTTAAGTTATTCTCAGTATCGTGCTGATACCGTAGCTCATTAGTAGGCTTAGGACTTTTGGATGCTCGCCGTGGTTCAAGAATCCAGGGAGTCGCCATTATAGCCATTATATAGTATAAGCGTAGTCATTAGACTTTTAAAATAAAACTTTTAAAATGGTTGATGTAGAAAAGTTATTAGATGAAGCCATCATGCATGTAACTACTGAAAATTGGATTCAATGTGTTCGTCATGCCGAAAACCTTCAAAAAGAAGACTTAGACAAAGCGTATTTAAAAGATACTCGTCCACTTATAATCAATCTTCAAGAAGATAGTGACAACGATGAAGAATATTTTTGATTTTAATACTTGTCGATAAAACTGTATGTGTTATATATTTTTGTTATTTATTAAATCTTACTATGTTTTAGTTCTAAAGTACCTAATTGTAGTCTTAAAAGTATTTATTTCGTAATATAAAATATTCTACGCATTACTTACCGTAGAATGGGGTGAATTTGATCAGTTTCAAGATTAAAATGGTTATATCTTCTTGAATATAAAAATTTAAAAAACACAAAAAATACCTCCATATCGGTTTTTGTTATTTTATTGATTCCACCATTAGAGTATTTTTTGCTATCATTAATTCGCTTTAAAAATAAAGCATTGGTGATCAACTTAATACTGCGAATGGGGTGGGGTTACTTTGAAACCACCGTTTCTATAACGTATTTCAAAAGTAACCCCATAAAGAAATAAATATGTAACAAAACGTCTACTTACATATTTTATATATTTTTGCATCGACCGTCGAGGTGGATCCCGCTGCCGCTACTGACACGTGTACAGTGATATTCAATGTTGCCAACCGTAAAAAAACAATCCCAATTATTCGTTCAGAAATCGCATAATTTGCGTTTCAAGTCAAATTGACGTTTTTATCAAAGTAACCCCAGGAATTAAAGTAACCCCATTCAAAGGTACTTTGTTTTCATTTTTGCATATTATCTTATCGACATGCCTTGTACCGTGTGCTTTCTACCTGCCCTATGCGGCCCGGCTAATAACAGGCACGCTGCATAAGGGCGTGCGGGTGCGAAAGAGACAATACGATGCTGATGGTTTTACGACCCCAGTCGTCCGTTTGGTTTGAGGATAGTATAGTGCAGTAACAACTAGCACTGCTAGATTCTAAGTTAGTATTTTTATTTTTGTATACCTTGTCCGTTCTCCTGGGGGGTTCATGACGCACCGTGGGTGGAACAACATCGTTTTCCAATCGTTCCGCGCTCAAAAAAACACTAAAATAGGAAAATATCGTCGTAAAACATTGTTTTAAGTGCTAAAACGTGCAGCTTGTGGTGTGTCAAGTGTGGTGTTGTCGGTTTTAGCCGGAAGTGTCACCCAGAAGTAGGATAGACCTTTAAACTATAACTGTGGGCTGTCCGATTCCTATCGACAACCCTCGCTTTTTTTTCACACCAAGAGTTGCCTTTTTGCATCCTACGTCTTTCCCCTAAATTTCAGATTTTTCCACTTTTTATTTCAAAAGTCACCTAAGTTCAAAAGTAAAGATTTCCACCATAAATATTATCAAGACTGTTTAGTCCAAATTTCAGTTTTTTCACTAGATAGTCGTTGTTTTACTGATTTATTACTCTGTCTAGATAGAGATCGCTCTTCGTCGTCAGTTTACGTAATTTGAAACCTCATTTCTAATTTTTCCTGGACTCCTTTTTTTAAAATTATTCTTTTTCTATAGGCTTCTTATGGTCTCAAAAACACCTTTTTAGTGGGTACAACTTTCCAATCCAATACGGTCCAGTGTTTTTTCGCCTTACCATAGTTAAGTTTCTACTTCGGCTTTCTATAAATAGACAGTCCTGATCTCTCTCAATACTCCATATAAATTTCATTACACGCTGACTAGTACTTTAGAAGTAGTCTCAGTTTTAGTGCCGAGGCTTTGGTTACTAGTTAAAATCAACGTAGATACGTGAAAAATATACCAAATTGTGCGGTTAAGTGTGTGCCGTGAGGTAGTGGTATCGGCTATAACTGGCCTCAATAATCGGGGGTAGGATTGACCGACAACCTGGTAAGTACCGATAAAGTTTATTTGTTGGAGGCAACGCCACCACGAGCGATGACCTACACTTTTTTGTCACCAAAAGCTGCGTATTTTGAATCCCCTTCCGGTCCAGTAATTTTGTAACTTTCCCGTTCCTATCTACTTAGTTATTCAGTAAATACCTAAAACCGCTCGAGCCACGCGCTTTGTAAGGACCATAAATTGAACAAAGAAACGTACACGCTTACCTACCTCCTTAGAGGATATCTATAAACAAAAGGTAAAGGTCTCCACAGTTGCTGACCATCTGTGTGGATGCAAACAAAAGATAAGAAATCTTTGTGTTTTTGGTGGCCGACTGCGGTTGCAATATCTGCATGGGATTTCTAGGAATTACGCTACACCCTATAGCTACATGAATTTTGTACTAAAGTATACTTTAAATTCAAGAGACTGAAAACCAAGGTCATAATAAATGAAGTCCACTGTAAGTACCTGCAAAGTTAAATGCCGCCAAAATACGATCGATGATCTACCTACACTTTTTTGTCACCAAAAGTTGCGTATTTTGAGTTCCCTTCTGGTCCAACAATTTTGTAATTTTCCCGTTGCAATTTACTTAGTTAGGTATTCAGTAAATAACTAAGACTTCTCGAGCCCCGCGTTTGGTAAGGTGTTACTTCTGGATATCGTGTGATACGAGCTGTTTTGATTCGTTTTTTTATCATCCTTCATAGTTTATCTTCCTACTCGCTTCCGTTCTAAAGTTAAAGTCTAAAAACTAAAAATCAAAGATCCTTTACATTGGCCCCCAATCACTTAATTTAAAGTGACGACGCCCCCTCATTTTTAATACCATTCTATAGCCTAGATATCCCTAGCTCATTATTTCAATTTTTAGATTTTTACGGCAAGTAGTGTCCGTGAATATCTTATGATGAATGTTGTCCAAATCCTTAAAGACGGTAACAGGCTATACAGGGCAGTAGCAGATCTTCTCAGCATTGTTCTGGGTTCGACTCCTAACCAATATTCAATTCAATTCAATAATTTATTCAATAAAATGGCTACATGAGGGCTCTTTTACACGTCGGTAATATGCAGTGAATCTACTACCGCTTCGGACAAGACCATCATTGCGGAGAAGAAACGCCGTATCAAAGTGCAGCAGAAGGTCATTTTTATCAATTATAAAATACAATAAAATTACAAAGTAATAAAGTAATGAATAATTATTATTAATACTAGCACAAATAAAATAATTACAAATGAAAGATCAATAACAATAAATTAAAAATAATGACTAGGAGAACAACACGACGAGGTCTCAATGATCACAAAATTGTCAGACAGGAACTGGCTCACTATGTTTCAGCTAACACGGTCGTCCCTGTCAAAATAGATCTACCGATGGCCATATTTTTACCCCTCGCCGCGTCCTGGACATAAACTGGAGTGAGAAAATCGGTTCATTGTTGCAGCATTACCATTAGACATAGAAAAAGCGTTCGATAACGTCGACTTACATCTAAGTCATTCCCTAAGGGACAAACTATAAACACGTACAAATATTCACCTTACCAATAGAATCGTTTCTACGGTTGTTCTCTCCGAAGCCTGCATGAGGGAGAGAACATTCATATCCTGGTGCGGACAGAACAGTCAGAGAACTCGGAAGTGGTTCAAAAAGGAAAAGGAATAGAGCAAAGATGTCCGCTGGCTATTCACCATTCACACGACACGACGGCGGACGACGATCTTCGCACCCTAGAAGAGAAGGATGAGGCAGTTAGTCTGGACCAAGACGCCGAAATCAACTTACCCCTCTTAATGTCGCAGCACTAACCAAATCGAATCAATCACGCCGAAGACGTTATGAGAGACACATTCTAAGTGAAATGCTGTCAGTTGCTAAGGGTAGTCCTTAACAAAAGATCTGGCAAATTCTGCGGTAAAAAGGTAGCGGAGCTAATACGGGAGACAAGTAATACGTCCGAGCATTGATAGCACACTGTTTATTGGTCACAAGGTGGCGGTGGACGCAGCCACCGTATAGCTATAACTACCTACCTATGCGACATATATAACATCTCCCCCCCCATTAACCCAATTTAGAAAAACTGCTTATAATCTACTTTAGGTCTATTTCGGCGGAACCTTGGTGAACAAGCGAGATCATGAGCTACCTGTTCTGGTGTCGTGTTTTGGTGTGGACTGAGTGGGTCGGGCGAGCTGGTAGGCGTCGCGAACGCCGTGTCGTCGGCGCCCTCGGCGGCGCGCGCCCCGCGCGGCGGGGAGCCGCCCTCCTGCGCTCCCGTGGGCAGCGACGGGCAGCTTGTTGAACCGACTGTGTCTAGTCGAGGTGAAGTAGAACCCGGACTTATCGCTGCGGTTTGGTCCGGCTCCGTGGGGGGTCCTAGCTGCTCTTGCGGCGTAGTTGTCAGCCATGGATCGTAGTCGCTCATTGTATCCACGACCGCCTCATCTCTCCCCGCTACTTTTATGCTGTTATCACCTCTGTGTAAATGCAGTTGATTTTGATGGCGTGTAACACTTTTATCTAATTCCGGTAAATATAGTTCGTACATTACTTTACCAACTCTTTTCACAACGACGCCTTTACTCCAATAAGGTTTATTGCTGTTTACGTATTGTCTCACCCAGACCACATCGCCTTCAGAAAAGTCAGGTCTGGTTTTACCACCGTAATGTTTGACCTGCGAGCACTGTTTACGCTGGACCAGGGCTTCCAGCTCCGAGGGCGCGGGTGGCGCGGGGGGCGCGACTGCGGCGAGCAAGTCCAACCGACAACGAAGCCTACGACCGAACACTAGCTCCGCGGGCGATCGTTCAGTGGTACTGTTTACTGAGTTCCGGTAATCGAACAAATACTTAACAAGTCGGTTTTCGATGGTATTGTTTTTGCAGTTTGTTTGTAAAATTGTTTTTAAACCCTTTTTAACTATTTTTACAAAGCTTTCGGCCTGACCGTTGCTAGACGGATGGTAAACCGGTGCAAACAATTGAGAAATTCCGTTTAACAAACAAAATTGGGCAAACTCTTGTGATGAGAATGAGGTTCCATTGTCGCTGACTATTATATTAGGAATACCAAAACGCGACATAAAACTGTACAACTTACTAATTACCGCTTTGGACGTTGTGTTATTGTTCATTGTTTCACATTCCACCCACTTAGAGTACGCGTCTACTATAACTAAATACATTTTTTGATTCACTGGCCCTAACAAATCTATATGTATCCTATAAAAAGCATGCGGAGGGTAAGGCCATGGCGATAGCGGCGCGCGCGGCGGCGCCGGGCGCAGCGCCGCGCACACGGCGCACGCCCCGGCCGCGCGCTCCAGCGCCGCGTCGATGCCCGGGAACCACACTCGCGCGCGCGCCTCCGACTTCATTTTCACTATTCCGAAGTGAGAACTATGCAGTTCCGACACAATTTCGTCCCTTAAGGTGGACGGAATAACGACCTTATGCCCTCTTAACAAGATACCATTTTCTAATGCTAGCTGGGTTCGACATAAGAAATACGGTTTTATTTCTGCATTAGACATTTTTTTAGGCCAACCGTCCATAACGTACTGTGCGACGCGCTGCAGCAGTGTGTCGGCGGCAGTAGCGGCACGCAGGCGGTCCGCGGTAACAGGCAGTGTCCCCTCTGTCACGAAATTTACGTACGCTGCCGCCTCCTCTAGCTCCCGCTCCCCTCGCGCTCCCTCACCCCGAATCGGTATAGCACGTGACAAATAATCCGCACTATTAGCCGCGCTTGTTACGTACTCAATATTGTAATTATATGCGCTTAGGAATAAGGCGTAACGTTGCAGTCTATTCGCGGTCACTTCCGGTACGCCGTTGTTGCTTCCGAAAATTGTCGTCAGCGGCTTATGATCCGTACGAAGCGTGAAAGGATCCGCCCGACCATACAAATATTGATGGAAACGCCTTATTCCGAAAACGATGGCAGTAGCTTCTTTTTGTATCTGTGAGTACCTCTTTTCGGCGGTCGAGAGAGCGCGAGAGGCGTATGCCACGGGCCGCTCCCGCCCGTTCTCCTCCTGCGACAAGATGGCCGCGAGGCCCTCTGGAGACGCGTCTACTGTCACAATAATTTTTGCGGCTTGATTAAAATGGGCCAATACCTGTTTCGAAGCTAAGCATTCCTTAATTTTTTTAAAAGCTTTTTCTTGGTCCCGGGACCACTGCCATTTTACCCCCTTTTTTAACAACAAATGTATAGGGCTTAATATGGCCGACGCGTTTGGAATAAAATTTCTGTAATAATTTAGTAGACCTAAAAACGACTGCACCTGGGTAACATTTTTAGGTTCAGTGGCCTCCAAAATAGCTCTTACTTTTTCCGGGTTTTTTTTAAGGCCATTTTTGTCAATTAGAAACCCTAGGTACGAAATTTCGTTTTGAAAAAATGCACATTTTTCCTTTTGTAAGACCAAACCTGCCTCTTGTAAACGCTCTAGAACAGCATACAGCCTATTTAAATGCTGAGGCGTTTTTTTTTCGGTGATTAAAATGTCATCCAGAAAACATAGAACCCCGTCCATATCACCCAGGATCGATTCCATTGCCCTTTGAAAAATTGCGGGCGCGCTAGCCAGGCCAAATATTAGACGCGTATAGTTGAACAAGCCGCGGTGCGTGTTTATGCAAGTGAGGTTTCGGCAACTTTGGTCCACTACGAACTGATTGTAAGCCATTGATAAGTCTAGCTTTGAGAATTGTTTCCCGCCGTGCAGTTTAACGAATAACTCTTGAATAGTGGGCAAAGGGTACTTTTATATGAGCAACTGTTTATTAATGGTACCGGAGTAGTCGGCGCAAATCCTTACCTTACCGTCACGTTTAAGCACAGGCACTATTGGCGAAGCATACTCTGAGTACTTTACTGGTTCTAACACTCCTATCTGAACTAACCTATCTATTTCAGCCTCAATTTTGTCCCTTAATGCGAATGGTACAGTGCGTGCTTTACAAAAAATCGGTTTTGAATCGGGTTTCAATCGTAGTCTTACTGTGGTTTTGTTAAAACAGCCTAGCTGGTCAGAAAAAATCCTAGGAAACGTTTTCTCTAAGTGCGACACTGGGTCCACGGTGGGCGCGGCGGGCGCGGCGGCGCAGTAGAAGGCGGCGATGAAGTCGCGGCCCAGCAGCGGCGGCCCGCCCGCGCGCACCACGTACACCGTTAGCGCCGCCGCGCGCCCCGCGTACTCCACATTCAACACGCTGCAACCTACTATGGACATTGTGCCGCCTGTATAGTTTATTAAACGCTTTTTCGTCTGTGACAATGCAACCTCATTGAAATGTTTTTTATACGTCTTTTCTGATACAACCGTTACCGCTGAGCCACTATCGATCTCGCACAAGATTTTTTTACCATGAATTAAGACAGTTTCGGTCATAGGCTTCCCTTCGAGACAACGAATGTTATAAATTGACTTACCGTCATCACCCTCGCTATCGGAACCGTCGTCCTGGTCCACGTAATTCACCTTCCTATCGGGACACATCCGACGGAGGTGACCTTTACGTTTACACAATTTGCACTTGTAATCTACGAACCGGCACTCGGATTTTTTGTGATTAGAATAACCACATATCGCGCACTGATCACCACTAGCTGTTGCCGCCTGACGGACATTCCTCGGCGGGGCGCTGTGCTTGATAGCGAACACGGCCTGGCCGCGCGCCCTGCCGGGCTCCTGCGCAGCCCCGGCCGCGGCGGAGCCCGCGCGCGCGCAGCGCACGCTCTCCGCCAAATCCACCGCTTTACTCAATGTTAATTCTGCGATATTTTGCTGAAACAATTTGTCGCGCTCATGGCCTGGTCTCATACCCATCACAAATTTATCCAATAGTGCATCCTCTAAATTCTTAAACGCACAATGAGTGGCGAGGCCCCTTAACCTCGCGGCCCAATGAGCATAGTTTTCCTCAATTTCTTGCACTGCTGCGTAGAAAGTATACCTTTCTGCGAATCCACAACGTTTTGGTGTGAAGTGGTCATCCAGAATTTTTATTACTTCATCAAAAGATTTATCCTCAATCGTTTTTGGCAAGGCTAAATTATTTGCCAATTGGTACGTTGACTCTGTGAGTGCGCTCAAAAACACGGCTCGTCTTCGTATACCTGCTTTGTCGTTCTCCTCATTTATGCCATTAGCAATAAACCACTGTAATAACCGGCTTTTGTACGTTTTCCAGTCTTGCGTCTGGTGATCAAAACTACAAAAATTGCTACAATTATTAAAATTGAACGGCGACGGGGCAGCCATCTTTTTTATAAATGCACGCGCGGGTAGTCGTCGCCACTGTTCTATCTACAAGGTAGCGGAGCTAATACGGGAGACAAGTAATACGTCCGAGCATTGATAGCACACTGTTTATTGGTCACAAGGTGGCGGTGGACGCAGCCACCGTATAGCTATAACTACCTACCTATGCAACATATATAACAGAAGGCAAAACAGTGACAAAAATAATTAAAGTTCGGCTGGTCTCGTATTATGGCCATGCGCTTAGACGCCGTTTTATCAAGTGTAGGTATTGTATGCGGCCCTCAAGTATAAAAAAAGTAAAAGAAAAGTAGGTCGGCCTATATTTACTTGGGAGGTCACTTGCCCAGGACATACGAGACTATAATAACAAGAGTCGTACCTACTGGCAAAACATTACGCATAATAGAATTCGGCTCAAAAAAGAAACGGAAATGGTTGATGGATACCCACTGGGGCATACTAAACTAATACTAGATTTGATTTTAAGCAGTCCATACCTATAGTATTCTGACTTAACGATGCCTGAATTCGGGTTGGCTTCACCTTCCTGTCTCTCCCGTCATATCGACTGCAAACCGTACACTCCTATCCTATCTTGTTGACTCTCCGGTGCCTCGGGCAGGTGCGCTGCTGCCTGCGGCGGGCGGCGATAGTTGGTGCAGCAAAGGTGACGAGGCTCGCATGCCCTGATCGGTTTAGTATTAGTGGCTGGTCGGTTCGGGTGAAGGTTCTTGTGCTCTGCCGGCTCTTCGCTACTCTTACCGGACCGGGTGGGGCGGGCGTGCTGTTCCTTGCTAGCCTAATCTAACATCTCTCCGTCATGTTCAGTGCGTACGGGTCCTTGCAGCAGAGTTGCTGGCTGGAAGTGTCACTAGAACAAAACAGAACAGGAAAGAACCTCGTCCGTTCTCCTTACCCCTAAGTTCTAAAAAGGCCCGCGCGCCTCAATGACTATTTGTCCAGTTTCGGTCTTGGTTCGGTCCAATATTCCCTCTGGTTTTTTCGCATAAATCTACCGGGATTTAACCGTGGTACCATGGCGTTTGTACTACGGGGGACCACGGGTAATTTTTTTTCCCCGTAGACCCCACTGCTCCAGATTTAAGTTATCTTTTTCAATACGAAACTTTCCGTGGGCTCACGGGTCATTCCTCGAAAAAAAAATATTCCCCGTAGTTCCACTGCAATAGATACGTCATGCATCCTTCAGAACTTAATATTGTTCTTTTTTGTCTACTTTTAATCTTGCTTGATATGTTGTGTTATGAAATGTATCGATATACACTCGAGAGCAAAACTTTCGGGTCACTAACATAAATTGTAATATCTCAAAAAAGAATACAGCTAGCCTAATAAAATAAATTGGACTATAAAGACATTTTAATGTCACTTAAATAAAATGCATTACAATTAATACTGAATGTTCGTTTAATTTTATAAAAAATAAAAAGTATGGCATCCACTTGCTTGAAAAGACAAAATAGAAAATATTGATTTTTTTTATATAATTATCCAAATTTGACACATTTTAATACATGGTATTGCCTCTACGTGCAGCCTGCACATCTGCGATGCGATTCGGCATGCTGTACACCAAGTTTCTGAAGCACAGTTAAGGAATGTTCTCCCATTCCTCTACCAACGCGTTTTTGAGCTCGCGAAGCGTCATTGAAGGAGGTACTCGTTGCCTTACTCGTCGTCCAAGCTCGTCCCAGGCATGCTCGATCGGGTTGAGATCCGGGCTCCTGGCCGGCCATTCCATGCGGCGAATACCCACATCGTTCAGGTAGTCTTGTACTACACGAGCAGTATGGGGACGGGCATTATCATGCAAGAAGATAGCATTTTCACCTAGCCTTGCCATAAATGGACCGACGTGCTCATTTAGGATTCCTTCCACGTATCTTACGCCATCTAGAGTACCGTTTTCGATCAGTACTAGCTCTGTTCGCTTTCTGCAGAAATCCCAGCCCACACGAGTGCCGAACCGCCACCGTACGCAACCTTTTCTGCAATGCAGGCTTGCATGAATCGTTCTCCTGGCCTTCTGTACACCTTCACCCTTCTGTCGTGTTGATATAGCATAAACTTTGATTCGTCTGAGAACACAACTCTTGACCAATCTTCAGGTGTCCAATCTGAGTGTTCGCTTGCATAAATTTGTCTTGCTGTGCGATGGTGCCTTTCCAGTTTAGGGTCATTTGCGGGCATAAAGGGTTTCAAATTACCTTCAACAAGTCGCCGTCTTACAGTCCAAGCACTAGCATTGCTCCCACCAAGCCGTAAAAATTGTTGTGTCAATGCAGTTCCCGTAAGGAATCGATTTCGAAGCATAGTATTGACTAGATATCGATCCTCCCGTACCGTTGTACACCTGGGTCTGCCTAATCCTGGTCTGCGTAAGTTCGAACCAGTTTCTAGAAACCGCTGAACAATACGCTGTACTGTTGACGTCACTCCGACTATTCTTGCAGTATCTCGCTGGCTTCGGCCATTTTCCAGTATTGTATTCTCGTGCATTCTTCGGGCGTAATTGACATATTTATTATATTAGTAATGACCACTGAACATTTGGAACCCTTTTTATATATGCATTTTATTACAGAACGAAAACAAAAGCAATAACAAATGGAAAATGGGAAAAGTTCTTTATTTCATAAACGATCATTGTTTTTTTTTTTTAATTTCATTATTTCATATTACCAATAAGATTTAATACCTGTAATTAAAGAGGATTAAATTGTCTATAAGGTTTAATTTATTTTACGTAGCTAGGTGTATTCGTTTTCGAAATATAATATTTTATTATAGTGACCCGAAAGTTTTGCTCTCGAGTGTAGTATGAAAATCGGAAGCTGACAAAATAAGTCTAATTCTTATTAACCTTGTTATTATAAAGTTTTTCGCTAACTAAATAATTTATGTATTACTTTACGTTATAATTTTTATCGTAATTTTTCTAAAGCATAACCAACTGTTATATCGCCCGCAATAAGCTCCATCTCAACTTCTCTTATGAAATCGTCGTTATCAATTTGGAGACTTTCTCTCGACTTAACTCGTGAATTAAGTGTAAAAGTGGTCAATTTTTTCAAATGATTTAGCAACCTTAGTATATTTACTGTTTTTTGGTTACTCTTTTGATAATTTTGCAGTTCCATGATTCGCATACATTGTTTGTGCGGTGTCTGTTTGCATAAATATTAAGAACATTTTGGATATCCCTTGTCAGCCATTGAGAGCCCACATAGAGCAAAAACTTTTTGATTTTCTTATTCACTGTGCTATTGTATTCTAACTGTATGTAATGCCAGCCACTTTGAAGATTTTCTTTGGGCAGCAGTGGTAACACCGAACACAAACCAACCAATCTCTTTGCTGATTTTGTTTTTTTTTTTGCCATACACTTGTCTATCTTTTCGCCACATAGTTTTGGACCAGTGGTAATAGCAACCAACAACGGTTATTACAGGAAAAACATCCTGAACAGCGTTTAATGCAGCAAGCTCGAAATCGCCGTGGTATTTTCGGGGTTCCCAATTTGGAAACTGCGACTTAATTAAATGAAACATCTTCACATATGTTTCGCTGGTTTTGTCACTTAGCAAAGCATACAGTAAAAGCTTAACATTGGTTGTAGTAATCGTACTTCCAAATTCTCCGTGATTAATAAACAACTGAGCAAAGGGAGACGAAGCAGACTAGAAAGTTCCATCACCAAATATTTCTGTTACATCATTAACGAAATTTCTATCTTTTTCCATACAAAAGATATACTATATTGCAAGTGCTGCACTGATATCTGCGCTTCTTTAAAAACTTTAAAATGTTCTTTATTAACGCCTGCCGATTTATTGCGTGAATCATAGAAGCTATGCTTTGCATTTTTGAATGCAGGTAAAGGCGTAATTAGGTCGCAACCTTTCTGTTGCCACGTATTTAAGGCCTCATCATATAACTCGGGTATAGGTATATCTGTTTTTTGTGCTGCTTCTTTTATGTCATTCGTTGCAATAGCCTTTTCATTTTCCAGCAAATTTTAAACGCATGAGTGTTCATGTTGTCTGATGACATCCAATTTCTATAACATTGTAAATACGTAGTAATATATCTAGCTACTCAAATGACTACACCATATACCGCTGTTTCATTATACTTAGTAGTACCCATACTAGTGACCCGTCTGGCTTCGCACGGTAATATCGTCATATTTTAATTAATTTAAACAAAACCTTGACGAATTATACACACAAACCTTCCTCAAGAATCTATCGATAGGAGAAAACCGCATGAAATCCGTTCAGTAATGTCCGAATTTATCGTGAACAAACAGGCAGACAGGCAGACGTTATGGGGGACTTTATTTTATAAGTAGTATAGACATAGATAGAAAGATTATAGGTCTGCGTGGAAGGAAATTTGAATTAGAACCTAGCAATCAAGTGAATCAAGATCACCAAACCTTCATCTGCTTAGTGTGCGTACGCCGCATGTTTTCTATGTAAATACGTAGGTATCAAAAATAATAACTACCAATCGGCAGAAGTGTTACAGCTTATTAAAAAAAATATGCCTAGATTATTAACTTACATCATTAATTCATTATTTACAGTAACAGAACCACTGCATTTGTCCTTTAGTTTTTTACTGAACATCCATAAAGATGTTGGAGTATTTTTGTGATCTTTATTTATTTATTTATTTATTAATCCATGGAAAACCAACAGCTTTACAAAAGAAATTAGAAACTAGAGTAACAAAACATAGCCAATTACAGGTTCTCACATTTAGCAATTAAGTAATATGAAAAAGAATAAGCCTAAGTTAAACGTTTAAACAGTGAGAGAGAGAAAAATACAATTAATTAATAACAACTACTACCTACAGGCCACCAAATTTTACTGTACGCAATAACTATGCCAACCAGCACCTGCACGCACACCCGAAAAATTTATCATATATGAAGATTGTTCACAAAATATTGAATTAATTTATTCTTTATAGAATTAATACTACTTGCAAAAATGTCAAAATCAATATTCCTTAACACACTATTCAAACTCCGACCAGCTCTGCACAAAAAACTATTTTTCCTATAATTAGTAGAAGCTAGGGAAACTGAAATAGGACGAAAAATACCGCACACTCCTAGCGGGAATATTAAAAGAAACTCTGCCCAATAAATCAGGACAATCCACATTGCCGTTAACTATATTCAATAGATACACTATATCGGCAACCTCCCGGCGCTTTATAAGCGGTAAAAGATGGTGGTGCTTACACAATTTAAAGTAATCAGCGGAACTATACTTACATTTTAATTTATAGCATAGAAATTTGAGAAATTTTGTCTGCAAACGTTCGATCCTATCTATATAAACTTGATATTGGGGATTCCAGATCTGAGATGCATATTCCAACCTGCTCCTCAAGTAAGCACAATATAGGACTTTCACGGTCTTAGGATGTGAAAAACAAGCTGAACTGCGCATAATAAAACCAAGAGACTTAGCAGCTTTAGACACGATCTCGTTAATATGATCATTAAAAACAAGTTTAGAATCATGAACAACCCCCAAATCACGCATACTCGTTACTTTTTGAAGAATGCTACCTTTCAATGAATAACTAGAAGATATGGGATTAAATTTACGTGAAAAAGTTAAATAAACACATTTTGAAGGATTGAGGTCCAACTTATTGAGATGACAGTAAAAATCAAGCCGGCGCAGATCGGATTGTAAGGCAACAGCATCCTCCGGTGACCGCAATTTCGGCAAAAATCTTCATATCGTCTGCAAAACAAAGTACCCTAGCAAACCGAAAACAACATTTAATATCATTAACAAAAACTTTGAAAAGGAGTGGTCCCAACAACGACCCCTGGGGAACTCCACTGGGAATAGTCACCCAGCTTGACATATAATTGTTAATGACAACTGACTGACATCGGTTTACTATGTAGGACGCGAACCACCTCAAGAGTTCACCCCTGATTCCAACTAAATAAAGCTTACCTAATAATAAGTTATGGTCAATCCGATCAAATGGTTTACTGTAATCAGTATAGATAACATCTACCTGACGACCTTCATCCATTGCCTGAGATACAGTATCGTTTAACACAGCCAGATTAGACACTGTTGACCTACGTTTCACAAAACCGTGTTGGGTGGGATCTAAGGAATTTTTCAACGCTGAGGAAACCTGCATGTGGACTACCTTTTCCATAACTTTGGCTAGAATGCATAGTTTGGAAATAGGCCTATAATTAGTCACATCTGTCTTCGGTCCCTTCTTCAAAACCGGCGTGACGAAGGCTAATTTCCAAACCATAGGCACTGCACATTCGGCAAATGAACGACGAAACAACAATACAATTGGCTTGGTGAGAGCTTCAGCGCAGTTAATATAATATAAAGCAGGTACCTGATCAGGACCCGCAGATTTGCCAGGATCTAAATTCAATAAAAGTTTGGTGATCACAACAGGATCAACAGAGATACTGGCAACATCACTGGTTGGGTCGACATCATTCCGAAAGATATCCTGATTACGTACACTGACACTGATAGCTGACGTTAAAAAACTTGTTTGAAAATAATCAGAAAAAACATTGCAGATGTCCATACCCGTATTTGCTATAACATCCTTAAACTGCACACTACTAGGAACACCATAGGATTTAGAACGAGATTTAATAAAAGACCAGAACTGTTTGGGATTTTTAGCTATATTAGCTTCAACCATCTCGATATATTTAAGAAAGCACTGTTTTTCCAAACACCTAACCCTATTCCTCTGAAATTCGAAAGAAACAAAATCACACTTGTTACCATATATTTTAAATTTGCGATGGTATTTATGCTTTTCTTTAATAGCCTTCTTAAGCGAAGATGAATACCAAACGGGGAATGTGCTCAACGTAGTAAGCTTATGCGGGACATGTTTATCTCTCAACACAATGAATTTAGCATAGAAAAAATCGACACACTGATCCAACGTACGACTTGAAAACTCAAGGTCCCAATCTGTATTAAAGAGGTCCAAATTAATTAATTTATAATTAGCTTTATTATAAAAATATTTCATAGTTGACGCCAATTTTAAAGAAGCATGCGAGACAAACGAAACGGTTACAACTAAAGCTTCATGATAAGGGTCAATAGGTACAAGCGGAGTCTGACACCGCACAACCGCTACTTCATCACTACAGAGCACCAGGTCCAATATCTTGCCAAATTTATTAGTCACACTATTATATTGACATAAATCGAGATAATTCAACTCGTCGACCAGGCTACATTCATCCGCTGAAGCGTAATTGGTGGGTATTAGGTGGCGGTAAGCGGGTATCCAGACAATGTTGCTTAAATTAAAGTCACCAACAATTAGGTATTTATCGTCTGAATTAGAATTATTGAGCACCTCCTCACCCAACCGACACAGAAAGTTAGAAAGCTGATCGGAAAAAGAATAACCTTGACCTTGTTTACATAAGTATATAACACATAAATGCAACTTAATCGTAGCGTTGAGTGTTTTTTAAGATCAAAGTAAGCCACAGATCTTCCGCTGAGGATTAGTAGGCAGTTTGCGGAAGATAGCCAACTCCTTACGTGTAGCAATAATGACACCACCCCCGCGACACTGCCCGGTCAATGCTAGGTCCCGATCCCGCCGCCAAACAACATACCTATCATCAAAAAGTTCCGCGTCCGCGATACCGTCAACAAGCCACGTCTCCGTCAGCAAAACAATGTCATAGGACGCTAAAAGAATATTGCGATAAAAGTC
Organism: Acleris holmiana; assembly: GCA_949316455.1. Classification (NCBI taxonomy): domain Eukaryota; kingdom Metazoa; phylum Arthropoda; class Insecta; order Lepidoptera; family Tortricidae; genus Acleris; species Acleris holmiana. Next base: position 69,099,131 of record OX438762.1, on the reverse strand, counting down.
TAATGTTTTAAAACGAAGTCCTCTAACATTCTGATAATAAATGGAAAGCGACCCGTTATCATTATTAGCTATTACTATAATAAAAACCTAAATTCAACAATAGCATTGACGTCCTGCACAAGCACAGGCATGCTAGAGAGCTGGCACTGGATTGACCGCAGCCCCACCATAATGGACTCAAGCGAGGCCACGTCGATAGGTTGCGGAGATAAGGGCTCCGTTCTGCACACGGAACATTTCCATAGGGCTCGACGGTCTGATCCTAGTCTGCGGTAACCCTGTTCGGTCACACCCACGCAGCAGAAACCAAAAAGCTTTTTACACACGCAACATTGCGCACTATCATTGACAGCGTTATTACAACGACCACACTGCATGATTGGAATGTTGTACCAAACTGGATTAAATAAATACAAAGTTTGACAACCACTGATACTAACGCACTGGACTTATACGCGTCTTAGTTAAACGAGGGCTCAGAGCTGACTGACTTTATGTTTATAAAATTGGTATCCGTTGTATAACAAGATGTTTCCTCCTTTTCTTCGTATTATTTTAACGCGTTCTTCATTCATTTTGTAATATTTATGTGTTAACTTTTTACATAAAACTTTACGAACACACAATAATCAGAAAATCTAGACTAATGACTTTGACATGACATAGGTAGTGACGCAGGGCATAAATCATAAAGTGCTAAGAGATTGTATATCTAATATAACAACCCATAATCTTCTAATCCCCTTCGGATGAAAATGCACAAAACGCAAAATTTACACTACACGCAAAATGTAACTAGTTCAATTAGTTTGGCTGAGAGAATGGTACAAACGGTAAAGAATAAATTACGTAAAATGGTGAACGTACCATGGGACGTACGGATTCCTAACATGCTGCTAAGTTTAAGGGCTACACCATGCACAGCTACGCACAAAAGCCCAGCAGAGCTACTGATGAATCGGAAACTGCGTACTTTGCTCGATACAATTCACCCGGACAACATAGTGCATAAAAAAGTATAACAACAGATTGATCGAAATTCACTACAAAAACGAAGAGAAAGTGATGTTGGCCAGAAGGTCATGTTTAGGAATTATGGCAGTGGTGCTAGGTGGTTGCCCGGTTTTATTTTCTAACTTTGGTTTCTATCCGTTGACTCAAAACGATAAGACGTTCACTGTCGTCTATCATCATCGTGATACTATCATGTCGCTACCATCAAAGGAATGTACATGTTTCGTCACTAATAAGACTTACAGCAAGAACAATAGGCGTGTCACTTCCTACAAAGCAGCGAGTCGTCCAATGTAACCGAGAAACTGGGCAAAACATAAGAAGACCAGGAATCGACAGGCCGAGATTTACTTCGGCACGAGAGGGACGATTTATTGTGGCGATAATGTTAATTGAATTAAATGCAATCATTACGAGCATAGATTAGTTATTGTCCTTTCTACGAGGCTGGCAAACGGCTGACTAGTTGGTACACCTACGAGTATGAGCCTATTCTACACTCATAATAAATGAGTCATAAATATCAGGGGTCAAATTTAACGCAAATTGGTTTATACACATACTTATACAGAGACAAAGATAAACATCTAAAACTCGCAAAGTGCAAATATTCGCGGTCATGACAAAAATATTTGTCCATGCCAGAAATTTAACCCGGGGCCGATACCTTCGTAGGCAGGGTCACTATATCACCTTGGCTAACGCGTCGGCACGTCGGAGACCGTTAATTTCGTTAAAAAGTACAAATATACTTTCACCACCTTCAAGAACAGACTTTAAAAACAATAAATGTTTGATCCATGAAAATTGTTGTCTGTACTTCTCATGATTAATAAATAAATGCCTCCAGGCCGTTTTTAAATTAATAAATGGGTGTAATGCCTTACAATTGTAAATTAATAAACTTAATCATGATAATCATCACTATTCATAAGTAGACTCTCTTACTAACGATCGTAATTGAGAAGTATGCATATTCATAATGTCAGTAAACATAGATAACTATATCTTGTAAACATAATTATTGTTCTCATTCGCTCAGGGGCATCCAAATATGTCTCAAGCGCTGGGCCCATCAAAGTTACCCGAGACAACTATCTGGCCTGGACGAAATCGAATGGCTTCAAGCTGCGATTCACAGCAGGCCTCAAGTGTGTCGCTGGGGAAATCGCTTTGATATAGGTCCCACCACTAGGTAGGCAACTTAATGGCTAATAGACTAAGTTTTTTAAGATCTTTGTCACTTACCGTGATCGTGGGGGTTTCTCTCCTCCAGTAGCCCAGTCCTTGGTCGGCCGTCCTTTAGTGCTAGGTGTGTAGCTGTGAGTGTGTGTATAATTGAATGTATGATATTTACTACAAATTCAAGAACAAATCTTATTACAACAAACCGCTAGCCAAAGCAAAAAACGCGTAGCCATGTTGGCTGAAAATTGTTTACTTGGCCAACGTCCGAAACTTACCTACTCGAGTACGCTAGTCCGATTTGGTGCCCGCATTATGTAACCTACAAGGATCAACTAGAAAGAATACAAAAGAAAGGCCGTAGCAGGATAAGGGAAGGGCAAATGCCCTTTTATGCTAATGGGCTGGTTTTTTTTATATAGTTACTTACATCTATTAGTGCTATTGTGCCAAGTTTTGTTGAAAAATTCCCTGTGGTTCAGCCGAGAAAAAATAAAAACCGAAATAATTAAATATGACTTTTCTCTAAAACTATAAAACTTTAATGTAACATTATTTTATCATTTTGTTAGGCTTAATAAAATATATGTTTTAAGAGAAAATGGACTCTCGATCTTTAACACTTATGTAAAAAACAGGTAAGTCAATTTTTAAATATTATTATTTTTTACTTATGATTGAGGTACCACTCTATTTGTTATTTCTAAATAAGCATTACTTAACGATCTATCTTACATATTAATTTGATGGATTAAATCGGAAAGCATCTGTGTCATATTAGCCATATTTCAAAAAGTAAATATTCTTCGTTGTTATCGCTATCATAATCGAGATATCTTATCGCCACCCTTGAAATAGATACCGTTAAGGAGATCCGGTGGCCCTCTGTGGTCTTCATCATCAATTCCTCATCACTGCAAAAGCTAGACTTGTTACTAAAAATATTAATCTCAATCAATCAATCAGGTTCAAAATTGGTGACAATGGGACCACTTCGGAAGTATAATCTATCGAACCAAAAAGATTTTTCAAAATCGGTCTACAATGGACGGAGTAATCGGTGAACATACGTAAAAAAATATACATACAGTGGAACGTATAACCTCCACCTTTTTTGAAGTCGGTTAAAAAGAGCGCTCCGCGGCAGCGGCCGGCGAGCGTCATAACAAACTTAAATTGGTTCAAAATATGCCATGCACAGTTTGTCGAAAAATATTGGTTTCGTGCACAGTTAAAAATCTGTCGTTGCCAAGTGTTTTACACAAAATAGACAAATAATCTGTAGTCACGTCTAAAAATATGTATACAAAAACAAGGTTGAATAAATATGTAGTCATACATTGTATCAAAAATATGTATCCTTCATCTTTTAAAAATATAATTCGATGTTTCGCGTGATCATCTAAATGATACATCGGTTCGGCCTGATATGATATTTTACATTAATCGTCCCCACCGTAACCTATCTCGAGTGACACTTGAAGTAATAGTGGTATCTATATTCAATTATTCTAATTCTTGACGTTTCCTTTAAAATTCAAATTAGGTTTAAAATAAGAAGAGACGTGACTGTTTTTGCTGCCAGTAAAATTTGATAATCTGTTAAAACTTTATATGTACGTTTTTTCTCTCCTGCTCTGACGGTTGAGTTTTCAAAGGTTAGATATGCGATAGGTAAATTGACAAGAAATCTGATAAATTTACAGTATGAATGGCTCCAGTAGTATCTGGGGGCATGTAAGGTATTCAATACGAGGGCTGCACTGAAAGTTTCGGGAATCTAATACTTAGAAACATATCATACCTTTTTATAATATCTAAAGTTTCATTATTTTAACACACTGGCCACATAGAAAAAAAAGCGATGGTTCAGTTTCAATTGTTTTTTGAAGTCGTCGAGTCGCTGCTGAAAATGGAATTGTCCCGTGAAAATTTAAGAGCTATGATTTATTACGACTTTAAAAGTGGATTATCACAAAAACAATGTGGAGACCGGATGATTGTTGCTTTTAGTAATGAAGCACCTTCAAAGACGACAATATACAGGTGGTATGCAGAATTTCAACGTGGCCGTCTATCCCTCACGGACGACGTGCGTGAAGGTCGACTAAAATCGGCAGTCACGCTAGACAACGTCGATGCTGTGCGTCAGCTGATAAAGGAAGACCGACATGTGTCATATCGGGAGATTCAAGAGTGTTTGGGCATTGGAATGAGTCAGATACAAATCATTTTACAGGAACAATTAGGCGTGCGAAAGTTGTTTTCTCGTTGGATCCCTCACTTATTGTCTGAGGAGCTGAAAACTACTCGTGTCAATTGGTGCCTCAGAACTTTGAATAAATTCAACGGAGGAAGCTCAAATGCAGTTTTTAGCATTATATCCGGTGACGAGTGTTGGATATATACATATGAGCCTGAAAATAAAAACCAATCTCGAGTATGGGTCTATGAAGATGAGCTCAAGCCGACAAAAGTTGGTGGCACGGCCAAAAAGATGGTGGCTACGTTTGTCTCCAAATAGGGTCACGTGGCTACTATTCCTCTTGAAGATCGTAGAACGGTCAATGCCGATTGGTATCCACTATTTGTTTGCCGAGTATCTTTGCTGAACTCCGAAAAAAAAACCCTAGTCGCCGCATTATCCTTCACCACGACAATGGCAGCCCTCACACCACTCGGAAAACAACTGAGTACCTGGACGGTAAAAAAGTCGAATTACTGGACCATCCTCCATACAGCCCCGACTTAAGCCCCAATGATCTGATCTGAATCCCCAAAATTAAGGATAAGTTGCGTGGTCAGCGGTTTCAGACGCCGGAAGCAGCAGTGGAGGCTTTTAAAATGGTTATTTTGTCGACCCCTACTTCAGACTTCAATAAGTGCTTTAATGACTGATTTGATCGCATGGAAAAGTGCATAAAATATAAAGGAGAATACTTTGAAAAACAACAAAAATACTTTTGTTCAATTTAACTGCATATTTTTTTCTATTCCCGAAACTTTCAGTTTGACCCTTGTAGATGGTTGCAGTCATAGAAACTGAATGTTTCACGTCGGGGGTCAAAAATTACGCTTGAATAATTAAAATCAATGAATTAATTAACCAAAAAAATCACAAATTATAGATATTTCAAATATTTTTATTTACCTAAGCTAGTTACATATTCGAGACAATTACAATTAGTTGTTTGACGACATTCTATAAAACAGGGACTAGCACATATTTTACAAAATAAAAATACGGGTTGAAGTTCTTCTTCTTCGTAAATGTCTTTATCGTCCAAAAATGCATTATAATAGCACTTTAGTGCATATTCCAATAAACAATACCATTTCTTTTTCAAAGTTTAGCATAAATGTTAAGTGCTCCAGTACATCCAGGAAAACATCGCGTAATATGCATTTGGGCAGAGGTAGCTGGAAAAAACTTTGTTTTCCATGTTTTCATAAGGTTCCATGATATATCTTGGGTATTATCGTTTACGATAGCTGTATTTTTTTTAACACAATGAATATAATAAATTGACAACAAGAGGCATCATTTGCACTTGTGAACACTTCCAACACGTCACATTGAAGTGAATAGATAAAGATGTATAGACTAAAAATTAGCGAAAACAACACTACCTATTTGTAACTTTAGATAGGTTACATATTATAAAAGAAAGTCACTGGCCACATGGAAGAAACTTCATTTTAAAATCAATTACTTACATACGAGTATACTTAGGAGTTTTCATTTTAGAAATGAAAATTAAGACGGGGGGCCATTTGCAACGTTAAAAGATGGCGGACGTGTGATTTGTTTTAGACTTTAATTTTTGGGTAATTAGGTGTTCAAAGTTCTTTTCTGATAGTGATTTGTACTTTTTATGCCTTTGTGTCGCACAGTGATTGAACACTTGGACTTATTTCGTGTATCTGGCATCTTTCTTCTCGTTTCAAGTGGACTCGCAGTGGTGCAGAGGTTAAAACTATCTTGACCTCTGACCTACAAATCACCGTACAACGTTGCCCCCAATCTTCCTAGAGAAGATTGGATTGTGTTTTATTGCTATATTGATTTATAATTATATATACTTACTTGACACTGGCGAAATCACTTCACGTGGAAACGCCATATCCCCGCGGTAGTAGCTGTTCAAGTCGCCGCGGGGGCAAAGAAAGAAGAGTATACTTAGACGCATCAAAATATCAAATCGTGTTTACATATCTATGAATCAAACGGCGTATACAAATATTTGCCAAATTGGTGTGGTTATATGGAACCCATTCATTTATACTTATTTTTGATTACGAGGTGGATACATTTAAATGATATTTATTTAAGTATGCAACTCTCTGAAGCATTTTGTGATTACATAATACTGAAATAGTTTAATGAATACAATTTTTTGGTGTCAGTAATAGATACATATTTTTGATACAATTTATGACTACATATTTATTCAACCTTGTTTTTGTATACATATTTTTAGACGTGATTGTACATATAAAATTCAAAGTCCTGACTCACTAACTCATAAACGCCCAGCCTAAACCCTTGGACCTAAAAAGCTGCTTTTTTTACAAGGTTTGTTTTTAAGACGTAACCGAGGAATAAGAAATGATTTTTCGTAAGTAATTCATTCGTTAAGGGGGTGAAAAAGCGGTTGAAAGTTTGTATGGAACTCCGTCATTTTTGAAGTGAGTTGCATTAAATTTTGTTTTTAAGCTTTTATTGACAAATGAAAAATATTGATTTCAGCTATTTTGAAAAAAACTACCCCTAAGGGTATGAAGGGATGGAATGAAGTTTGTATGGGAGATTCGTCATTTTCGTAGTAAGGAATGTGAAAATTGGTATTTAGGTTATATACTATTTATAAATAAAAAATATTGATTTCGGCAATTTAAAAAAAATAACCCTAGACTACTAAAATGGGGGGTATTTTTTTTTTGGTAAAATTTTCTTGAAACTTGGTGGAAGTCTCTTCAGTGCAAATAATGAGATACGAATTTCAGCGAATACTAAAACTCAACCCCTAGAGGGATGAAAAGGGGTTGGAAATTTTGAATAGGAAAAAATATTTTATGGTCAAAGGACCATGGGCAAACTTTGTATGGAGCCTGGTTCTGAAACCAACAGAGCAGTTCTGAAACTTAAGTCATTAAATAGGTCTTTAAATTTAATTTATTTCGGGTTGGTGTGTGAAATAAACATACGTTTTGTAGATATATTACCTCATTACATCAATAATTAAGTCATTTAAATGATCTGCAGGATCATTAAATGGTATTTGCCTGCCTAACCCTAAATAAACTTAGTTCTAAACTTAGGTAAAATAGGTTTAGGTTAGGTTAGATTTGTGACAGGGCCGAAGGCCCCACCACGCAGAAATAGGAGCACCGTCGACCTTTTCGGTGAAACGTTTGACGATATTTCAAGGGGATACCGCTGTTTACTAATCGTCTAACGTACTTTTGGGCATTTTGTCTTTGGTATTTTGATTTGATTTTTCCCTATTACCCCTGGTCCCACCAACACGTCCCCCTGGTGGGTCCAGGGGTATTTTTTTTACCCGTTGTCCTACCGTTCTAAACAGTGATCGTCAGTGGGTCTACGGGTAATTTATTTTTACCATGGTACCACCGCACTAAATGGTAAACGTGCCAGTCACCTTAGGTATTTCAAGAAAATATTTTTTTATAAAATAAAAATAAAAAATCGTCCTTTTGAGATCAAGTTTAAGTAAAAATTTTGATAACATAAACAATTTTCTTCGTGAAACAAATTTGAATTTTTATGTAAATTAAATGACAGGTATTTTCCGAATTTCTAATTGAAGAACTATCCTAGTATTATCTTAATTTTTCCAGTGCCACGCCAACTGAAATCTCACCAGTAACTAGTTCCATTTGTATATCTCTAATGTAATCATCATTCTCAATTAATGATTTTGGCCTTGATCGGAATCGTGTTTTGCAGTCAATGCTCGTTAATTTTGCTAATAAATTCAACAATCGTAACATATTTGTGTTCGACTTTTTAAGATGTTTATTTATTTTACCGTGTAATGACTCTGCCACATTGTTGGATCTGTGTCGTTCTGCAAAAACACTCGTAACCTTCCAGGTATCCTTAACAAACCATTGCTCTTCAACGTAATTCAGAAATCTTTTAATATTTTTATTTCCAGTGCAGGTATACTGCGACTTAATATATTCCCAGCCACCCCTAAGATTATTTTTGGGCAATAAAGGTAATACTGAACATAAACCAACTAATCTTTTGGCCGGTTTAGTCTTTTTAAGACCAAATATTCTTTTTGCATTTCGCCACATGGCTTGCGACCAATGGTAATAACCAGGGCTCGGACAAGTCATCGCAGAAACTGATATGGACATGGGACAAGACTATTATAGAGGCGCGACTTAAGATTATTATTATCTAAAGCTGATATAATTAATATCGTAATTTATAATTTAACATTTGACCTTTTTAGTCGCATACCTGTCATGGATTTGTCAAAGTGGCTTGAAACAGATTTGTAGTGACAATTTAAACAAATACAATTATTTGCTTAATTATGGTTATTTCTAAATATTTCAAATATGGGGCAAATAAATACAATTAATAAGTGGATTAAGGACTACCCCGAGCCCCGTTATCAGGAAAATGTCAAGGAAATATTGTGTACAGCATGTGACATTCGTATTAAACAGTTAAAAAAAGATAATTTTGATAAACATATTAGGTCAAAAAATCACAAATTGAAGACAGCTCCGCCAGAAATTTCTTATGAAACTTTGCATCGATTTGTTGATGTTCCTAATTTCTGTTAATATTCCATGGAATCAACTCAATAATTCACGCTTCAGGGCATTTTTTAAAAAGTATCTGTGGTGCCCGTGGGAAATACCTGATGAATCCTATATTAGGAAAAAAGTCTAATTGAAAAATAAATGTGATTGAAAAATATAATTAAATAATATTGTACATAATGCGATTCTATTGATCTTGTTCTATTGCCGTCTTGCGATTGTTTTGCGATGACTTGTCCGAGCCCTGGTAATAACAACCAACCACGGTTGTATCTGGGTAAACTACTAAAACAGCATTTAAAGCTGCAAGTTCAAAGTCACAATGGTACTTTTGTGGTTTCCAATTTGGCAGCTGCGATTTTAATAATCTAAATAGTGTCACATAGGTTTCGGTTTTTTGTCACTAAGCAGAGCAAAAATTATCGGTTTTACTTTTGTCGTAGTATTTGTACTACCCAATTCAGCATGGAGAATAAATAATTGAGCAAAGAGCGATGGACAAGACTGAAAAGTTCCATCTGCAAATATTTCTTTAACATTGTCAATTAGGGCTCTATCATCATCCTTGCAAAATACTAAAATCTTAGTGCTTTCGTCATAGTAATCTGCTAAAACAAATTCTGAGTGCCGCATTGGGACCTGGACTTCATCAAAATTCTTAAAATTTATTTTGTTTACTTTTGAAAGATTATTTCGTGCATCATAAATAGCATGTTTTGCATTATCGAACTTTGGTAAAGGTTCAAGTCGTATCCTTCTTTTTGCCACTTATCTTTGACATCTTCATAAAGCTGCGGTATTGGTGTGTCTGTTTCTTCTGCAGCATGTTGTATATCATTTAACGCAAGGGCAATTTCATTTTGCAGTGTTTTTTTAATGCATGTATGTGGTCGTTGAGCCTTTACAATAATTTGCTGTAAAAGATTTAAAATAATAGCTTGAATAAAAACATTTTACGTACACATACATACATACGTATAATCACGTAATGAAAAAGTTCGTCACTTTATACCTTAATATCTTCATATAGTATTGAATAAAGACGTTTATTTTCATTCCACGATTGTATGTACAATGTGTAGGTACATAGAAAGTATAGATTACTTACCTCAGTAATAGTGATAGATAGTATTGTTTTTTCTTATAAAATTGGTACCCTTCGTAAAGTAAAACTTTTCCCCCTTTTCGGTCAATTATTTTAACACCGTTTTCCATGTTTTCCATTTCTCAGACACATTAATAGTTGCAAACGTTACAACTATTAATGTTAATAATTAAAATGTCATATTTAAGCATGACACATTTCTTGAAATGACTTGGCAATGACGCTTAATGTAGAAAAATAAATAAACTAACTTTACTATAAAGTATTTATTTTTCCCAGAGCCAGATTTCGTGTCATAAAACCGTGCTATTACGTGTAATTGTTAATTTCGCTGTATTCTTTATTCTCAAATAAATATGAAGTAACGAATATGGCTTAAGCGTTATTAACCTATGAAAAATACCTGATATAAAAAAAATATTTTCAAGAAGATACCTAAGGTGACTTGCACCACAAAATAGCTATAATTTTTAATGAATGTTTACCACATAGTGCGGTGGGACCATGGTAAAAATAAATTACCAGTACATCCACTGACGATCACTGTTTAGAACGGTAAGACAACGGGTAAAAAAAAACCCGTGGACCCACCAGGGGAACGTGTTGGTGGGACCAGGGGTAATAGGGGGTTTTCGGTATTTTAATCGTCGGTATTTCGAGTATCGGCATTTTGTACTTTCGGTATTTTGAATTTTGGTATTTTAACCATCGGTATTTTAATCTTCGGTCTTTTAAACTTATATGAACGTAACGATAATACGTACCCAGATATTTAGTAGTAACTATTCGATAAATACTCAGACAGAACGCTATCAATTCGCACTTCAAACCTCTTTAGATATTGACTGAAAAATACATTATTGCTATGATAATGACGTGACGTGACATTGTCATATTAAATAAACTCGTCCTATAAGAGTACTTTAAGGTTTTCGCTGTCAAGAGGCGCGGTTAACACACGTGTTTATTTGGTGAAATCTAATTTTTCGCCTTTTAAAGGCATTTTGTATATTTAGGTTCCGTTATTTGTAGCTAGTTGTTGAAATAGTTGTATATAGTTGTATATTGTTGGTAAATGTAGATAGTTTTTTTAAATTGTAACGGTGTTACGGGTCGCTCATAGCTCCAATATGGAGGCTTTGAGCGGCCATGCTTCACAGGGGATTCTGGATAGTTCCGGATTCATGGATGCAGATGATGCTCCTCCCCTTTCTCTTATAAACACTTCTCAGGACTCTGTCGATACTAGCCAAAATTCTCGCAAACGTCGTAATGTGGACATGAAATCTGAATCCAGTAACAAAAAAGTTACCGTGACGTCGGACCAGCCTTTTTCCTCTATGCAGTCAGTTTTTACGGATCCTGACTTAGCGGAGGAAAATAGACGTTATACCCCGAACTGTCGTGCACCGTTCATTGTTCACGTCTCTCGTGTTGAGCCGGATTTGGCGGCGGGGCTCTCCATTCGTCCGATTAAATTCGGGCAATTTATTTCAAAATTGGACCATTCGAAAAATATCGCTAAGGAAGGCGTAAAGAGTGTTGGTCGCAAGCGGGTATCAGTAGAATTTAAATCAGCTGAATCAGCCAATGCTTTTTTGTTATCTGACTTAAGTAAACACAAATTTAAGGCCGTTATTCCCACCTTTAATGTGACCCGCATGGGTCTTATCCGTGGTGTTCCAGCGGAGTGGTCTATGGACCAACTAGTGGAGTCTCTTTCGTTACCAGAAAATTGTGGGAAGGTACTTAAAGCGCGAAGGCTGAACCGAAAAGTATTTGAAGAAGCAGGTGCGCCAAAATGGGTTCCCACCCAATCTGTAGTAATTTCATTTAGAGGACAAATCTAGCCGACTCACGTGTACAGTTATTATTGCTCGTTGTCTGTTGAACCTTATCAATTGCCAACCATCCAATGTAGATCCTGCTGCAGATACGGCCACATTGCAGCGCAGTGTAGGTCCAAACCCCGATGCTATAAGTGTGCTCAGGAGCATTCTGGTGCTTCATGTGTCGTAGAAATGAGTAAGTCCTGTTACGTATTTTGCTCTGGCACTCATTGCGCTACAGACCCAAGTTGCCCGGAAAATATTAGACAGAAAAATATTAAATTATCTATGTCTCAGGACAATATCTCTTACGCGGAGGCTTCTTCCCGGTTTAGTTCGGGTAGGTTGTACTCGGAGGTTGCTAGGTCTTGTCCTTCTCCTCTGATTTCATCTGCTGTAACGCAACCGTCATCCGCATCACATGCTAGATCAAGTTACAAAAAAAACTATATTCATGAGTCCAAAGCCTAGAGTTACTTTGTCTCCTAGTTATGACATTCAAGCTCATAATGACATTATTTCAAGCCCTCCGTCTTCATCTCCCAATGGTTGTGCCCTTGGCCCTCATTCCTCCCAAGAAGGGTCTATTTCCCCAAATGATAATCTCTTGGACCTCATATTGTCCATGTTATTAAATATCCTGTCAAAATATAATGATTGTTTACCGCCCAACGTTGCCGATAAATTGACTCAAATTTCCATCTTATCTCACAATGGCAGTAAATCTTCTCCAGTGGAATGCTAATAGTATTAGGCGGAGAAAAGCAGATCTTATTCATTTAATTAACAGATTCAGTCCCGCTGTAGTGGCCGTTTCGGAGACGTGGTTAGTTCCTGGGTCTCGTTTTCGAGTCCAGGGATTTTCGTGTCTCCGGAATGATCGAAGTGATGGTTACGGTGGTGCTGCTCTGTTAATTAAACGATGTTTTCTGTATTCTCAAATCCCTCTTCCTCCCTGCGGGGATGAAGTTAATGCCGTTGCTGTATCACTATTTGGTATTTCTTTTCTCTCACTGTATATAGCTCATCCTAACTCTTCACTAACTTCTGTATTGCATCACTTATTTTCTGTCCTTCCTTCTCTGGTAATTATTCTTGGTGATTTCAATGCCCATCATCCATCATGGGGCTCGTCATCAAGAGATTTCTTTGGTAGCTCTTTGCTTGACACTTTTGATGATTTGAACTTATGTGTGCTGAATGATGGCTCTCCTACTCGCAGAGTTTCTCCAGCCCAAGACCCGCAAAGTGCAGTTGACCTTTCTTGCTGTTCTTTTAATCTTGCTTCATCTTTGTCTTGGAAAACTTTGTCTCGCTCTTTTGGTAGTGATCATTTCCCTATTTTATTAACCCTTTCTAAACATGTTATTCCTTTAAAATCTCTTAGCCCTCTTCTAAAATACAAACTGCACAAAGTCGATTGGGACCGATTTCGGTCCTTAGTCGATGAAAGGATCTTACAAGTTGATCCGGTTTCATCCGAAAATCGTATTCCCCTTTATTCTCTATTTATTTCTTCTCTTTTATCTTCGGCTGATTATTGCTTTCCCTTGAAAAATTCCGCTAAACATCTAGTTTCCTCTCCGCCATGGTGGGACGCTGAGTGTACGGCTATGGTCCGTGAGCGTAATGCCGCAGAGGACGCTTATTCTTTAAATATGACGATGGAAAATTTCTATATTTTTAAAAAGGTAAGCGCTTGTTCGAAACGGCTTCTGTCAAAGAAAAAAAAGAAGGCTGGAAAAACTTCTGCGAGTCCCTTTCTCCGAGGTCTCCTAGTTCTATTGGCTGGCAAGGTTTAAGGAGATTCCGTGGGTCGCTCTCGTGCAGCGCCTCCTCGTCAAACGATCCGTCGCAGTGGTTGGATGGCTTCTGCGACAAGCTAGCCCCCCCTTTCGTTCCTTATAGGGATAATATCCCGTTTTTACCGTTAAGTGTTCCTACGATCTCAAATGCGATGGACCTTGTTTTCTCAATTTCGGAGTTTGAGTGCGTGCTCATCGGCCTTCGGGATTCTGCCCCCGGGGAAGACGGTATTCCATACTCATTTATTAAAAATTTTATCGCCTGTGGCAAAATCTTATTTTTTGAGTCTGTTAAACAACATTTTTGCTTCTGGAATAATTCCCGAATCATGGAAGAGGCAACTTGTTTTGCCTTTACTTAAGCCTGGAAAGAATTGTTCTGATCCCTCTAGTTATAGACCGATAGCTTTGTCCTCTGTTCTCTGCAAGCTGTTAGAACATTTAATTAAAAACAGGCTGGAATGGTTGATGGAAAACAAAGGTATCTTGGCTTCATCCCAATTTGGTTTTCGTAAGGGTAAAGGCACTATAGATAGTCTTGGCATTCTATGTACTGATATTCGTATGGCTTTTTCAAAAAGTGAGTATTTGATAGGTGTTTTCCTAGATATTTCTGCTGCATATGACAGTGTACTTCTCCCTGTCCTTGTGCGAAAAATGATTCACCTGGGTATTCCTGTAAAAATGGTTGAATCTTTTTATGGATAGGTCAATCGTAATTCGTTTACAAGGCTGCTCTATCCCACCCCGACATCTTTTCAAAGGGTTGCCTCAGGGTTCTGTCCTGAGCCCCATTCTTTATAGTATTTATACCATAGGTTTGCAGGAATCTGTTGATTCTTTCTGCAGCATTCTACAGTACGCTGATGATATTGCTCTGTACGTTGCATCTTCTTCCGTGTCTGTAGCTTGTTCGCGTTTGAATACAGCTCTGCATTATTTATCCCTCTGGCTTGACGATCACGGTCTGTCTTTATCTGCTGCCAAAAGCAGTGTCGTGGTGTTCTCTAGGAAGAGGTCTATTCCTGCAATAGAAATAAAGATAGATGGCCAGTCGATCCCGGCTTTGGACAAAGTAAAATTTTTAGGTGTGTTCCTGGACTCAAAACTATCCGGCGTAGCTCATCTGTCGTACGTAGCTGATAAATGTGAAAAGGGCGTCAATGTTCTTAGGGCTCTCGCTGGTGTTTGGTGGGGATCCCATCCTTACACTTTGAAACTTGTTTATAATGCTATTGTTCGTAGTCACTTTGACTACGCCTCTTTTCTACTTGAACCCTGCAATAAAAATGCATTATCATTATTTGACAAAATCCAAAGTAAGTGTTTGCGTTTAATTTGTGGGGCCATGAAATCCACTCCCATAAACGCTCTTCAAGTAGAGTGTGTAGATCCTCCTCTTTTCCTTCGGAGACAATATCTTTGTGACCGATTTTTCTTTAAAATTTCTCAAATTTCCTCTCATCCCTTGCTTTTTAAATTACAAAATCTTTCAGATATTGTGTTTTCATCACGGTATTGGTCTCATAAGGATATTCCTCCCATTTTGAAAAGTTTTAATAAACTTAAACAATTGTCTTGCCCTTTATCGCAATTCCCTTTGAACCCTTTATTTATGGTTGACTTTGAGGTCCTTGTGTTTAATCCTCAAACTATAAATTTTGGTATTTCCAAAAATTCTGGTGCTGGTGATAGGTGTTTTAATAGGCAAATAGCTAAGAGGTGGCATGACTGGTTGTGTTTGTTCTCCGATGCCTCCAAACTATCTGAAGATGGGTGTGTGGGTGCTGCTGTCTGGATTCCAAGATTTAACATAATTTTGAACTACAAATTACCCCCTTTTTCATCGGTTTTTACTGGTGAGGCTGTTGCTCTTTTAGAGGCCATATTATATGTAGATTCCCACTCATTAAATAATTCAATTATCTTCTCGGACTCCCTCAGCTGTCTGCAAGCCATTTCATCAAATTTGTTTAGGCAGTCGTCAACGTCCCCAGTTATTTATAAAATCAAGGAAGCTCTTTATGCGTGTTTTAATAAAAAAATAAATGTAGTTTTGGCCTGGATCCCAAGTCATTCTGGTATTGCTGGTAACGAGATGGCCGACTCGTGTGCGAAGGAGGCCACTCAGTCTGGCACTCTTGTTCATTACAAAAATTATTCTTTTGACTTAATTTCCATGGCTAAGCCCTCTCTTGCAAAGTCTTGGAATGACATCTGGTCCTCTTCCAGTATTCATAAAGGTCGTCATTATGCGTCTATCCAACCAAATATCCCAATTAAGCCTTGGTTTTTTCGCTCTCGCTTAGCTGATAGATTTGTGACCACCACCCTTTGCCGCCTCCGTTTTGGTCATGCTTGTACCCCAGTCCACTTAGCTAAGATCAGGGTTAAGGATAGCTCTCTTTGCGAGTGCGGTTTGGATGAAGGATATCCCGATCATATTTTCTTTTCTTGTTCAAAGTTTTCATGCTCGCTTTACGACATAATCCCTTTAGAATTTCCTCGTCCAGTAAATATGAATAACTTTTTAACCCTTGTAAATAGTCCACTCATTAAACATTTAGTTAACTTCATTCATAAAAATAGAATTAAATTGTAATAAATAATGTAATTTTCGTTTTGTATTTATACTTACGTAACCTAAACTTACTTTCTTTTTATTTATCTTTTCAAAACTATTAACTCTCTTTGTAAACGTGTGTCTTCCTTAAACCTGACATTGGCGAAATCATAGTGGCAACACAAATAAAAGCCACAAAGCAAAATTCTATCTATCTATCGAGTACTTTAAGAGTAAATAATTAAAATCCTTGCAGTTTGCTTTTAATTCAATATTTTATGTAGTGTAAAATGCAGGCAGCATCAAGTGCCAGTACCAGCACTAGTGGTACCAGTGATAATCGATATATTTTTGTGGAAAGTACTCATGGAAGTAACATTTTGCAACGGACAGGTCATAGATACTATTTAAATAGGCCCAACAAAGATGGCTCTACGGTATGGCTATGCACCAGCAAAATTGCAATGGAACTATAAAGTTAAATAAAGACAAAACTGATATTTTAAAGGGGAGTAGTCATTGTTGTATCCCTGATTTTCAGTCGAATGAAATCGAGCAGCGACAGGCATACTTAAAAGAAATTGTAAAAAGTGATTACAGGCCAATACCGCTGTTGTATCGCAAAGTAATGACGCCTGTAATGACTGAAGAATATGCTGCAAAGCTTCCGTCATTTCATTCAAAGCGTGATGCCTTGTATAGAGCACGGAATAAAAGTAGCGCTAGTTCTAGCTTTGAAAAATGTGGAGACGTTATAATTCTTTCCGAATTAGCAAAAGATTTTTACGTGCTCAAATTGAAGATATACTTATTTTTATAAGTCCAGGGTGTAATGATTTATTGCAGCATGTAGATCATTTTTTTACTGACGGAACATTTAAAGTGGCTCCAAAGCCATTTAAGCAACTTTATACATTTCATGCTGACATCGGCTCTTCAACAGATTACACCAAAGTAGTTCCAGTTATTTACGCTTTGTTACCAAACAAACAGCAACACACGTATGAAAAATTATTTCATGCTATAAAAGAATTTATCCCAAATTTTAAACCAAAATTTATAAAAACGGATTTCGAGTTGGCAGTGATAAACGCAATTGCAAAACAATTTGAATCAGTTTCGGTCACAGTTTTTGTTTCACTTTGCCCATGCTGTGTGGAAACACGCATCGGATTTGAATATTTCCAGTAACCGTGAAGGCTGCAACTACGTGGCAAAATGTGTTTCAGTCGCTCATATGCCAAACACCAAGATACTTGAAGAGTGGTTTAGCGTATTGGAAAAGGCACCTAATATAAAAGGCATTGATTTGTTCAACCAATACATTAGTTCACAATGGTATAATGTCAAGAATATGAACATTGTTTCTTGTTATGGCCAACGCCACCGTATAAACAATGTGGCAGAGGGTTGGCATAATAAAATGAACAAACTAGTTCAAGGCAATAAAAGTTTATTTCATTTGATTTCAATGCTGAAAGAAGAGTCAAAGACCATTGATTTCCGCATCCTTCAAGAGCAAATAATTATGGCAACTGAACGTAAACGATTGAGGAAACATATACAAATGGATAAAAATATAACGAAAATAGTGAATGACTATTTAACTCAAGAAACATCTATGGAAAAGTGCATAGAAAAACTATCTTATTTAAAGTATACTTAAAGTATAGAAAAATAGATAACCAGAATAGAAATGAAGGACAGTTTAGTTATTAAGTGATTATTAATAATTTAAGTCAATAAAAAGTTAATTTTAGTTTCAAAGTGCAGTTAACAGCTTGGTTTCGTATTTAGTCATTTAAAAATAAAAAATAATATTGAGTACATATTTTTATTTACCATGGGATGACATTACAAATTTAATTCAACTAAGCCGAATCGGACCAAACTTTTAACACGGGGGTAAAGCTTACTGTAACTGTGAAAGTTAGTAATGTCAAAATGCCATTGAAAACTGTAATTTTTTGACAAATTAGAGTAAGCGATTTTCTTATATAATTTTAACATATAATATGGATACCCATACCAAATTACAGCTTTCTAGTACTAAGCGTCTCTGAGCTAAGCTGGGACAGACGGACGGACGGACGGACGGGCGGACGGACATGGCGAAACTATAAGGGTTCCGTTTTTTGCCCCAAAAAATGAAAAACGAAGGTGGTCGATTTACAAGAGCTGGCACAAATGGATTGAATGAGTGAACGAAAGTATAAAATAATAACAGGTTTTCACTCAGTGATAGGTGACATTACTTTTGTTCATTCCATTCGTGCCAGTGCCAGCTTGAATCTACCTTTTGTAGGTGCCCTTACATAGATAGGAAAAAACTAACACAATTAAAGCTTTCGCAAAAAAGGCTAACTACTCTGAAATTTACTGCAACTAAAAAAAGAGATCGCGAAATTCATCTAATAATAAACTATAGGAACATAAATAAAGCTTTTGCTAAAAAATGCGACCCTAAATTTAGCGGCTACTGACGAATGCTTTCGCGAAATCCGTCTAACAAATCCGCTGTTTTGTCGGTGGGATATGATCATACCTCGCAACGGATGTAGCAAAACCGTAGCAATTGACAGTTTGATGTTAGGGTTGGCGATTACGATGAATAATTTACTAACTTTATTGTATGTATGATTAATAAGTAGGTACAATTTAATGATAAGTGTTTACCTTGTATTGTACCTTGTTTAATTTTCTATCAAAGAAAAACAATCATATCAATATAATAACTATATCAATGTCATCAATGTTAAATGCGTTTTAATGTGTCTGTCATTTTATTAATGAAATCAATTATTTTCTGTATTTCATTCACAACACATACCTATTAATAAGAAATCTTTATTACTTGAGAACATTGGTGTACTGGAAAAATACGAACCAAATATTTTTTGTATTGTACATATGTGCAGTAAATATAAAATTAAAGAAGACAACGTCGTCAAACATTTAGCTAGAAGAAGCCACCAAGAAAAGAAAGATGGTTACTCTTCACATTTAGTTTTTCTTTTAAAAGATAAACCAGGATTACGGGTAAAAGATGACAAAATTTACTGTGTTTCACATTTAGGCTCTAGTACCTAGCCATATGAAGAGAAAACATCAAGTGACCATATACAATAGAGAAGGTTTAGATGGATCACAGATTCATTCATTCCATTATGGATAAGGACGTAATTATACAAGAACATAGTTTATTTCAAAATAATGTCGTTGTTATAATAATGTTAATAAGATATTAACAATATAAAGGACGATGGGTAAAAATGTCCCCACCCACCAACAGTGATGAAACATGTGCCAGTTTATAGATCTTGGCAATATGATGTATTTTTTCTATGGCGACGATCACCATATGTATAGGGATTTCTTGAAAAATCATAATCTTATCGTATGGAACTATGGAATTTGTTTGAAAATTAACACGTATGTAGATGATTTGCCTTGCCTGGCCCTTTGTTTTCATTAAAAAAATCCCATTGATTTTGCTACGAAGATAAGTATTTTGTCTTTTATTGGGTCCTAATGAACATATAGACCTGCAGCCCGTTACTGTTGGAGGGGGGGGACGGGGTCCATACAAAATTGCCCATCACCCTTTGATGATATAAATAATATTGTGTTTTTATGTATTCCTAGTACATAGTGACAACCCTGACATACATTTGCTACAGATTTGCGGGTTCAATTAATTAATTAATTATTACCTAATGATTGCAGGTTTATCATACTATCCCTAAAACCCCTATCTAAAATCAAAGCATCATTTTCGTGGAACATCCAGTGAAACGAATTTTCTTCATCGTTTAGCATATCGTTCATAATAATTGCGTCTGAACTCGTCGCAGCATATGGACCATATACATCAATTATGTAACCATCACTACATACCATCAAAAGCGGTTTCAGGAGGTTTTGATTATGCAAGCTGTATGTGATTCGCTAAAACAAAAAAAAAAACTTTTCTCTATATATGCATAGGTGCCGTCACATATAATGATTGCTATGGTATTTTCCTTATTCCCAAATAAGGCTTTCGGTAAAAAAAGGTTTCGTTGGATAATATCTTCTCTTGATAAATGATCAATACCTAGATGTCTATTTACGAAATGTAACATCGGACATTCTCTAGCTAATGATAGTTTTCGCTCAAGTGACCGGCGTGAAATGTTGAACAATGTTGTCAGTCTTTCGTTTGGTTCTCCTGTTCTCAATTTAGATAAATAACTATATTCCTAGTACAAAGCGTGGATATTTACTTCGCTGTGCCAAAGAGGGAGTTTCTTCTAAAATTAAATTAAACTGATCTGCGTAAAGTCCAGTCCAAAAATATAAGTCGGTATTGGTTAACGCGTTTTCTATTTCAAAGTCAAATCTCGCACTTCGAGATGTTATCAGTAAGTGCATCATATCATTAATGAGAGTTGCAGTAAAACTATGCGTCACGTTGCAGTTATCAATTAATAAGTTCCAGTGGTTGCCCTCTAATGTTCTCGGCAAACTCTTGCATTTTCAGGTATATATAATCTGTACTCACTAAGCATATGCATCTTAATTGAAGGGGATATTCGAAGACCCTCTTCGCTTGGGCACCTATTAAAATGCATTGAGTCGTAGTATTACGAGCTCTCACAAAATCTGGAATATTAAGCTGCTGTATTTCTGCCTCCTGAATAACATTTATTTCTTGCTGCCGAACTGCATTTTCAGCTGTTTGCCAACATCGATGGCATGTGGCTTGAATGTTATTAAATGCAACCTACAAATAAAATAATACATAATAAGAGAGGTAATAAACCATACTTATACGAAAAGTGCCTACTTAGATTCAGTAAGCGGTGGACATAAGCATGAATTAAGTGCGTAATTATGTACCGATTTTAGGAAAAGATTTATATTCATCCAACTACATTTAGTACCTATAAACACACTATGCATATCGAAAAACCATAATGCATAATACCATAATGCATAATATGTTTACTCACCGGAATAAGTGCATATTCCCGCAAGTATTGTGCAATCAGAAGGAGTAATTCAGGTAAGTTTTCTTCTAAAATATGTCGCCGCTGTCGCAAAATCGAACAAGGACATAATACACAACGGTGTCCTTGTATTGCCATGTTAACATATTATTAGGCTTTTTAACTAAGCAATTTCAATTGAACACTTAAACGTTGCGATATCAAGTAACACTTGCACAGATAAGATAGGTACTTAGGAATACCTAGGTAAAAGAGGTTTTAAATGACTCGAAATAATATTATTATTGGTAAAACACGATATTCAACAAGAAATGACACCGAACGAACATAATTAATGGAACGGTCGATATCCCTACCTTCATTTTTTTACTTTGGTTTGCTCAATACCTACCCTCCAGAATATGAATATTATCCGAATGCATTTATCGTAGCTCGTACTCACCGTGACTAAAATACAAAATCAAATCAATATCTTACTTCTGCAATGGAATTTGACTTTGTGCCCATATGAAATAAAGTAGATTTTAAGACCTTTTGACGCATGGTCCTTTACTTGAAAGGGGGTTGGAAAGTTTGTATAGGTAAGTATATTTAAATGGTCAAATTTACTTGAAACTAAGTAGAAATGCACTTTAATACTAAAATGTAACCCGTCGGGGATTAGAACATTAGCAAAAGTTAAAATATTTTTTTGGTCAAATTTACTTCAAACTTATTGTTAGTAGAAATGCTCTTCAGTACAAATAATGACACACGTATTTCAGCGAATACTAAAATTCAACCCCAAGGGGATGTAAGGGGGTTGGAAAGTTTGTATAGGTAAGTATATTTAAATGGTCAAATTTACTTGAAACTTAGTAGAAATGCACTTCAGTGCAAATAATGAGACATATTTCAGCTAATACTTTTTTTCTCTTTTTTTTTTATTTATACTAAAATGTAACCCGTCGGGGATGAAAGAGGGGGTTGTAGTTTGTAAAGGATTTTTATTATATTGTCAAATTAACCTGTCACTTTTTCAAATGCTCTTTATTGCAAATAATGAGACACGTACTTCGGCGATAATTAAAATAGGTACCCCTCGGGGTTAGTATAGAATTATAAAAAGTAGATCTATGTTACCCCAAATATAACGCGTGTGAAACCGCAGGCATGAGCTACTAGTTACTAATAATTGTAAATAATGGAAGTGATCATTCGGACAAATAAAAAAAGGAAAACAATATTTGTCGTAACGTATTTATAAATAGTGAAAAATACATTTTGAAGATTTTGTTACCATCATTAAATCATACAAAATCTCATATACATTAATCTTCATAATCATTATCAACCGGAAGACGTCCACTGCTAGACAAAGGCCTTCCCTAAGGTTTTCCACAACGACCGGTCCTCTGTTGCTGTCATCCAGCGGTTTCCCGCGACCTTTATCAGATCGTCGGCCCACCTTGTTGAAGGTCTGCCGACACTTCGTCTTCCGATTCGCGGTCGCCACTCTAGAACCTTCCCGCTCCAACGGCCATTTGTTCTACGAGCAATGTGCCCCACCCCCTGTTTGGTTAACCTCTATGGTTCTGTTTGTTTTTTCATGCTTGACGGATCATGTCAACAGACTTATTGTTTTAATATGGTTTTAATTCTTTGCAATAAAATCTTACTTAAATCCTAACTGAGTTCGCTCAATTCAAAAACCATGACCCCGGCGCGTGCCGGTGAATTCCCGGTGTTAACTACCCCGACGTTCTCGGGCAAGGCCGAGGATGACAGCGTTTAGTAAACGTTTCGAATGGGTTAGGGCGCATAACGTCCCACTCGCAGAATATCCCTTTGTCCCTTCCGTGAAATGTCCCTTTCCTAAATGTCCCTTACGCAAGACGACCCGTCTGCAAAAGGTCCCCTTCGCAAAACGTCCCTTCACATAATAAAGTCCCGTTCGCAAAATGATCCGTTTGCAAAACGGCCCTTTCGCACAATGTCCCATTCGCAAAACGTCCCTTTCGCAAAACGTCCCTTTCGCAAAATGACCGGAGGGGCTATAGCCTAACGCACTCGCAATCGCAATTGTTTTCATTTTGAAAATTGAAGACTTACTTGTCTGCATACAATATTAAAATGCAACCTAACCTAACCTTGCTCCATTTTGAAGCCGGTTGCGATTGCGAGTGCGTTAGACAATAGCGATGCCGTTCGCAAAAGTGCGCGTTCTTTTCGTAAAGTGTTCCATATAATAGCATAGTTATAAAAGTAAAACATAGTAATTGATCCTTAGTAATTTATTAATAAAATTGTACTTATGGAAATCGCGCCATTCAATTGAACTTAAAAAATATCCTGAACTTAACTAAAAACCATCAAGCTCCTCAGATTTTAATAAAAATCGCTTACTTATTACCCCCTTAATATTTTAGTCCTGATTTTGTTGCATAAAACATTTTGAAATTATGAAATCCCTTACAGTTGTTTCGCCTCTTCGTAGTTTTTTAGCCACTATTTTGTATTCTTTGTTGAAGTGAATGTCCCGGTTTCTATGATTTTTTTAAAGAGTGCACGCCAAGCCTATTTTAACTTTGCTATCCGAATAATTTGATTCTGTTAAAAAATTCTGTATAAGCCAAAATAATCCAGGATGTTTTGTTAGTTTTTTATTAAGGCTATTCCAGCCTTCCACGGGATTTATTGTGCGGTGAATTTGGGCGTAACGTGACAGATCTGACGGGCTGTATCTAGGATACCAATATCTTTCGAAATATTGCTGAAAAGTTCTAATTTCAGCTGTGTCTGGCATGCTTTGTCTGATGAATGTCCACGCCGCCTGTATAAATTCTGCGGAAACTAGAGGAAGAGCAGCACACCATATTGCGCCGAGCTTGGTTTACTCTCAAGTCATACTTATCCCACAAGATTGCAAAATTGTCTCGATCATGCCATGATGAAGATCGTCTGCTCAGCATCCGTATTTGTTCTTGACGCTACGATCACAGACCACTCATTGATTTTAATAAATTTGTCCCTTAACAATAGGGCGACAGTCAAAACAAGTTATCCTAAAAAAATTGACTTTGATGGCGCACTTTTACACCTAAAAACTGTCGATTTCTCTTTTATTAATGATACATGTAATGCAAATTCCGCTACTACTATATTTGCTGGAAACCTGTCAACTGCTATTGACCTTAATTCTAAGCCATGTCGTCTTCCTAGCAGAAAGCGCACTCTCAAACCTTGGATAACTAATGGTCTTCTCCGTTGCATTCGTCATAGAGACAAACTCAATCGAAACACTAAGAAAGATCCTTTTAACTATATTTTGAAAATATCATATAAACGCTATCGTAATTTTTGTAATTCACTATTGAGGAAACTGAAACGTAACTACGAAAAATCATTGTTGCAGAATGCTAAATCTCTGAAAGAAATATGGAGTGCAGTTAAATCAATAACCCAATACAAGGCCCCAACGTCATGCGCTAGTGGACTTTTAACCTCTGTAGAAAATGCTGCAAATGATCTAGAACACATTAACGAGTATTTCTCTAATATTGGCAAGAAACTGGCAGACACAGTAATTGCAACAAATTACTGCAACTCTGCCTCATTCAACTGCTATACAACAAATAACTTACACTCTATGGTGTTACTACCACCTGATGAAGCCGAGGTGGAGTCCTTAATACGTAATCTAAAAAACAATTGTGCCACTGGATGGGACTCCATACCTGTAAAGTTGCTCAAGTTGGCTGTAAACATTATAGTTTCACCTCTAACTAAACTTTTTGGATTGTGTATTGACCAAGGAGTATTTCCTGATGTTTTTAAGAAATCAGTTATCACTCCTGTCTACAAGGGTGGGAATCGAGAAGATGTCTCGAATTACAGGCCGATTTCAGTTCTGTCTTCACTGTCAAAAGTTTTTGAAAAGGTACTCAACAAAAGACTCCATGGATTTCTAGAATATACGAATATTTTGTCAAACTCCCAATTTGGTTTTAGACCTGGAATATGCACTGAAGATGCAGTTAGTAAACTGAATAATTACGTCACTGCACAAGTCGATGCCAAAAAAAAATGCCTAGGTATATTTCTTGACTTGGCTAAAGCATTCGACACGGTCTCGATTCCCCTCCTTGTAGACAAGTTAGAACGAATCGGCATAAGGGGTAATGCTCATTCGATCTTTAAGGATTTTCTTTATAACCGTACACAGCAGATTAAAATTGGTGGGCATGTTAGTGGGGAGGCCCCTATTACATTTGGGGTTCCTCAAGGCAGTGTACTTGGCCCGAGTCTCTTCCTGATTTACATCAATGATCTGTGTCAGCTACCCATAACGAATGGAAGTATTTTTGCTTATGCGGATGACACAGCCTTAGTATTTCATGGAAACACCTGGCCCGAGGCTCAACTATATGCCGAAAAAGGGCTACGCGAAGTAAGCTGCTGGCTCAGAAACAATCTCCTTACGCTAAACTTAGCAAAAACTAAATTTCTGCAATTTTCACTTACTCAGTCTACCCCAGCTATATCCGAGCTTAAGGTCCACACATGTAATTTTTCTTCACCCGCCATTTGTTTATGTATCCCAATAACTAAATCAATGGATATTAAGTACCTAGGTGTTATGATGGACGACAAGTTGAGCTGGCAATCCCACATAAAGTTAACTAGTATGCGCATTAGAAAACTAGTATGGGTCTTTAGGAGGCTCCGCTACGTGGCTGACACTGGATTGCTTCGATCGGTCTACTATGCGCTAGCCCAGTCAGTTCTCAGTTATTGCGCTGTGTCATGGGCTGGAGCCTGTAAATCCCACATGGTGCAACTAGAACGGGCACAACGCTCGTTACTAAAGGTTATGTTCTTCAGGCCCTTTAGATTCCCAACCCGGCTATTATATAAAGAAAGTCAAGTGCTGACAGTTAGACAACTGTACATTTATTTAATAGTTGTCAAACAACACAAACACACTCCATTCGATCGCGAGAAAAACGATACACGGCGAGTTCCTGGCAATGCATGCGTATCTGTTAAATGTCGAACTGCTACTGCAAGACGGCAGCAAAAATACATGTCCGTGTACCTTTACAATAAAATAAACAAACTAATTTCAATTCACCCGTTAACCACGCATGACTGCAAAATAAAACTGAAAAGTTGGCTTCTTAGTTTGGATTATAATGAAACTGAAATAAAAATACGTTAAAGTATCCTACGCTAATACGCTTACCTTCCCTTTACTTAAACCTGCCATAAATACACACTCACACTCACACACACACAAACACACACACACACAGACTTGCGCACAGTCTTGGTTAATTTTTGATGCGCAAGTTTTTATAATTACTAGGTATAATGTTGTTATGATTACTTATTAACATTAAATAGAATATTATGCTACTTGAATATGGGAGAGGACACTGATTTCTGTAACACAGGTTTATCCGACCTAGCTCAGAAATCAGGGACTTCAATTCAATTTGTACCTATTTTATGTCAATAAAACATTATCTTATCTTATCTTATCTTATATGCCCTGCATTCCGCCCTTGTCCTGTCAAAGTTACATTTAATGCCTTTGATTTTTTCCAAACAGTGGCATTAAAGTGTCTGTAACAACCGCTGACTTCAACTTCTGGAAAAACTCTTGTAATCGCAGTCATGGGAGCAATTACGAAGTCACATTTGTTGTGTTTTATAGTTATACTTAGTTTATTTTTTATTAATTTGAAAAGTTTGATATAAGTTTCTTCTCTTTTATCTGGAAGCATGGCGTAGATGACTGGTACAACGTTGGAAGTAGATTTTGTTGATTTTACATCTAAATGTATAGCGTACACTTGATAGAAATCTCTGGGTGCTGTTTTGAACGTCCCGTCTTCAAAATATTGGGCTTCCTTTAGTTTTCTCATTGTTTTTCTTGCTGTTTTGTTACAAAACACGAACATTGTCTTTCCATCTTCACGTTCAGCATCGTCATATATCAAAAAATCGTTAGCTAAACATTCAGGTATCTCGTTTATGTCGTCTAGTAATCGATCCGCGTTCAAAAATGTTTTCCGGCATCTGTATAATGTTTCTCTTTTGGAAGTAAAAGACGGTGCATCCAAGTTATTTATGTTTTCAAAGTTTCGGTCAAATATGTCTTCAACTGGGCCTAAATCACTGCAAACATCTTCTTTTACTTGATTAAAAAATTCTTACTAATATAGTCCCTTTGACACGTGTGCTCTTCGCCGGTTCCTCGTAGAATCGTAGTCGCAGCCTCGTTGATGGTTATCGAAGCACTGCACAAATCTCGATGGACACATCTCCACTGCGTACTAGCGTTTTTATTTTTTCTATTAAAATTGTACCGGTAACCATAGTAATTTATTAATAAAATTATACTTATGGAAATCGCGCCATTCAATTATAATAATAATAATAATAATAATATCACGGGACAATGTCACACAAATTGACCTAGTCCCAAACTAAGCTCTAGGCTTGTACTATGGGTACTAGACAACGATAAACATACTTAAATAGAGAAATACATAATTAAATATATAGAAAACATCCAAGACTCAGGAACAAATATTCGCGCTCATCACACAAATATCTGCCCTTACCGGGATTTGAACCCAGGACCGCTGGCTTCGGTGGCAGGGTCACTCCCAACTAGGCCAACGTGTCGTCAATTGAACTTAAAAAATATCCTGAACTTAACTAAAAACCATCAGCTCCTCAGATTTTAATAAAAATCGCTTACTTATTACCCCCTTAATATTTTAGTCCTGATTTTGATGCATAAAACATATTGAAATTATGAAATCCCTTACAGTTGTTTCGCCTCTTCGTAGTTTTTTAGCCACTTTTTTTGTATTCTTTGTTGAAGTGAATGTCCCGGTTTTTATGATAACCATCTCTTAAGATAGTTTTTCTACCTTTTTGGTTTTTGGTAAATTCAATTGGAATATGATCGCTCATTTTTGGTAAAACCAAGACCTTTGGTAACTAGCAAATCATGCCTGACAGAGCCCTGACAAGTAGTATTCAATTGTTTTGTTTCTTTATCGTCTAAGTATTATAAGTATCCTTCTTAATCTTCATTGAAGTGGCCAGTGGTAATTACCTATACTAAGGAAAAGTTTTAAAAACTAGTGTCTGTGAGAGTTGGCCCGCTAGGTAAAATCAAAGATGAGTGGATATGTGAAATCCCCATTTCACACTAAGGCCAATGTAGGGATTATTATTGGCCATCTCTTATGACAACACCTTGTCTCTACTTAAACAAGCTTTTTCTAGACGGGACATTTTGCGAATGGGTCATTTCGCAGACGGGACGTTTTGCGAAAGGGGCGTTATGCAGTAGGGACTTTTAGCGAAAGGGGCTTTCTCAGAAAGGGACGTTTTGCAAACGGGTGGGACCTTTTGAGAAAGGGACGTTTTGCGAATGGGGTATTTTACATAAGGGACCATTTGCAGAGAAGACGTTTTGCGAATGGGACGTATTTTTGGTGGAGGGACGTTTTGCGAGTGGGACGTTATGCGCCCTAACCTTCGAATGGTATCGACAAGCCTCAGGTCTAGCTACTCATTCACAGCCCAGGCAGGTTAGTACACTCATGTACATTCTTGGCGAAAAAGCCGATCACTTACTAACGTCGTTTAAACTTACTGACTAAGACAAACCTCAGTATGACAAAATCCACAAAGAATTTACTACGTACTACACTGGGGCACAAAGATACACGTGCGAGCAAAATTTAACAAATCATGCCAACAACATGATGAGAGAATTGACGATTTCATAGCGCTCGGCAGCAGAAGGATGTATCTACCCGGAAAGCATTAAAGACGAACTCATGCGAGACAGGATTACCGTTGGGTTAAAGGATTTGAAACTTTCCAACACCTTACAACTTGACCCAAATATAACTCTAAACACCGTTATCACGAATATCATTATATATCATTTTCTGCCACGTAAGGTTTGCAATTCGATGAGCTTTGTCAGTTACTTTAGTTCTCCTGCGGATCTCCTCATTCCTGATTCGAACTCGCAAGGAGACATCCAGCATAGCCCTTTCCATCGTTCTTTGAGTGACCTTGAGCCTTGTTATGAGGCCCATTGTAAGCGACCATGTCTCAGATCCATATGTCATCACTGGCAACATACATGATTTTAGTTTAGTCCATGTTTATTTTAAGACCCACTTGTTGAGAGACTACTGCGGGGAGATTTGAAAAACTTAAACCCAACCATTTGGACAGTTTCCACGAACCTATTGCAGTAATCATCCAAGTCTACGCATTCGCCTAGGCTTTCGAAGCGGTTTTGTAGTTCAAGCTGGAAGATTTCGGAGTTTTGGATATGGATTGGTGCTGGACGGAGCGTAGATTTCATCAGGGGTGACCTTTAAAAGCGTACGTCGATTTTCAATGTGCCTCTGATCATTCGGTGATCGCTCCCGGTTTTGACCGCATCACGGTGTCATCATTGAATATTTGAGTTTTGGTCGACATGATGAAATGTATCTCATTTCTGGTCGCACCGCGGGACTTACCCATGTCCATTTTCGGCATTCACTCTTATTGAAGAAAGATTTCTCCATAAAGCCCGCCAGCTGCGGGCCATGGGAATTCCGACTTCCAATTCCAAATAGCCCCCTCTCAACTCATTGCCGCTTCGTTTACCCAGCTTTATGTTAGTCTCCCATGACAACGATGTAGTGAGTTTTGGTGGAATGTATGGCTCTGGAAATATCCTCATACATTACCTCCACCTGATCATCGGAGTGCATCGAAGGTGGAGCGTACACCTGTATGACCTTCAGCGAATACTGTTAGGTGATTCTGAGTAAAGGGTAAGCGACTCTTAACGACACGCTCTCGATCTTGATAAAGTTGTTCACAAGAGACCTGTGGACGATGAACCCGACACCTCCCTGGGACAGTTGCTCCCTTTCCAGGAAAAGAACAGGTTACCCGACTAAAGACTTAGAGAGAGTCTTCGGACGTCTGATAAACCCACTATGTCCCAGCGTAACCTGCTCAATTCTTCCTCAAGTTCCACGGTCTTCTCGTCAGTCCTCAACGTGCGTATGTTATAAGTTGCCAGGGTCAAGGGTCTTCGGTGGTGGTAGTCATCTCTCTGCCAGAGATTTTTAGCACTCTCCGCCCCGCCGTTACCGTGACTCCTACATGTCAATACATTAATATATAATTATAATCATATTTAATGTATAAATACAAATAAATTGTCATTGATACAATTATTTGGCCTTATACGTCTACACATTTCACTCAAAATAAAATAAATGAATAATTAGTGGCTATTGCTT
This sequence comes from Acleris holmiana, assembly GCA_949316455.1. Taxonomy (NCBI): domain Eukaryota; kingdom Metazoa; phylum Arthropoda; class Insecta; order Lepidoptera; family Tortricidae; genus Acleris; species Acleris holmiana. The sequence goes on along the minus strand of OX438762.1, from coordinate 69,068,506 downwards.
GAAACAAGTCACTTTTGTTACTGTATTCTGCTTTTTAAAATTAATATGTCTTAAATTCTAGCAGAAGTATTTATTAAAAGCAAAAATATGTGTATAAAAACATTATAAGTATTGCCAACTCTAATGGTATCTAAGATAATATGTCATTATGAATCAAAAGTTTCGGAATTCTTAATTCTGTTATGAACTTCGATGGTAGTACAAATGTTTGAACAAAAAAATAATGAAATACAAAAATTAGGAAGAATAATGAATCGAACTACAAATCGGTAGTAAGAAAAATTTCTGACAATCAATTTTATGTGAGCCAATACGGATCCGATTTCTGTACGTCGTGTGTCTTATTGCTTTAAAATGAATATAATTTAATATTTATCTTTTGCTTTATTAGAGACATCAACGACATCCCAAGAATCATAAGATGCTTAATGATTAGATTTAAGAGCTAATGGAAATTTGTAATTGTTTCAGGTTTACGTATTAGGATAGCAAACTTGTTTTTCAAGCTTTTGGCGTGTGTCTTGTACATATTCCGCGTTTGCGCTGACGGAGATCCTATTACTGCTTCCTGGTAAGTTACTATATATTATTATAAATTATGAGTTTCTATAAGGTAATATATAATAATATTATCTGTTATATTGCCACGAATATTTTTGTATTATTTGTTTGCCGAAAACTCCAAATATTATAATTATTAAAATAAGTTTCGAACAGAAAACCCGAAGTAATGGGTGCTTGTCGCCAGGTAAAAAATGCAAAGGGTTTTAAATTTGAGGAAGCATCCGAGACACTACTCGTTACACAAAGTTGAGCCGTGGAGAGGCATCACTTGCACGGAGGGCTCGTAGCGCCGCGAGCACAATGAGCTCGCCGCTCCCCCTCGCCCGGCTCGTCGCTAGAGGCGTCGGCGCTGAAACGTCCTGTCTGCTCCGCCGCGCTTACTCAATTATCTTTCTTGTACTTATAAATGGATTTTTGGATTATTCCTCCACGTGATAACACCAACATAATTTAGTATGCACGGTGAGCATTTATTAACGACATAAAACAAATAATGACTAAGATAAGATAAGGCCAATATCGCAACGAGCATCACGGGCTTGCGCCAGATTTTAATCAGTCGATTGATTGAAATCGAAGACAAACACCGAACAATAACCAGAATAATGTTCTCATCAATCACTGCTATCCATCTATTATGATTTAACCAGTGTTTATAGTTAAGACATGCAATATTATCGTTTACAGTTTCGAATGCAGGGTTGGAAATAAGACTGAATTTGAACATTCCGCCAATTTAACCGAAGAGGAGTTTCAAGAACACCCGATCATCAACTGGGATGGCATTATTTGGGTCAACAGACCCCTCTATTTATGGGTAGTTCAAGTCATTCTCGCTATGATCTCATTCACCGAAGCTATACTCCTAGCGTACTTAGGATATAAGGTGGGTACATACCTAACCGAGTTTTAAATTTGCGGTGGACCTGTTTTTAACCGTCAATAACTGAGACCTGTTTTTCCAAACTGATCCAAAAGTCATCACATGTGGTATTCCCCAGAGATCAAAATTAGGTCCACTGCTGTTTGTCAACTACGTCAACAATATAAAAGGCTTAGGACTTAAAGGGGATAAACCACTCTATGCAGATGATACTAGCCTTTTTTATTTTGGGAAATCAGTAAACGATGCTGTAAACGACACACAAATGGACCCTTGACCTTCTTAATATGTGGTTTCAAAGTAACCTGTTGACCATTAATGTAAAAAAAACAATTATTTACTTTTTATAGCAAAAAATAAGAACATTTCAGGCTTCGAACTTTTAAGAATAATTAACATAGAAATTAAAAGAGTATAGAAGGAGAAATATTTAGGAATATTGTTAGAAAAGCATCTTAATTGGAAACCGCATATAGAGAGGGTCTAATCCAAGTCTTTTGTACGCAATCACCAACTTAAAATTCGCTATTCTATATACAACTCTCTTGTTAAGCCTCATATAGTTTACCACATTGAAGAATGTGGTGCACCCGCCAAAAAAAAATTAGAAAGCATTCAAAGAACACAAAACAAACTTATAAAGGTGTTATTTCAGCACAAGTAGGTACATAACACCACCAAAAGTTATATTTAATAAAACAAAGCTCAAGACAAACATATGTTTTTCAAACTTGTGTTCTTATAAGAAAAATACTTAGGAAAAAGATACTGACTAACAAAAAAACAACGCGTTCAAAGGATCAAACTTCGAAATAGTATTGACTTAATTCTACGATCATCGAGGACAAATTATGAAAAGAAATGCATTCTCTATGAGGGTGCCAAATTGTATAACGAGCTACCTAAGTTAATAAAAGACACAAAACCAAATAAGACCTTCAAATGCCTTCTAAAAAGCCATGTTCTTAATCACATTTATTAAAAGAATTTGGGTAAAAAAAGGATGTGGTTACATTCTAAAACGCGTTAATTAAAATATAGAGTGAAGCTTAATAACAAATAATAACGTAAATAAACAGTATTACTAATAAAATGATAGAAACCAATTATGGTTTAGGGCAATTCATAAATATAAGTATTATGTAGGTATATTTATAAAATCGAATTGCGCATAAGGGTAAGGACCAAATAGTTAGACCATAGTTAAGCGTAGTTAACCATACAAACAACAAAAGTGAAAAAAGTTCCGTTGTGACACGAAAATTATCCCTACAAATGTATGGCTAGTTTTCGTGTCACAACCAAATTGTTTCATAGAAAATTTAATAGAGTGATTTAGCATGGCCAGCTTTTTGGTCCTTATCCATAAAACATATTTTTAATAAGAATAACCAAATTTACAATAAGTCGGGTATAAATAAATAACAAGTTTAAGTTAATACATTTATTTATTTATTTGTTTATTTATTTATTTATTTATTGTAAAGTCATGTACCTATTATTTACAGTTGTCAATGATTGGTCATCAAATATCATACTTGGTCATCTTTTAAAAAGTCTTCAACAGCATAGTAACATTTGTCTATTAATAATTTCTTAAGTCTATTCTCGAACAAATTGTCACACGGTTCCTGTTTAATCGAATCGGAAATTTTATTAGTTATAATTATACATTTATAATGAGGACCATTTCTATACATTTCTAAGTTAGTTTTTGGTAACAATAATTTATTTTTATACTGCTTTCTAGTCTTCGGTAAATCCTTTTTTAGTTGAAATAAATGTGCGTTGTCTGGAACAAAAAGAGCTGCTTGCATGATGTAGATACAAGGCAAGGCTACAATTTATGTTGTATAAAATAAGGGTGGCAACTGTTGGGGATGCGCACGTTGGCCAGGATACGAATACACTTCTTTTGCATAACAAAGAGTTTTCGAGCCTCAGTTCTGTCTCCCCACAGCACCACTCCATAGCGGAGCCATGCGTGCGCGTATGCGTAGTACGCAAATACCGCACACTCAAAGTCTGTGTTAATTTTTAGTACATTTAGCGCATACACAAATTTCGACAATTTTGTATTAATATTTTGGATATATATGAGCTTTCCAATTTATACCGGAGTCAATTTTTATACCTAATAAATTAAATTCCTTAACTTCCTCTATATTACATGTGTCTGTGTCTAATTTTACTTCCACTGCCTTTTTTTGTGTAAGTTTAAACTGAATAAATCTTTGTTTTTTTTCAAATTTATTTCTCAATTATGGTCATTTAGCCATTTTTTAAATCTAATATGACATGTTACAACTTAATATTAAAGTCATTAATATACTTAGCTAAAATATATACAAAAGAAGTATTTACAAGTGAGGACATAACTAAGGTTAGCTGGGCGAGAGATAAAATCAGGGAAAAAGTTGTACAGAGAAACTGGAGCAATTGAACAGTTAAAAAATATATGATCCGGAGTTCCCTTCTTGAGACCGCATTCACACAGAGAATGAACCCGTACATGAATCTTCGCCAGAAAAGAGGGCGAACAAATGTGACCAAGACGCAATCGAATTAAGGTAGAGGTGGCAGAATTATTTGCTTTATTGAATTTGAAAAACTAAGGTTTTAGAGGGAGGCTGGGTTGAATGCCACCAAAATGTTTATCCTTGGAAAGACGAGAACAATTCCATAAATCAGTCTAGTGATCAACCAGATTGGTCCCTGCAGTTGCGCGTAAGTCTTGACTATAACATTTCGAGTAGGAGGAGCAACCAATCTCAATGGCTTGCTTCGCGAAAAAATCAACGCGCTCAGTACCTGCAATGCCTGCATGACCAGAGATCGAAGCCAAAACCACATCAATGCCAAGAGGATGACCACATCAATGCCAAGCGGATGACAGCGATGGAGAACCTCTCTAGACTTAATTAGGAGATTAGATTAGTTAATTAGAAGATTATCTTTAGAACGCAGGGGAGCCTTATCTAAATCCTGGAGACAACTCAAAGAGTCAGCAAAAAACAATTGATTTGGTAATTTCATGGGATTCTATATAAGAGACAGCTTCGAAAATCGTAATCGCTTCACCGAAGTAAACTCAGTGGACTCAACTCTGTCATCTCCTAACTTGGCTTCTGGGTTTTCCTGGACGGGTTCTCACTCATTCTCATGGTAGTGATCATCTTCCCATCCTTATTTCCTTTTCCTCTGATGTGTCTATTCTGGCTTTACCTTCACCTCCTTTTCTTACATATAGAACTGGAAAGGCCGACTGGCCTGAATATTCTTCTTTGGTCTCTATGTGGGCTGGTGGGATGCTGATTGTACTTTAGCTATCAAAAATAGAAATGGGGCTGTGGAAGCTTTTGCTGAGGATTTGTCTAATTTGGAAAAAGATTTGGAGTTCCAGGTTTCAAAATCTTGTTGTAAGCGTTTGTTAGATTCTAAAAAACACCTTGGTTGGTCCCGTTTTTGCAAGGATTTGTCTCCTCTTCCTTAGTATGGAAGGATTTTAAAAGATTTCGTGGAGCCTCAGCTGATTCTAATCCAGATGGTCGGAGGGCTTTTTAGATAAATTAGCACCTGCTTTTGTTCCGCTGGAAGATCCTTCATTTTCTTCTCCTTTTTCTTCTAACAGTATTGATGATCCTTTTTCTTTTCGGGAACTTTCTTCTGTGTTGGATCATCTTCACGATTCTTCTCCGGGAATAGACGGAATTCCTTATTCCTTCATCAGACGGTGTTCTGATTCTTCTAAACTTTTCTTCCTTTCCCTGTTAAATCATATTTATAATTCTGGTTGTCTCCCTGATTCTTGGAAGAATCAAATAATTGTTCCTATTGTTAAACCTGGAAAAGATCCCAGTGACCCCTCAAGTTACAGACCAATAGCTCTTTCATCTGTTCTCTCCAAGATCCTAGAGCATTTAATTAAGAATAGGCTCGAATGGATTTTAGAGAGTCGAGGAATCCTTTCCAAATCTGAATTTGGTTTTTGTAGTGGCATCGGTACAGTCACGGACTTTAATTGATCAGCCACTTGCCACTGCTCATATTTTAACCGTGTAATGCAATCGGGTTATTGAAACGTTATCATAACAATCCTTTGGTAACGACCAATAAAAACTGAGCTCAGTTTGGACCAATAGTGACTGTTGTTTAAACGTGACCATAGTAATCATCAAAACAATGCAAACATATTCCTGACATAGAAGGGTAAGAAGACACCTGTCAAAAATTGTTGTCTCTCCATCTCGAACATTTTGATCGAAAATGATCTTCCCGCGCTCGTTCCGTCGGGTTGGCATAATTGAGCACAGTTGCCCCTCGTAACGTATATACAAAGCATAACTTGTTGTCATTACCAACATTACCAACTGACATGATTTACTTTAAGAAGTTGATATCAAAGAGTATTATTTATTACAGATAATCTGATAATCTGCTAGCGGCTATAGATATGTTAAATAAATACTTCACAGTTGGAAATGCTATTCTAACTTTAAAAAACAACTCCAACAATGATTTTGTCAAATAACAGTTCTTGCTTTTAAAAAATGTCACTTCTCGCCTGTCAAACACGATGACAAAGATGAAATACTTTCTTGCGACTTTCCTTGTCTGGATATACGAGTAAAACCGACTTTACGCATGCGGTTTTATGATCGTCTTACGACGAACTTAAACCGAATGCTCGTAAATAAGATTACAACTTACTACTATACTGTAATTCTATGGAACTTGCTAACTATGTAAACAAACAATATATTGAAATTGACATCTAATGTCAATTTTAGTATGGCGGCTTGTTTACATAGTTAGCAAGTTCCATAGAATGACACCATACTCGGAAATGCTTCGGGAATAAAGACTTATCCATAGAGGTTAAAGGTTGACTAACGAGTTATCTATGAAAATTTAATCGATACAATTTTGCGTAAATTAATCCAACTTATATGATTCAGACCTCCTTTAAAATAAAACTTATAGTTAACACACATTATTTCGGAAAATAATGACAACTGAAAAGTCAGATGTCAAAAGACCGTAGCCACTATTATTTAAGCGAAAATGCCACCCGCGATCTCCGATGAAATTTGTCATAGAATGCTATTTCGAGGGATCTGCATTTGACGGTAAGTTCACTCTATCTGATATGTCTGCAGAATATAACAGTAAAGTAAAAGAAACACCGACTGAAAAGTTGTATTTTTTTTAGCGAAACACCGTTGCGTTATGGGTAAGACGATATGCTGAAGAAGGGAATTTCTGCGATCGCCGCCAAAACAATCATCGCCCTGCTGTTTTAAGCGAAAAGCAGCGAACAGAACTGGTCCGCAATTACGAAATAGATGGATTCATCCCCACTCAGCGATATGCATAATGCGGTTTGATGTGGATCCTAGAACGATCCGAAGGCATCTTCATTCAATGAACTTACATCACAGAGTTCCGGCTTACAAAGTTGACATGACGGAAAATCATAAAACCGCCCGCGTTAATTTTGCTAACCGATTCATAGACTTCGATTGGACTACAACAATTTTCACTGATGAAAAAACATTCCAATCAAGTGAACACGGTCGCCTACATTTGTGGCGGCATACGAGAACACGGTATGACATAGAGCATGTCATACCAAATAGAGAATCTGGCAGGATAAGTGTTAATATGTGGGGTTGGATCAGCTCCGAAGGTGTTGGCGAACTCGTGCAAATACCGCCACGTGCAAATGCCATAGACTATATCAACATTTTAGAAGAAAGTATGCTCCCTTCTGTAAGGGTGGTGTATCCAGAGCACGATATGCCAAATATCAATTTCATGCATGACAACTGCTTCATACATCGGACAAGGATTGTAAACACCTGCCCCCTATCCCACAACAGTTTACAAGTGTACATTTTGACAAATTTGTAAGGTTTTCCATAGAAAAAGTTGACAATATTGTCAACTTGTACGCTTGTAAAGTTTTGTGGGATAGGGGCCTGGTTTAATGCACACCCAGACATTACGGTGATTCCATGGCCAGCTAAAATTCCTGACCTGAATCCCGTAGAAAATCTATGGGGTTTAATGGTGCCGCGATGGTATATTAACCCAAGTACAATAGACTTCTACTCATTCATGATCCTGGGGAAATTAACCATTACGCGTTATGTCAATTGTAAATTTTCGCAGTGTACTTTCGTGACACAGGATCATTATGGTCGCGAAAACATTATGACAATGACATATTGTACATTTTGACGTTGGATCATATTAACCCAAGTACAATTAGACTTCTACTCACAGATGTTCCCGGGGGTTCTGAGACATTGTTCGGTATAGCATCAGAGAACTTGGAAAGAAGATTCACTAATGTGTTGATAAGCAGCTTCATTAGGTTATCATTCGCAGTAAATTCAGGTTCAGTATCATTGAGAGCACAGCCATTTAATTGAGAGTATTTTTTAGAATGAGTGATCATGTGATGAGCAACTTTGTCATAGCCCTCGGCCAACACTGGGGCAGGGCGCCGTGGAACAAAGACTGTCTTCTTGTGAGAAACAGAACGTACAGGAGAGGCAGGAGAAGGAGGGGACAATCTTGAGTCAGGGGAAACAAGGAAGGAGAGACCAAAGTACGAGCTGCATCAGCAAACGAGCGCCGGACAGGACGTAAGCGACGAGCAGCGTCAGAATAAGGGATATTCTCCTCCGACATCACCATTTAATACTCTTCTGCCTAGAGTGTTCAGGACAAGAAGAATTTGTAGCAAAGTGCTTGCCAGAGTACAATAGGCAAGAAGCCAGTTCTGCATTGACACCGCATTCCTCACCTTCATGGGGTTGAGCGCATTTGAAACAACGGGTTTTCGAGCGACAGTTAGCTTTCATATGGCCAAACCTGCAGCATTTATTACATTGTATAGATGGGAGCTGATATAAATCGATAGGAAGAGAAGTATGAAAACAAAAACCTTTTTTAGGTAAAGACTGCCCCAAGAAAGTTAATGAGACAGTTTGGGAAGGGACCCAAGATGCTTTCCCATCCAGGGAACATTTGCGGTTAAGCCTATGAGCTTTAATTACCTTCCTACTGCAATCAATGGCATTGACCAGCTCCTCCAGAGTCCACAGTCGACAGGGATGCCACGGACAAGACCCATCCGACTGACGCTAAACATAGGGATATTTGGAGCAAACTGGGAGTTGTCCCTAAACAGAGTACTTTCTTGGAATTCATTAGCTGAATCAGCACAATTAAAGTCCACCACAATTCGACTGCCACCGCCAGATTTGATTCCACCCTTGGTGTACCCTTTATATTGTATTTATGGACCAGCTGAACAAATTTAAGTGTACGAAATGAAGAACCAGTGGAGGAATAATCCGCTGACTTTGTAACATGTACAACGATAGGGCCAGAATCGGTCGAACTATATTTTAATTTTGATCCGGGGGCAAATTCGGGAACAGTATAGGTGTGTTGAATTGAAGCCGACTCCGACATCCTAGCATCCCTTTTATTACTACTATTCAATTCTCCAGAGTCCTCAAGACCACGTTTGCGAGAACAGACTTCTCCGACAGAATTCCCACCGCCCCCATCAGGGGGCACCCCGTCTGACGACAACGTGAAAACTAAACTAAACTACTTCCTACTCACGCACGGAACTACACACTACAACACAAACACACTATATACAAATCTACAATAATTACACTAATTCTTGGAGAATCAACTGAAATAACAATAAGAAAGGCAAGAGAAAATTTTGCACATGAGTAACAACCAGACACCGTCAATTGTTTTTCCCCATATATTTTTAAAAATCGATGTATCCTAATTCAGACAGCTAGCTGACACACCTGACTATTAAGTTTAACCGCATCTGTTGTCATGTAAATGTTATTTATTTTTATGACGAATTTTATTGTTATGATTTAATTAATACTTTTGAGTTATATATGATAAATAATAATTAGTTCAAGGTTTTCAATGGAATACAACTCATTGACACATTCATTTTTATTGTTGAAAGTCATGTTTTTTTTATTAAGATATTTTATGTTTTTGTTTCATCATAGGGAAATGCGGTGTAAATGTTTATAAGAAACACCAAACGAGATCGATCTCAGTACAACTTATTTCCCAGTGATTATGAAAGAACTTTTTATTACGAGTTGTAAGTAGTTCCAAGAAAAAAACTATTATCTTTTAATAACAAACTATTATTAACATAAATAAGTGCATTTATCTCTGCTCTTCGTATGCGGTGATCTTCTGTAAGAAATAAGGTGCTTAGCTCTTACTTACGAGGGGCGGCTGAAAAGTTCTAAGCCTAAGGTGAAAAAAAACAATTTGGAAAATTTTAGTTATTTAATTTTTTCAATGTAATCCCCCTCTAATTCGATGCATTTCTTACATTTATTACATAGTGCTTTTATACCGTTAAAAAAATATTCTTTGTTTTGGCCTTGAAAATGCTTTTCTACTGCCGCCTTCATTTCTTCAACACTTCCAAATCGTTTTCCTCTTAGGTCTTTCTTTAAATTACTGAACAGAAAATAGTCGCTAGGGGCTAAATGTAGACTATACGGAGGATGGTTCATTTCTTCGAAGCCGATTTCCTTCAGAGCTAGTCTTGCAACACGCGCGGTATGAACGGGAGCGGTGTCTTACAAAAACAAAACGCCTTTACTGATTTGGCCCCTTATTTTTTCAAGTATGGCTTGACGTACTTGTCTCAATTGCATTTAATATTGAGCCTTTTGCTAAATAATCTATTAAAAGAATTCCATCCGCGTCCCAAAACACCGTAGCCATTAGCTTAAGGACCGATTTTTGCACTTTAAACTTCTTCGGCGGCCTTTCACCCTTCTCAATCCACTGCATAGACTAACATTCAGGATCACACTGTTTGACCCATATTTCATCAACGGTAACTATCCTGGAGCAAATTTCGTCAACACTATCTCCGCACAAGTCTAAAAACGCCTGAGAAGTTTCGACACTCTGGTCTTTGTCAAACGCCGTCAGCATTTTCGGTAACCAACGCGCGCTGACCTTAGTCATGTGTAAATGTGTATGAAGGAACTCCCAAACCCGCTCCTTGCTAATGCTCAAGGCCTCAGCTAATTGACACATCTTAATTCTTCGATCCTCCAACACTAAGTTTTTGGATTTAGCGACGTTTTGGTCGGTCACTACCGATACTGGACGTCCTGAACGGGGATCGTCTTTGATCGACTCTCGTCCTTATTTAAATAGGCTACTCCACTGTTTAACAGTAGAATTGTATAGGAAGGCTCAGAGTCACCATAAAAAGCAGCCATTTCTTGAAAAATGCATTGAGGAGTTTTTTATTATTTACTTTTCGTGAGGAACTTAATCACAGCCCGGTGCTCGATTTTCGTAATATTCAATGATAATTCAGATATGATACACAATCGTTGAATATCTCGAGAAATTACAATTGTAATGGCATAATGATTTTTTCCATTATTTGTTTTTAAATGGTCTATCTAGTGGCCAGTACCATAATTACATATAGAACCTCAAAATACCTTAGGCTTAGAATTTTTCAGCCGCCCCAAGTAATAAAAACATATTAATGTCTAGGCAATAAGCCATAGACGAATGCTATAAAATAATAAATATAATGTATGTGGAATTTTATTTACGCTAAGTTCTAAGTTTCTATCATGACCTTGAAAACTGCTCACAGACATAAAACAAAATGTCGTTCCAAACTGACACGGCACTGTGGTTACTGAGTAGGTCAGGTGCGCCTGCCCCCTATTTCACCATCCTGACATTGACAGGTGACAGTTGAAATTTCAGTGTAGGTACATGGCGCAGCTTATATGAATCCCAGTGATGTATCAGCATGTTAACTTTGCAATGTGCACCTAATTGTCACCTGTCAGGTGTCATTGTCAGGATGGTGAAATAAGGGACAGGTCTATTTGGATGACACCTTTAAAACTTTCAACTGTTATTATTCTTATTATAAACTTATTATCTATGATCGATTTCTGATGGTATAAGTAAAACAAATACACTCGAGAGCAAAACTTTCGGGTCACTAACATAAATTGCAATATCTCAAAAACTAATACAGCTAGCCTAATAAAATAAATTGGACTTTAAAAACATTTTAATGTCACTTAAATAAAATTCATTACAATTAATACTGAATGTTCGTTTAATTTAATAAAAAATAAAAAGTAAAAATGGCATCCACTTGCTTGAAAAGACAAAATTGAAAATATATATTTTTTTATATATAATTATCCAAATTTGACACATTTTAATACTTGGTATTGCCACCACGTGCAGTCTGCACAGCTGCGATGCGATTTGGCATGCTGTACACCAAGTTTCTGAAGCACAGTTGAGGAATGTTCTCCCATTCCTCTACCAACGCGTTTTTGAGCTCGCGAAGCGTTATTGAAGGAGGTACTCGTTGCCTTACTCGTCGTCCAAGCTCGTCCCAGGCATGCTCGATCGGGTTGAGATCCGGGCTTCTGGCCGGCCATTCCATGCGGCGAATACCCACATTGTTCAGGTAGTCTTGTACTACACGAGCAGTATGGGGACGGGCATTATCATGCATGAAAATAGCATTTTGACCGAGCCTTGCCATAAATGGACCGACGTGCTCAATTAGGATTTCTTCCACGTATCTTACGCCGTTTAGAGTACCGTTTTCGATCAGTACTAGCTCTGTTCGGCTTTCTGCAGAAATCCCAGCCCACACGAGTACCTAACCGCCACCGTACGCAACCTTTTCTGCAATGCAGGCTTGCATGAATCGTTCTCCTGGCCTTCTGTACACCTTCACCCTTCCGTCGTGTTGATACAGCATAAACTTTGATTCGTCTGAGAACACAACTCTTGACCAATCTTCAGGTGTCCAATCTGAGTGTTCGCTTGCATAAATTTGTCTTGCTGTGCGATGGTGCCTTTCCAGTTTAGGGCCATTTGCGGGCCCTAAAGGGTTTCAAATTACCTTCAACAAGTCGCCGTCTTACAGTCCAAGCACTAGGATTGCACCCACCAAGCCGTAAAAAATGTTGTGTCAATGCAGTTCCTGTAAGGAATCGATTTCGAAGCATAGTATTGACTAGATATCGATCCTTCCATACCATTGTACACCTGGGTCTGCCTCCTCCTGGTCTGCGTAAGTTCGAACCAGTTTCTACATACCGCTGAACAACACGCTGTACTGTTGACAACGTCACTCCGGCTATTCTTGCAGTATCTCGCTGGCTTCGGCTTTTTTCCAGTATTGTAAGGATTCTCGTGCATTCTTCGGGTGGAATTGACATATTTTTTACATTAATAATGACCACTGAACATTTGGGACCCTTTTTATAGTTATATGCATTTTATGACAGAACGAAAACAAAAGCAATAACAAATGAAAAATGGGGAAAGTTCTTTCTACACTAATATTATAAAGAGGAAAGATTTGTACCTATTTTTGTATGTTTGTATGTTTGTAATGAATAGGCTCAAAAAGTACTGGGCCGATTTAAAAAATTCTTTCACCAATAGAATGCTACATTCTTCCAATTTGACATAGGCTGCATTTCATTTTGAAAAAAATTAGGGATCCTTGGTAAAATTTGAACAATGTAACCGAAGGTGTAGAAAAATGAGTCTTTAAATGTCTTTCGTCGAATGCGCTGCCGAAACTATTAGCGATAGAACAAAATAATGTACAACAATATTGAAGAATATCATAATGTCTACAAAATTATATATAAAAAAACAATTGTCAAGAAAAAAAAGTTGCAGTAGGCGAAGCCGCTGGCGGGTCGCTAGTATTTCATAAACGAAGATTCAAATTTGTTTCAAAGGACCCCGCAGCAAACATAGGGAAAAAGTGGTTTCAGTCAAATCTCACGAAATTTTAGTATGATGTTGATTCAAATCTCCCGATTATTTTTTTATAAGGGCACAACTCTCTCAGATGTATACTTTATAAAAAATACCGTTGTTAATTTTTGTCCTTTACTATAAGTACTATTTTTGGAAAACCCTTAGGCACTTCTACAATCATTTAAATACCTTCAACATCATCTTCGTCTTCTCAGCATATGAAACTACTCGGGCAACTTCACAAAACCGACCTAAGTACATTGTTGAATTAAAAGTATAGTTAGAACATTCCCTGAGCAGACAGCCATGAAATATAAAAAAGAATACAAATGATACACGCAGAAAAAGTGTAAGTTTTTGTTTGTCATTATGTTAAAAACGGAGAACGCTATTAAAAAATGCAATTCTATCCTTTAATACCCATAATTATGTTGTTTGGGTGTCGCAACCCTTGACAAAAGTGGACGCCGTAACTTGATTCTTTAAGTGTGAGGTCTCGTATACTTTCCAAGGGGTTCCTTTAAAAGGATTAAGAAATATGATCGTTTTGAATTTTAACAGGACAATTTATGTTTACAGGGCAACATCTGGCAACAAGTCATGTCATTCCATTTCATTTTAGAAATGGTTAACACTATACCATTTGCTTTAACTGTAAGTAACTTTGATGAAGTCGATATGTTTTTATGTTTTTTACCACTTAATACATACTGTGCTCATTTTATTACAGCTACCATTTCCTCCACTACGAAATCTCTTCATACCAGTGTTCCTTAACTGCTGGCTAGCAAAACGATCTTTGGAAAACATGTTCGTAAGTACGCCAGAAGGATTGCACTTTGATTAACGTCCCTATATGCATCATTAGCATCATGAATTGTTTTTAAATAATAGACTTATTTATCAGGTAAGTACATGCTAGCATTTTTACTTTTCAGAATGACCTTCACCGAGCCATGCAAAAATCTCAGTCGGCACTTTCACAGCAACTGATGATCCTGTGTGTAACGCTTCTATGTCTTGTTTTTACCAGGTAACCCTAAAATCAATCTCCTAATGCAATTTGTATTTCTTAGTGACTTATTTTATAATTTAGGTACACTTAGCTAATACAAACGGTGGAAATTTGCTGTCTGCGGTCATATATCTTAATGGTGCGCGTCAAACGATGCATTCTGGATTCTCCTTAAAAGCTATTAATACGAGTATAATTAAAACATTAAAAAAACAACGTAAGAATAAGCAGGATCTCGACCGAAGCAAGCTAAAAAATTATAATTGCAGGTTTTGTTTTAAACAGTGGCGGTAAAAAGAGTCTGTGTCTTGTTTTTGACTATTATTTTTAACAAACTTCATAAAAGGAGGAGATTCTTAAAAAGTATGAAAGCAGGAAAGTTTGCAGGTTGTAATAATGTCGATAGGAATGCTGAGGAAAGGAAATAGCATGGTGGGTTTTCTGTTGTACCGCCTCTTCAATGCATGTTGGAGTAGAGAGTAGAGCAATGTATGAGGGCTTTAGAGCCTGTGTTAGGATCAATCCTGCAAACTCGGCTTGCTTTAATATTTTTCAAGGTGTTAGACAGGGCTGTATAGCCTCACCATGGCTTTTCAATCTATTCATGGACAGTTCTATGGGAGGTTTGAAACAGTATGATAAGGGTCTGCGTATGCAAGAGTTGCTTATCAAATGCCTCTTGTATGCCGACGATCAAGTTATACTTGCTCCATCGGTACTTGAGTTGCAGGAGATGAATGAGGGATCTCAGCAAAAAGAGGTGAAAGTAAATGTTGCCAAGGCCAAGGTCATGGGGATATAGAAGAACGAGGAGATCACTGAGACATAAATATAAATGGTGAATTAGTAGAGCAAGTGAGTGAATTTTTGTATCTATGTATAGACTTCCGTCACAAAGGTCCTATCAAAAAGCAAATGTTCAGAACAGGGGAATTCCGACGAAGGAAAAACTACACGCAAAATTGAAAGAAGAAATAGATTATAAAAGTTGTGTAAGCACGTTACGAAAACACGTCATGGTTTTAAATAGAAAACCAACGGAATATAACCGCAAACTGCTCATGAAAAAGCACTAAATTCGATACTTGCTAATTAACTATCTCATAAAAATTGCAGAATATCGTGACCAAAAACGACCAATTGTTTTTACCGATTAAACTTATATTATATACATACATCATATACCCTATCAAAGTCAGATGCAAGCACTTTTGGTTTAAAGCAACAAGTATCAAAGGGCAACCGCTTGATCATCATTCATGCCTGCGGAATGGATGGTTTTGTACCAAATTCCTTGCTCATGTTTAAGCCAACCAAAAAGTGGTGATTACCATGACAATATAAATTATGAGAATTATTCGAAGTAGATCCAAACGCAATTAATACCCAATCAACCTTAAACCTAATGGTGATATTGTTGTTGATAATGCACCCTATCATAATTCAATTCAAAATCGTGCACCAAATCCTAATTCAAATAAATAGCAAATAATGTGATGACTGGCTGAATTTGAGAAATATTGCACATTCATCGAACATGTTAAAGCCTCTGTCATATGAACTGATTTTAAAAAATAAGACCAGATATGTAGTGTATAAGATAGACGAAATATTGCGACAGCACGGTCATACTGTGCGCCGTTTACCGCCATATTACCGTCAGTTCAATCTCATTGAAAATATATGGAGAATAGTGAAAAATTACGTCGCAAAAAAAAATACTCAAGGAACATATGAGTTCTATAATGTCATTAGCTGAGGAAAAATTTAATAGCATAACTGTAGAGGAATGGAAAATTATTGTCTACATGGTATTAAAGAGGAAAAAAAAAGGCGTGGATGAGGCTTTAGATATAATATCAGAACAAAATATGATTAACACAAATTATTCATTGGATGAAATTGACTATGAGAATGAGTGCGAAATGTCTGGAGTTGAAGAATATTAGAATGAAATGTTATGTTTAATATTAATATTATTCACTTTTTAATATTGTTTAATATTATTTGTTCCATTGATGTACAGCCAGCGTCAGAGAAAAGGAATCCCCCTTGGTAATGACATCAATCCAATTAATTTTTTTGCCGAGATTGTCAACTGAGTCGATAGCCTAGTGATATAAGGCATGGTAAGGTAATCGGCTAGCCGGCTGATGAAGTGGGTTAGTATCCTCAACCGCATATTTAAACTGGACATCTTTTAGTATGTTATTTTTGGTGTTCGGTGCGAAATAATAAAGGGCACATAATATTTGACTTGACTGGGATCGGTGGATGCCCGGGTAGAGGTGGAGGTGCTAGGTGGGGAGCTAGCTGCTCGGAGTGAGCGTGACGTCGCGTTCGCCGTCGAGCGATAATCTTTAAACTCCTTGGGGGGGCTCCTTTTCACTGACGCTGACTGTACCTAGCATTAAAAATTATAACAAAAGTTTTGGTTTATTTCTTTATGTGCTGACCGTACACAACTACAAATGCAAAATCGCCTCGAAAGTAACTTACCAGGGCCTCTATTCAACTGCGTTGTAACGATATCGTTTTTGACCTGTTTCCGTATTGTCAACGTTTTGATAACTCTTATGTCATTTACAATAATGGCGACTGTGACATAAACGATTCTTAAACGTGTCAAACACGATATCTTTTTGACGCACCTGAATAGAGGCCCTGTACTAATTAGTATTAATTGCTTAGGGTGGCAATTTTATTTGGTATTAACGGGGCGTGCCGAGGTATAGAAGTTGCCAATATTACCATGGAGTATGTCAAGACGGACACGCAGTTGCAAGCAATAAACCTACCTAAGAGGAAAACAAACTAGTTGAATACAGTGAAAAAGTATCAAGCCCTCAAAATGTGTCAAAAAATAGTCTCTTCCTTTATTATCAAACCGAAGAGTATTCTTAGCAGGTCATGGGATACGGGTTTCAATTTAGAACATCGAGAAACTTACACGGGGAATTGTTACCTTAGGACATCAGCCATCCTCTAGCCGATTCAGGAGCCAACATAATAATTTAATAATAATGTTAAAGTAACATGGCGGCTGGAAGTCGGAACAGGTTGCTGAGAAGTATATAGAGGAACCCTTAAAAATAAGTGCAAGATTACCAACTGTATTACAGACGTAATTAATTTAGTTCCAAATGAGCCTGGCCAGAAGTGATGGCATATTTCAAGCACATCCCCAGCCTTTGAATCCCATGCCCTCGAATCCAGAACCATCCGCCTCTTACAATACACCATCTGCATCGTCACCAATTCAAACAAATACTGTATGCCTGAATAAACAATAACACTAAGTATACACGTTGTTCGAAATTCAATTTAAATTTTATTTAAAAAAAAGAAACATTTTCGCTATTTTATTTCCTCGCAATCGAAGCGAAAAATAAAGTGCATAATAATAATAATAATAATCACAGGACAATGTCACACAAATTGACAACGATAAACATATTTACATAGAGAAATATGTAATAAAATACATAGAAAATATCCAAGACTCAGGAACAAATACTCGTGCTCATCACACAAATATCTGTCCTTACCGGGATTTGAACCCAGGACCCCTAGCTTCGAAGGCAGGGTCACTCCCAACTAGGCTAGCGTGTCGTCTGTAGCGTGTGTGTTGCGTGTAAAGCTTGTTCATTTTTAAATGTTTGTGCAAAATGTTGAAAACACATTCTTTTCAAATATTTACTTTATCTGCTATTTCCACCAACTTGACATGGCGATTATCTAGTACATTTATTTTTATTATATTGGTCATTTCTGGAGTCGATACCTACTTAGGCCGTCCGTTGCTGGTAACATCTTTACAGCTCAGTCGACCGCGTCTTAAGTCGGTAACGCTAGTGTGAGATATGCTTAAAGATGGGGAAGAAGACCCCAATACGCGGTCCAGAACAAGCTTTGTGCGTGATAAACGTTCAATATTATGCTGATCTGCTCCAAAATCTCAGTAACGCAATAAAAGAAAAGGCCTCACTTGCACAAGAAGAAAATTTGACTGCACCAAGACAACGCAGGGGCGTTGTCTTGGTGTAGTCAAATTTTCTTTTTGAAAATGCCGTGAACAGGGGTTCACACGGCTAAAGTCGCAATGGCCAAAATCGAGGAGTTGCAATTCGAAATGTTACCCCATCCCCATATTCACCGGATTTGGCCCCTTGCGACTTCCACCTGTTCCCAAATCTTAAAAAGTGGCTAGGAGGACAAAAATATTCCTCGAACACTGAAGTCATACAAGCTGCAATTGGATATTTTGAAGACTTGATGAATCATTCTTTCGAAATGGGATAATGGCCTTGGATAAACGTTGGGTTAGCCCAACGTACCAACGCACTTTGGTGCGTGGACTAAGAAGGTACCTACGTTGAAAAATAAAACATTACATTTATATATTTTTATTATTTCTGTGCCGTTTCGGAAACTTATCAACCCACCCTCGTATGTACACCTATACATTAACTCGTATATACATTAACATTAGCTCGTATATACATTAACTTTATTCCATAGTAATAACGTTATGGTGTATCCATATTGGTGCCCTTGACTGTGACATGGACAAGGGCACTGGCAAATTTACTTATGTACTTCGTTTTATTTAAACATTGTACACGTAGATAGTACATATTTTCTTTATGCTCATAGTAATCGATAATGTTTAAGTTCCATTGCTGGGTTCTCAAGGCCTATGACCGCACGGCCCGCACTGCGCTACCTTGCGTTGCAGTGCCGTGGGAAACGGTGCCACCTGTGCTCAATTATAAACCCCGATCTGACTCGCCATGTGTCCCGCAATCACAAACCATGTGAACCAAGTATAAGAAAATCGGTATTTCTGTTAGCTCTGCCTACCTGAGAATGAAGGCGTGATGTTATGTATATATGTATCTATTCTAACCTAACCTATGTAGTAAAATATTTTTGCTTAAAATACACAATTAACAAGAAAATGATTGATGCTATGCCCAGAACAAACTTAAAAGGTGATTTTTATTTGTATTTTTCAGTGTGTGCGGCATTCAACACTTCCAGCGCGCAGGGCACCGGCACCTTAACCTGTTTCAGGCCACATATTTCGTCGTGGTGACTTTCTCGACGGTGGGGTACGGCGACTTTGTGCCGGACATCTGGCCCTCGCAGCTGTATATGGTGATCATGATCGGCGTTGCTCTCGTTGTGCTCCCAACGCAGGTGCGATTCCTCAAAAGTCCACGTTGTCGCTTTAACGCCTTTGACAGATTAGTGCAGTACATGAAATATGACGGTAAAGTGACAAAGAACTATATAAAATATTGCAGCTACCGTACTTGTAAGACCGACTGTACGTACGCCTTCCAAAGTTCCGGGACTCTCATAGTCCCGTGATTGGTAAAGACTTACATTATAATAACAAAACGTTAATAACGTAAAAGAAAAGTTTGACAAAATTTAGAACAATGGTCCCCAAACTAAGTTGGGGAAAGTTTTGCAAAAAAAAAAATATATCGAGTGCCTACACATTGTAACAAATTATTAATTTTCAATAAAATTAATTCAATGCATTAAAGGATATTAAATAATGTTTATAAACAAAAAACACAAGTGCAGTGACGTACACGCGTCAGCTCAAGTGCTGCTAGTGTATTATAATAAATAATAATAATAATATGGCCGCAGGGCAGCTAGTGGCGAGGTTGTTAGTGAGCAGCGACACAACGGTCGTGAGTGCTCTCAAGGGAAGGTCCTGTTCCTCACCTTACGCTTGCCTTCACCGGCCGGCTGGAGTGTACAATGACGAGGATCAGACCCTCACCTCCTGGCTTGCCTTTATTGACGGGTTAGGTTCGTAAGGACTAGATTGCAAAACGACTATGTAAGCAAATCGACTTAGTTTCATTAGATATTGGTTGCAAAATGTCTAATTGTTAAATCGTCTTAATAGTAGAATGCCTGGGTTGAAGATTGGACTTAGTTCTATTACGTTTTGTTTGTATAACCCCCAAATAAAATGTCCCAGTTGCAAAACGCCAACGTATACAGAACGTACTGATAGTAAAACGACTAGGTAGGCATATCGTCTTAGTGGCATAACGACTAGATGGTTGAATGACAAGGGAATCACAACACAACCAGTAGTTCGTGAAGGAACTCTTCATATTTTTGATAAGAACCTTCAAAGGTGAGTAAATACTGGCCACTTAAAATCAAAGATAATGTATCTACTGTTTAGAAAAACATCACTGTCAATTGAGTTTTGCCTTCACTAATATAAATGTGTTTATCGAATAATTAACATGGGGGACTTTATGTTTGTTAAAAGGCACAAAGACAACCAGGCTTTGATTGTAAATGGCCACCGTTATAATAAGTGCATCAACAATGTCAACGGAACTTCTTTGTGGCGATGCTGTAAACGTAAGGAGTGCAGTGCCTCGCTAACCTTAAAAAGGGGAAAATACTGCATTGTCCGGCAATATTTTCACTCGTGTAAAACAAATAAGGATAAATTTACAACCGATTATATATTGCAGTGTGCGAAAAAAAAAGTATGCGAAAATATGAAATCCATTAAGAAAAACTACGAAGATAGCATCATCGAATGCCAGGCACAATTTCCTGATGTAACGATACGTGCACGACCATATGAGTCAATAAAATTCACTTTATTTAGGGCGAGGCGAGCTTATTTAAAGTCCGAAAAGTTGCAGTTTTTGCATCCAAAAGATGTAAAAATACCACTTATTATATCAGACAACTTTCTAGTTGCTGAATTTGGTGAAAACGATAAAATATTTGTATTTAGTAGCAAATTTTGCCGTATAAAAATGAAAAACTGTGCTCGTGACGGTCATCTGTTTTTCGGAGATGGCACGTTTAAACGAGTACCAAAGCCGTTCAATCAACTTTTTACGGTTCATCTGGATTTAAACAGCAGCGATGAAAGCACAAATGTAGTGCCAGTTTTATATTGCTTACTTCCCAACAAACGGGAAGAAACTTACTGTGCACTTTTCACAATAAAACGTGATGTCCTCGGTGCTAAACTTACAAAATAAGGCGTAATGAATAAGGCGTAATAAACGCATTTAAAAAAGTTTTCCCTACTGCGTCATTGTCCGGTTGCTATTATCACTACAATCGGGCTATTTGGAAGTACGCGAAACAGCTTCGACTTACTAGCACACGTGACGGGAGTTAAAATTACGAAGATGACATCAAATTTACCATACATACCTACAGATCGAATCGAAGAAGCATGAAGTGAGAAGTGTGAAGGGTGTTGCACCCATTTGTCCTGAAATGGATAGTTTCTTAAGTTATTTTGAGACACAATGGATGAGAGTGCCGCCATCAGCAATGCCCTGTGTAGGCCAGCGACACAGAACAAATAACGCAGTAGTGGCCTGTGCCTGTGCGTTTAAATGCACGCATGCCACATAAACCTCATTAATGAGGTTCCTGTTTAAAATTAAGAAGGTCAACAAGTTCCAGGAAATTCAAATATATAATGATTTATTTGCACATGGTCACAAATGAAAGTGATGCCGCCACATTTGACAAAAAATGCAGAGCAGAATTACAAAAATTTGTCGAGAGAGAAACTACAATAATTGAGTACTTGCATAAGATTGATATTTTAAAATCATTAAGGGATTAAACTGCCCTGCATGTTTTGTGTATTGCGATCACTTGTTCGTATTACAAATAATAATATGCCACCTTACATTATGAATTAAAGAAATTTAAGTTTAAGAAGAGATGTTTAGGTTATATTTGTATAATAGATGTTATTATTCCATAACCTGGTTTTATTTAAACCCTAGTTTCTGCCCGCGACTCCGTCGGAGACCTAGACAAGAACAACTCGTTACTACATAAATTTATCTAATATTACCTAGTCGTTATGTAATCATGACGTTTTGCTACCAAGACCATATGCTATCCAGACACTTTGCCTTATGCGTCATTTTACAACCAAGACTTTTCTATAATTTGGTCGTTAACGCTATTAGTCATTTTGCAACTTCGGCGTTATGCCCTAGTTGTCAATCGTGAAACTAAGACATTCTACTTACTAGGGCATTCTGCAAAAAAGGCATTGTGCTTACTAAGGCACTATGGAATTGCGACGTTTGCTTAAATAGTCGTTATTCAATCTAGTCCTTACGAACCTAACCCTTATTGACCGGTCATAGGCCGGAGTCGCAAGAGCTATATGCTTGAAGGGAGGATGTGTTGCATAAGTGGCGAGTAGGCACCTTATGCTCATTTGAAGTCCAGCTGCACCTCTCCACCCTTTGCCCCTCTGGAACTGTTGGTGTCTCACCACTTTATTAAATTAAAGTTGTCTAAAGGGCCTCTGCGCGTGGGCTTCGGGGTTCCCATAGTCCCGTGTTTGGTAAAGACATACAAATAATATAATCAAATTATTTTAACAGTTACGAATACAACCACTTCAATCCAACAAAACACAATAGAAAACATGCATGAAACTCAGAATTGAGTTTCACTGATACGATTTAGGAGAAAATGTAAAAAGCATGTAAAACGCAATACAGTAAGTTGCGACCCGTTTATTAGGATTTTATATAGAATTAAAACTTGTTAAAATTATATACCTCTTTTAATGTTTAGATTGATTTTTCGGCGTCCTCATTTTATTTACGTAATATTTTAATACAACGATATTGGCTTAACCATAGGAATTTACGAAATAAATGCAAATTTATTTAAAAGGTCCTCAAAATTTAAACATGGAACAACAGCTGAAACGACATTCCTGTCGTCGATTTTGTATAGAGTGTTTTTGCAGGGGTCTGAACTATGACTTTTTAAAGCTTCATATCTTATGAAAAAAATACACGACAATTATTTCGCGTATACAGATATTCCTCTCTTTTATAGCACTTTCTAGAGAGCGTAAGAAAAAAAATATGCATGTTCCCTATTATAAGACTGAAGTTGTAGGGATAACATTATTAAATAATAACAAGTCCGCGGTTTCCTTCTAACGGGTTGGCTTAAAGAAATGACAATGTATTCAAATGATGTCAAATTTGTCAATTTTGTTCGCAAATACAGAAAATAAATAAAAGAGCCTTTATAAAATAATAGAGGGTATCATTTAAACTCCAAAGCATTGTGGTCAGCAAAAGTATTTGGCTAGAAACAGCAGCTAAAATAAAAAAGCAGTAAATTAATGTAATATTGGCCTGCTCTTAAATCGATTTAAAAAGAAAAAAAAAATAGTTCTCGGAGATCAGAAAAAAAATATTGGTCGTCGAATAAAGGTGACTACTTAATATGTTTTTAATGTTGTAACTCGAATGTTTTACGTTAAAATTGATTTATAGCATGTTTTTTTTGTAAATATTAATAAAAATCTTTTATTTTATTAACAGTTCGAGCAACTAGCATTCACTTGGATGGAAAGACAAAAATTAGGCGGGTCGTACTCGTCGCACCGAGCTCAGTCCGAAAAGCACGTGGTGGTGTGCTCTACTACCCTACACGCAGATACGATCATGGATTTCTTAAATGAATTCTACGCTCACCCTTTGCTACAGGACTTCTACGTAGTCTTGCTATCACCCATGGAACTAGACACGACTATGAGAATGATCTTGCAGGTAAGAAATTCCCAAATTAAACTATTATTACTTATATACAGCAGCAGAAGCAGTGTTTACATTATTGTGTTACGGTGGGGGGATAAGACAACCGGTGAAATGCCTTGCAAAGACGCATTCCACCTTAGTCCTCAGGGTTAGCAACGCATTTGATCTGACTATCAAAATGAGCTTAGAAAAACCCCGCGATAAATCTCCTTACTGATCTATTTGTGACGGAAAATAATGAGCCGTTAATCCGCGATCTAGTTACAAAGCGCGGAATTGTTAAGTCTAGGCTTACAAAGTTCACTACCTACCTAAATAATGTTAGTGAAGATCCTAATTTAAGCGCACAATGCTGCATAGACTTAAAATTACGCGTCCAGGGTGCCGTAAGCTTGTACACCGAATTTAACGATCTTTAAAGTACAATCAAATGCGTCGTCGATTCTAACCTCGAATATCAACTGATGAAACGAGAGCAGTTTGACGATTGTGACTACGGTGCACTTGCTTTAGCCGAGACTATGCTTAACGGTAATGCGACAGCTGAAAGTTCCTCGAGGTCACAAAATCAATTAAATTACCGACCATACCTATGCCTACTATATAAATAAATGACCTTTGACGGGTCATACGACAACTGGCTCGAGTTCAAAGACACTTTTCTGTCGCTAGTTCACAATTCCACAGATTGTGTGACGTTCAAAAGTTTCACTAGCTAAAGTCTTCGCTAAAAGGCAGTGCTATACTAGTGATAGACTCGCTCGAACTCACGGCGAGCAACTCGCAGTAGCTTGGGAGCTTCTTATTAATCGGTACAACAACATCCGCCTGCCAGTTCACAATCACGTCAAGGCATTATTTACAATGGAACCACTTAGCAGGGAATCGCATATGTTAATTAGAAAGTTGATTGACACTACACACAAAAATCTACACGCTTTAAAGATCTTAGGAGAACCTACGTCATCTTGGGACACTATAATTATTTTTATTATCGTCTCGAAGCTCGATAAAACTACTGAACGCGAATAGGAACATTATGAGGGCAGATTTATTTGTCATGATTCTCAAATCAGGCTTAAATTGCATGATTTAATGCAGTCCTTAAAGAGTCGAGCAGACATGATGGATACATTACAGACGTCACACACTACGCGCGATAAAAATGAAGTTAACACAAAACAAAACACTAACTTCAATCACAAAGTGCACTGCAACGTTTCCATCAATAAACCACAAAAATCACACGCTGTACCGAAGTTTATGTGTTCGATGTGCAAAATGAATCATCCACTTTATTCCTGTGTCAAATTCTTTGAGATTGATTACGATTCTAAATTAAATTAGTGAAAGATATATATGCGAGAATTGCTTGCGCGCGGGTCATAAGTTCGAGCCGTGCGGGAGGTGCGATAAGAAGCATAATTGGCTAATTTTCATCCTCCGTGCCATGGCTATTCCAGCTCTGTCCCCGCCGGTCCTCCTGTCCCCGCGACGTCCCCCGCAGCGATATCGTTCAATGCCCATACACAAATTGCTATGCAATCCGCACAGCAATACTCATTTAAACCGTTCTTGTTGTCCACCGCCCTTGTTGATGTGACCGATATAAATTATATTTGTCACACCGCTCGCGTATTACTCGACAATGGCAGTCAAAGATGTTTCATCACTAAATCGTTAAAGGAAAAATAATTCCGTGAGTGGACTGTATCAATGGCGTATCTAATAAGATACGCCATTGATACAGGCTACTCACGAAATTAACGGAGTAGGTAACTCAATTACACAGTGCACGCAGACCTGTGATGTAACGATTAAATCGCGCATTAATACGTACACTACCAATTTAAATAGTTTTGTTCTACCGCAAATAACTTCTACTACTTATGCCTGTTGTACATGAAAAAAAAGGTTAAGGAACGGACCTTACTTACTAAATACTAAGTTAGGCTGGATAATTTCGGGTCCTGTTCAATTAAATGCACGCATTGACGGCCATATCCAGTGTAATTTAACGCATTCAATTGACACTTTGTTACGACAATTCTGGGAGATTGAGGAGCTGCCCGCGGCTCGGGACATGTTCACAGATGAGGAAAAGGCTTGCAAGGGGACTTCGTTCGCACTACTACGCGCAATAGCGAAGGAAGGTTCTGTGTTAGTTTGCCATTTAAAAACTCACCCGAACTGTTGGGAGATACTTACTCTCAAGCGGAACGTCGTATTCTGTCGCTTGAAAAACGATTAGAGCGATCCGAAAGCTATAAAAAATTTATAGCGACTTTATTTACGAATATGAAGATATGGGACACATGAGCAAAATTACATCTAACGGTTCACCACACTACTTCTTGCCACATCAGTGTCTTCCGCGAACATAGTACCACCACTAAATTGCATGTCGTTTTGCGATGCCAGTGCCGCTTCCACATCGGGAAAGTCTTTAAACGACCTCCAAATGGTAGGTCCACCGATACAAGGCGATTTCATCTCTATTCTGCTTCGTTTTAGGCAGCACCAGTTCGTAGCCTGCGCCGACGTCGAGAAGATGTATCGACAGTGTTTAGTGACGGACCAGCAACGTGACCTTCAATTGATCCTCTGGCGCGATAGTCCCGCGCTACCTCTTAGTGTGTTTCGGCTTTACACTGCCACATACGGAACCGCGCCCGCGCCGTTTTTAAGCGTTCGTTTCCTAAAACAATTAGCCGCTGAATGTACTGATCCTGATTTCCAACGAATCATTACAGAAGATTTTTATGTCGATGATATGATCACCGGGTCAGATGATAGGCAACATCTATTACGCGTTTGTAAAGAGACCGCGCAAACCCTGAAATTGTTTTTTTTTTTCCGTTTAGAAAGTGGATATTCAACTTTAAATCAATCGGTTCGAACCCGGGCGACTCACTTGACGCACAAAAACAGCTGACACTCGACAGTAACAGCAGCTCTAAAACATTAGGAATAGGTGGGACAATATTGATGACATGTTATACTTTAATTCGCAATTTGATTTCGTAAACAATGACAAGGTCACAAAACGCACTATTTTGTCTCATGTGTCGCAAATGTTCGACCCCTTAGGTTTACTAAGTCCTACGATAATGCTGGCAAAGGTTTTATTACATCGTCTGTGGTTAATAAAGTTGAACTGGGATGATGAAGTACCCTGTAACGTCACGCGCTTTTAGAACCAGTTTGCTAAGTCATTATCAGCTGTTTTAAATACCATTCGTGTACCGCGTTACGTAATGGGCAATAGTAGCAAATATACTCGCATAGAACTACATGTATTTGTCGACGCTTCTCAGGAGGCTTGTGGGACTTGCATTTATTCGCACGGTAAATGATGACCTCAAAATATCAGTACGCCTGTTATGTTCTAAAGGGAACGTTGCACCTTTAAAACCCTTAAGTATTCCACGTTTGGAATTGATGGGAGCACTTTTAGGGCTAGGTTGTACGACAAGGTTGTTAAAAGTTCGCACTGTCAGTTTAATGATATTTTATTTTGGACGGACTCGACGATCGTATTGGGATGGTTACGAATGCCGCCAAATCTGCTTAAAACTTTCGTGCAATATCGTGTTGCCGAGACACACGAACTAACCAAAGACCTTCCATGGCGACAGGTTAGCGGGAAACAAAACCCAGCTGACCTAGTATCGCGCGGTGTTGACCTGGAGCATTTGGTTGATTCGGGTATCTGGTGGACGGGGCCAAGTTTCCTGCACGATAGTCAATTTGATTGCGCATCTTTATTACAGATTTCTAATTTTAGTGACGTGCATGTTTTGCCGGAGATAAAAACAAATGTTAATTTAGCCCTTACTTCGGTTACCGACGAAACTTTGTTCCCATTCATACGGTTCTCCCAGTTGTCTCGCATGATACATGCCGCTGCGTACATATTACGATTTATTTTTAATTCACGCAATAAAACAATAAACGTACGGGCAGTTTCAGCGTTGAAAAACTTCGAGAATCATTGACGTTACTGGCTAGACTGTCGCCACTAGAATCCTTTTCAGATGTATACAAGTTATTGGCTAATAAGCAATTATCAAAATCTAATCACAATTTAAGTAGATTAAGTTTATTTATAGGTGAATATAAAGTTATTCGCGTTGGTGGTCGTATTAAAAATTCTCCACACTTTTCTTTCGAGAAGAAATACCCAATGCTGATCACTAGTAAACATAATTTCACAATATTACTGTTTCGCAGCAAGCACAATAAACTTCTTCACGCGCCGCCTCAAACATTATTGTTTAACTTACACGACATGTGGTAGCCAATCGTAAGTAGAAACTTGCACGCAAAGTTGTGCATGATTGTGTTGTCTGCAAACGATTAAGAGGAAAACCCTTGCGCCTCTAATGGGTAACCTTCCCGCAGAGAGGATTACTCCTACCTACCCGTTTCTCAAATGTGGTGTTGATTACGCTGGGCCAATTTTTATATTGAACCGCAAAGGCAGAGGCGCGCAAACAAGGCCTATGTTTGTTTATTCGTCTGCTTTGTGACTAGAGCTATTCACCTAGAGCTTGTGAGTGACGTCACCGCTAACGCATATCTCTTGGCCCTTAAATGGTTTATGACGCGCCGCGGCAAGCCTTCGGATATCTTCTCAATGACAATGGTAGAAACTTTGTGGGTCTAATGAACGATTTCGCAACTTTCTATCGAGATGCAGTTCGGACATTGTTGATTATGCTACCAGTCAACAAATTAACTTTAGGTTTATTGAACCTTACGCGGCTCATTTTGGTGGTTTATGGGAGGCTGGGGTGAAATCTTGTAAGCACCACCTACGTCGCGTAGTAGGTGATACTCACCTCACTTTCGAGGAATTTAGTACGGTGTTAACGCAAATTGAGGCTATCCTAAATTCACGTCCCTTGTTCCCCATGTCTTCGGATCCGCAGGATTACACTCCGCTGAGCCCTGCACACTTCTTAGTTGGCCGTTCCTTAACGTCACCCGCTAGTGAAGACCTTCGAGATGTCAACTCGCATCGACTCGACCGGTACCAGATGGTGGAGAAAATAAGGCAACATTTTTGGGAGCGTTGGGCACGTCTCCGAATTATAAGAGCGGTCTAAAAGTCTTCGGTACTGGCCCTCCAGTACCGAAGACCAGTAACCTAACTCGCTCGTCGTCATAAAGGATGATAACCTCCCCCCTCTGAAGTGGCATCTAGGGCGGGTCGTTAAAAGTATTCCCGGAAAGGACGGCGTATCGAGGGTCGCAGAAATTAAAACCGCATCTGGAATCGTAAGGCGCGCGTACACCAAAATCTGTCCGTTGATTTTCCAGACTAACAACGCGACTCAATAGTTTTGAAAGTCAGTGCTTTCAAGGCCAGGGGCATGTTCGGACTCCTAGCGACACCTGTGAACAACCTACGTCAAGCAACCACATATCGTCACACGCTACGTCACACATTTGTTCCACTCATACCCCTCGAACTTTTGTAATATAACGATCGCACGAATGGAAGCTACACGCACGTAAAGCCTTTGATTTTTATTTTACCAACATTTCGCAATTTTCTACAATAATCACGCAAATTTTACCTGGTCGAGGTAGAAAACGAGGCCCTTCATGTCCTAATTTGGACAAAAAGATATGCGAATATTTTTCTCAAAAAAAAGAGATATCGATTCGGGATTGTGCGAAAAAATGTCGTACTTCTATTGCAATGGTTCAGCGTGCCAAGGAACGTAACTTGCTTGTAACGTATAAAAAGCAAAAACAGCCTAAACGCAGCAAAACCCAGGAGTCTTCTGTCAAAACTCGGGCTCGGAAATTGTACGACCAAATTTTAACTAAAAATTAACAATGTATTATAATGGACGATGAAACCTATGTCAAACTTGACTTTAAAACCCTACCGGACCGCAGTTTTACACCGTAATAAAAAGCACGAAGGTCTTTAAAGACGACAAATCCATTTTTTGCGAGAATTTTGGGAAAAAAGTGATGGTTTGGCAAGCTATTTGTCAATGCGGCATGAAAACGTCTCCGTTTTTCGTAACGGGAAACTTAAATTCGGATGTGTACAAGAAGGAATGCTTTCAAAAGCGGGTACTACCACTCATTCGAAAGCATAGGAGTTGTACATTATTCTGGCCCGATTTAGCTGTGTGTCACCTATGCTCAACTATGCTCGCCATGTGTTGAACTGGTATCGAGAGAATAATGTCGAATTTGTCGCGAAATCATTAAATCCCCCGAATTGCCCTGAGATCAGGCCCATCGAGAAATTTTGGGCTCTCATGAAGGCAAAGCTACGAAAACAAGCTAAACCAACAGATAACATGGACCAATTCAAAAAATACTGGATCCGTACCCACAAAACTTTCAAAACACTCGATGTCCAAGGGCTAGTGAAGAGCATCAAAAGCAAAGTGAGAAAACTGGCAAAGGGGATCAATAAATAACTAAAAGTATTTTTTATGGTTCACTTTGAAGATCTAAGAATCGCGTAGTTTAAGTTTTTTTTTTGTAATAAAAAGTATTTATACGGTCCTTACTTCCGATATGCATAATTTTATCGATACATTATACAACATAGCAAACTCGCCAAAGAGCGATCTCTTTTATATAACTTTTGAATGGCTGAAAATGTTAATGTTAAATATAGATTTGCAATGAAAAGTTAATAGTTAACAATTCTACATTTAATCAGTTCAGTTCAGTGGTTTAACATTTATCAATTTCATGTTCAAAGTCAGTTTTAGTGCTAACAAGTGTTTCATCATTAGTTTATAATAGATAGTCATAATTTCACCTTGTCTCGAAGAGATCGCTCATTCGCGATAAGACTGCATGTTGCTTACTTCTACTCGTAATAATATTTAAAAAAATGTATTCTGTACTTATCGATTTACACATGTATATCGGAATTCGATAAACGAGAAGGCCCTATGACAGCTCAAAAGTGCTATGAAAATGCCAGGCTCTGGTAATTACATAAAAAATGTGTAATAGTCAGTTTTGTTTTGACATAAGCATCAGTTGGGCTTCGCTAGTTATGTGCTATTCGCTAGGTAATTGTTGGCATACGCCGCCCAGCAAAACTTGCACAGGTTCTGTCGCTTGAGATCGCGAGCTAGGAAGTAGAGCCGGGCGTCAGTTGCTCTGAGACGTAGACGGGGGTTCTCCTCCGAAGTTCGGAGCCCTAGATACTTGGCGCAAAGTTTTTCGTTACATTTATTGTTAAACGCTTTGCACATCTTCAATATGTCGTTTTCTTTTAAATTACAGACGTGGTTTCTACTATCTGTTGCTTGGGAACCATCTGGTTTACCGCGGACCCCGATTTTTTTCTTTTAATTTTGTTATATGCGCTTTCATTGAAGATATTTTTCAGAGTTTTAGTATTTGTAGTTTTAGCTGTAGGAGGGAAGGGGGCACCTGACTCTAACAAAAAATAGCGCTTTAAAGCTTAATATCTCATAAACGGATCCTTTAATCGAAAAGTTGTTTACACAAACCTGCAATAAGCATAAAGAACTTTGTAGTACTAAGAGTCTGAGCAAGACTGCGGCCGGACGGACATGGCGAATCTCTAAGGGTTCCTAGTTAGACTACGGAACCCTAAAAAAATATTAAAACTCGCCGTGCTTTGAAAATGAGTAGTTTGCGGCTCAAAACATTGTGCGTGCTACTGAGTGAAATTAGACTAAAAAATGCATAGAGGAAGACAATTTACGAATTTAGTGATTAAGCTTCCCAAATTGGTAAGTACATATCTGAACAAATTTACGAATTTAGTGTTTAAGCCTCCCAAATTGGTAAGTACATATCTGAACAAAATAAACAGTTACTTAGTTAGCTATTACGTTAATAAATGTTTAGGCACATACGCTTGTAATGAAATCGGTTATTACAGTTGACCAGAAATGCGTGTCTAAATTGAAAGACTGCCGTCTTATTTGTATATTTTATATTTTGTTTTTACTTTAAGTAATGAATGTTATGATTCGGTATTAGTGATGGATACATTTATAAAATAAGTAAGTACCTAGTAAAAATCCATTCGCTTAGATAGTATCGCTACACGCACGCACTTGTGGTTATTGTAATAAAATACGAATTTAATTCGAAGTTAACTGCTAAATTCACTTGCGGGTACGCCACTCGCATTCTTTATTTAAACGGCGGCATCCTTTGACATAAGGCGGCACGCGCCAAGGCGGCGCGATACAAAGGCGACGACTCCTAAGCTAATAGTACTCCTAAGTAAAAATCGAGCAACGCCAATTTGCGAGTGTGCATTGCATGCAATTATACCTAGTTTTTGTTTTGTTCTGGGTTAGGATACGTAGAGTGTTTCCCGTTCGTCCAATCGGTTGACCGATCAATCGGTCCAATGAGATTTCGCGATGGTCATAGGTACTAATC
This sequence comes from Acleris holmiana, assembly GCA_949316455.1. Classification (NCBI taxonomy): domain Eukaryota; kingdom Metazoa; phylum Arthropoda; class Insecta; order Lepidoptera; family Tortricidae; genus Acleris; species Acleris holmiana. Next base: position 69,036,150 of record OX438762.1, on the reverse strand, counting down.
AAACCTATGGGAAATAGTTGTCCCATTTGTCAGATCATAATAGAAATATGTACAGTTATATTGAAAAGTGCGTTAAAGCTTAAAAAAATTACATTTTCACCAGAAAAAAAATAAAAAACTCATTGTGTACAGTCAGCGTCATATAGTTTATAGCATCCAAAGTACCTAAATACTTCGTTACACGTCCTTGTTACTTTGTTACGGGTCGGGTTAGTTTCGGGTGTTACATGGAATGACCCTACTTTAAATGTAGAAAATAATATTAGTAATAGACACTACTACTTACTACTATATTGTATTTGTTAAGGTTTAGTAACCTTTTTAGAGTTAAGTAACTCTAGCTTTATACCAAAAACTGGTTGCTATGGTTTGTTTACAAATTGACTTTGTGTCTTTAGAATAAAGCAATACCAAGCTTTCTAACTGTTTATTTCCATAGTCTTGTTCAATCTTATTTAACAATGCTTTAACATGGTAGCAGAGCGTGGTTCAACCAAGGAGTAAAATTCGGCTCTAGGAAAGAATTTGTTACGTTTTTTCCGTTTCTTAGGAAATTCACGAAAAATTCGTATGGTTAAATTTGACTGGTTAGTTCAGTTTCTCGAAATCATTTATTTCTTGTAGCGTATTTTCCAGTCGCGTTTTTTCCCATTCATTAATTTACACCAGTCGTATTTATTCTTCACATGAATTTTCCATTCGCAGATTTCTCCACTTGCTAATTAAGTTAAATGCAAATATTGCTAATGGCATATATTCTACACTCGTAATTATTCTTGTAGACTATTTCTCCCACGAATTTTTTACTCACTTCTAAATTCGCGTTCGACATATACCCGCTCCTAATTTTCCCCACACGCGTGTTTAGTCTGTAGCCGTTTTAGGGACTATGTTATTTAACCAGTGCAAAATATAATTCTAATTGTGTAATTAATGCGAGTACCTATGGATAGACATCTAGTTACGTAACATAATCACTGATATTAACTACTTATTGCACTAAAGAGGTATAAAATCAAGATGATACTGACATTAATGAACCAGTCTTTTCTACATATAGACAGGTGTCATCTGGCAGTATATTATCACCGGTTATCTTGTGATATTGAAAATGAAAAATGTCTTCTTCCGCCGAATTTAGTTTTATTCGGAGTAGTCATGGTGGCGAGATTTTAATTAAAGGTGGGCATAGACATTATTTGAAACGATCAAACCTAAGTGGTACTTCGAAATGGGTATGTGCTAGATCTAATGATAGCAAAGGGTCATGTAAAGGAACCATTTTCCTGAATGATCAGAAGTCTGGTATTATAAAACAGACGACACATTCCTGTCCTGCTGATTTCCAGAGCATCGATGTGGAAAAAAAATTAGAGAAGTTGAAAACAAAAGTCATCGAAGATTACAGGCCAATTCCGGCATTATTTCGAGAAGAAATGAGTGACCTACAACTGGAGGAATACGCAGATAAATTGCCGTCTTTCTTTACCAAAAGAGACGCTTTATATAGAGCACGGCGGAAATATGCAGGAACGACCGCCTTCGAATCTTGTGAAGACGTTATTTTACCTGAAAGTGTATCTGAAATTTTTTGTTGTTTTAACCAAAAAGAAGTACTCATATTTATAACACCTCACGCAAAAGATTGGATCAAAAACGTTGACACTTTCTTCATGGATGGTACGTTTAAAATTGTTCCAGGACCGTATAAACAGCTTTACTCAATACACGGTGACATCGGATCAGACACGAACTATACAAAAGTACTCCCATTTATATTTTCTCTTCTACCTAACAAGGAACAGAAAACGTACAATGTCTTATTTCAAGCAATTAAAGAAATTGTTCCAAATTTTCAACCAAAGACCATAAAAATTGATTTCGAAACTCGGGTAATAAACGCACTTAGATCCACATACAGCGATTGTAATATCCAAGGATGTTTTTTTCATTACTCGCAAGCAGTATGGAAGCATGCGTCAAATTACGAAATCAATGAGACCCGCGAAGGAAGCAATTACATCTCGAAATGTGTAGCTCTGGCTCATTTGCCAAAACTAAAGATACACGAAGGGTGGTTTCGTGTTAGGGCACAAGCACCAAACATCAATAATATTGAGGAGTTTAATAGCTATATGTCCAATCAGTGGATAAACATGGGCAAAATTGACATCCTGTCTTGCTACGGTAGTCGTCATCGTACGAATAACGTCGTCGAAGCCTGGCACAAAAAAATTAATGTTAGGGTCAGACCAAATTCGATTTTATTCTATTTTATCACAGAGTTGAAAAATGAGGCACTGGGAGCTGATTTCACTTTCATTCTTATATTTGTGGATAACTTTTATTGGCCTTACAAAATTGTCTAAACAACTGTAATTCTCACCTAGTATTAGCTGTTGTTATCCTGAATACAATAAATAAAAAAAATAAAAATTCAAAATGAATTGAACTGCCAAGTTTATCGGAAAAGGCAACAAAAATTCATATTAAAGGATCTAAAGATTGAAAATATTGTGAAGAATTACTTCACAGGAGTTATTAATTTGGACCAATGCATCAATAAATTAGCATATTTAAAATATTGATGATTTTTACATGATGTAACATTGATTACTGTTAGTTGTCACATTAAGCAAACGATAAATAAGCGATAAGCAATTAATTATTTTTGTAACATGGTAGGTAACCATTTTTTTTTATTACGTAATAAATATTTTTGTTAAACTTATGTTATCGTATTATTTTTGTAGTTTTGTTAGTCTCCGTGTGTTAACCAACACAATCCAGTTTCACCTGAAAGTCACAGGTCATGAATGTCTTATTCGCATGCAACTATTTGGATTGTATTTTGCACTGGTTAAATAACATAGTCCCTAAAACGGCTACAGACTAAACACGCGTGTGGGGAAAATTAGGAGCGGGTATATGTCGAACGCGAATTTAGAAGTGAGTAAAAAATTCGTGGGAGAAATAGTCTACAAGAATAATTACGAGTGTAGAATATATGCCATTAGCAATATTTGCGTTTAACTTAATTAGCAAGTGGAGAAATCTGCGAATGGAAAATTCATGTAAAGAATAAATACGACTGGTGTAAATTAATGAATGGGAAAAAACGCGACTGGAAAATACGCTTCAAGAAATAAATGATTTCGAGAAACTGATCTAACCAGTCTTAAATTTGTACCAGCTGACAGCCGCAATGGATAAAGCGATTGTAGCAGCGTCTAGGGTGCAAATAGGACACCTAGACTCTAAGAATTTTAAATCATGGAAATATCGAATAATGGTTGTTATTAAGGCCATCCCAGGAGCCCTAGAGGTCATCGAAGTCAGGCGATGTAGGCCACAAACACAAGATGTAGAGGCAACAGAAGCCACGAAAGCTAAGTATGAAAAAGATTTACAAGAATTCATAAATATTGACAGAAATTCTAAACCATGTCATGCGTCTGACAAGTTCACAAGAGGTATGGGAAGAGCTTAATAGATTATATGGAGAAAATATTGAAGATAAAAGCTATGATTTGTGTCTATAATTCTTTAGTTACAAGAAAGAGACAGCACATGATATGGTGGATCATATTTCTGTGTTAAAGAATATCTGGCATGAATTGAATGGCCAGTTAGATTCAAAATTACCAGACATGCTATTAATCTGCAAGATTTTGGATACCTACGTTACCGGAAGAATTCTTCGCCTTTAAATCAAGCTGGCTACTTATGACTAAGAAAGACAGAACTCTAGCAAATCTTACTACTCAAATATGCACCCATGAGAAAACCTTAAAAAACAAAACTGAAGATAAGAGTACCAATGAGGCATTTTTCATGAAAACTGATAAAAGCAAGAAGAAGGAAAATAAAGTATTTAAATGTAACTATTGTGGACACCGAGTAAGAAAATGCAAGAAATGGATTTCAGACGGAAGGCCACCAAAAACTGAGACCAACGTCAATGTCATCCTACAAGTCTTAGCCCTTGACAATTCACAGGTCACAGATAAAGAGAACTGACTAAACAGAAGTCTGAAGCATGGACAAAGCTTAAACAGATGTTAGCTGAAGCCAAAGTTGCTGGACATACTGTCAAACAATGAGCGATAATGGAGGAGAGTTCGATAATGATCAATTTCGAAAGATCTTATGCGAGCATGGAATAACACAGAGACTAACAATGCCCCGCACTCATGAACAAGCAGGTTGCGTTGAAAGAGAGAATCGGACAATTGTAGAAGCAGCACGATCAATGATGCATGCTCACGAGGAGATACCTCAAGGTCTTTGGGCGGAACTAATTAACACTGCGGCATATATCCTTAACCGCACTAGTCCCTCAAGCATAGAAGGAGAATCACCCTATGAGCTATGGTTTAAGAAAAAACCAGGTATTAAGCATCTTAGAATAATCGGTAGTAAATGCTATGCCCATATTCCAAAACCAAATCGCAAGAAGCTTGACAAAAAGGCTCAGAAAAGAGTATTGATTGGATATGATGGAGATGATGGCTACAGAATTTGGGATAAAGTCAATCATAAATTGATAAGGTCTAGAGACGTAACATTTGAAGAGACACCGTTACTAGGATGTAAAAGCGAGAACCAAAAACTTTTAAAGAAGCTATGGCTAGAGCTGATCGGGATAAATGGCAAGAAGCCATTACAAATGAAATAAATTCCTTAAGAGAAAACGAAACCTGGGATTTAGTTGAATTACCAAAAGGCAGGAAGGCCATTCCTTGCAAATGGGTATTTAAGATCAAAACTAAACCTGATGGTACTTTGGATAAGTACAAAGCCAGATTAGTAATCAAGGGATATTCCCAGAAAGGCCTGGACTTTTTTGAGACATTTAGTCCTGTAGCAAAGAGCAGTACTACAAAAGCAGTTCTGGGAGTTGCTGCTAAGGAAAATATGTCTCTGGCTCAATTCGACGTCTCGACTGCATTCCTATATGGAACGTTGAACGAGGAAATTTATATGAAGCCCCCAGAAGGGTACACAGCTGACCCAAAAGTTGTTTTTAGGCTGAAAAAGAGTCTTTATGGTCTTAAACAGGCGCCCCGCTGTTGGAATCGATGTATCACAGATTGCATCATAGACATTGGATTCAAACAGAGTAAAGCGGACCCTTGCCTGATTATTAGAAAAAAGAGTGTAAAATAAATTTATTTTAGCCTTTTACGTCGATGACGGACTCTTTGCTTCAACAAGCGACAAGGAAGCGAAAACGTTCATAGAAGAGCTAGAAAAACGTTTTAAAATAACGACGAAACCAGATCACTATTTCTTAGGAATGGAAATAAAAAAGAAACCAAACGGTTCCATTTGGCTTCATCAGAAAGCGTATAATAAACGCATTTTAGAAAGATTCGGAATGGAAAATTGTAAAGCTGTAGCAACACCTATTTTAAAGCCGAACAAAGAAGCTTGTAATGAGAAAGATAAGTCTTCATCATTCCCTTATAGGCAAATAGTCGGAGCATTAGCTTACCTTATGACTGGGACAAGGCCTGACATAGCGTATGCAGTAAGCGTCGTATCAAGGAATCTTGACAATCCTTCAACTAAAGATATCCAAACTGTCAAGCGCATCCTACGCTACCTGAGAGGCACCTTAGAGAAAGGCATTATCTACAGCAGTGACAAGGCTCTTGGCTTTAGAATGTTATAGCGATGCTGATCATGGTGGTGATCAAGATACTGGACGCTCACCTACGGGGATGTTATGTTTGTTTGCTGGAGGACCAATTTCTTGGCAAAGCAAATTGCAGTCTAATGTGGCTATTTCTTCAACAGAGGCAGAAATCGTAGCTGCTAGTGAAACAGCACGCGAAGTTATCTGGCTAAAGAACATTCTGAAGGATATCACAGACGAGGATTGTCTTACCAGCCTTTGTATTGACAATAAGTCTGCTATAAGGCTAGCTAAAAATCCGCCTTACGAATGTCACCAACGCACGAAGCATATACGCATAAGATCCTTCTTTATACGAGAGTGTGTGACGGATGGCATTATAGAGGTATGCAAGGTACCAGCAGCTAGGCAGATGGCAGACATGTTGACGAAACCACTGTACGAGCCCAGAATCCTGGAATTATGCAACCTTGCAGGGATCAAAAACGGAACCGGATGTTAAGGTTTAGTAACCTTTGTAGAGTTAAGTAACTCTAGCTTTATACCAAAAACTGGTTGCTATGGTTTGTTTACAAATTGACTTTTTGTCTTTAGAATAAAGCAATACCAAGCTTTCTAACTGTTTGATTCCATAGTCTTGTTCAATCTTATTTAACAATACTTTAATAGTATTAAAATTAATAATAGTAATAGAACACTCGACATGACTGTACAAATCTAAAAAGTTGTCAACAAGGAAAACTAAATCCCTTTTGACCGATTGATCGGTCAACCGATCGGACCAACGGGAAACACTCGAATCGTACACACGCAAAGCTAGCTTTTTTTGCATGGTTTACCTATTATTACGTATTGTACCTACTTTGAGAGTAATGGTTGTTACCAATTTTACAGATCCCGTCCGAACCAGTATCTATCAAAACTGGAGTGACACTGGACAAGATGGCGATCAGGAGGTACAAGTATCATAACAATGAATGATTTTTGATTAAATGTCTTACTTTTAATACAATTTGGTTTTACTTTATGGAATAGTTATACTCTTATATATATATATATATATTAGATTTGTTTTAATAAGTCGCGTTATCGCTTTATTAGTAACAAATATGGATATGATAAGTATTGTTATAGCCATAGAACAGTCGTTGTTAAAGGAATAAGTCGTCTTATGTCTTAAAGTATCACAGAATTGACTAACACAAATCATGTTGTACCGTTATGCTTTCGTGACTAAAGGCATGACTCGAAAAAAACTTGAAAAAATAAAAATAGAATAATAAAATGTTAAACCAAAACCCATGAAACGAAAGCTATAAACTATATAAACCATAATAAGTTCTAATATTAACCCTCTGCGACTGACGTGACGTCTATCAGACACCGCCAAAAAAAATCGCTTATAGCGTGAAATAGGTCTGTATCGCTCAGCAACCTCTCCTAAAGACTCGGGGCATTATAAACTAACCTATGTTAAAAACTCCAGATTTTTTTACCTTGTTCAAGTTAATGTCATTTTTTTATTTAGAAGCCCATATACATGCTTATTATAAACTCCACATGAAAATTAAATAATCATGCTATACACTAAATAAACAATACTTATCAATGCCCATTAGTATTTTTTCTATGTTTTATCAAAAATGACGTCTGACAGACTCCACCTCAGTAGAATGTTTCTAAAAAAGTCACCACAGTTGCAGAAGGTTAAACGATAAAGACCCAAAAACGACGTAAGATAGGTTTCTTGCCTCTACTGATAAGTAACGATTTTGAGTTATTCCCTTTTTCACTGGAGGCACTGTATATACTACTGTCTTGCAAAAGATCAAAATTAAGCGTCATGTCCGCATTATTGCGTGTAATGACGCCAACTTCTCCGATAAACCATAAAAGCAACACCCATGTTGATACTCAGACTTTGCCTCAATTCCCTCCATTTAGTGGTTGAGTTCTGCAAAAAACTGAAACACTTGTTTATTTATTTACCGATATGAATGATAGGGAATGAATTTCCGAAAATCCTTTCTAAGTGCAATCTGAGACCTCATAAGAAACCTACGTGCCAAATTTGGAATCTCTAGACCCAGCGGTTTGGGCTGTGCTTTGTTATGTCAGTCAGTCAGTTTCTTCTTTTAGATACTTAGATTACACCCTCTCGCGAACTTGGGGTAAATTATCTCTACCTATGTATCACGTCAATATCTCAATAGATAGATGGAAACGACAATAATTTCGAAAGAATAAATAGCCAAATACGTACTAATTTTTGACTAGTCACCAGTTTAGTATGGATATGAAATAATCGTATATTACATATTAAATAATAAGTCTGTTTTTTATATTAATTTTGAAATTGTGTCGAATAAATAAGTATACTTATTTTTAAATAACAGTAATTAAGATTAAGTTAATTCGTGACGGTGAAAATATTATTTTCTCACTGAAATGTTTTGCTCGAGATCAATCAGATCAATGTACCAACTCACTTTTATCTCTGGTTAACGATGTACTTCTGTTTCTTTTCAGGTGCCAATATGGGCCCAGCGAGTTATTTACATCCAGGGTTCGTGTCTGAAGGACACGGACCTGATCCGGGCGCGCATGAACGAAGCCGAAGCCTGTTTCGTGCTGGCGGCCCGGAACTACGCCGATAAGACCGCTGCGGACGAGCACACGATACTGAGGTAGCACTAGGCAACTTTCAGAGCAACGCATCTATTAAATATTTTCAGGCAAGGTGTTCATAGAGTTGTTTATAATCACTAGCCAGCTGATGGCGACGAACTCGTCTATTCCCATTGAAACCGCATCATTACAAAATAACAAGTAATATTTAAGGATAGTTATGCTGCATATAAGTATCCTTTTACCGCATTTCCGAAACAATTCTAAACGCTTCGACACCTAATGACTATTTTCGACCATTACATTTTTTATTGATTATAGGTTTACATCTAGAATATTGGTTGGTTTTGCAGGTTCGCTAAGGTTGGTTTTTGAGCGCCACAGTCATCTAGTCGTGACAGCCAATGGCAAGGCTCACACGCCAACGTCATCAATATACGACCAACATTCTACTCGAAATTAATCCTTGTACTATGGAATTAAGGCAATCATTAATTTACTAAACGGTTTGTTCCGTGGCGTACAGAGCACTACACTTCATTCGTAGTGTGGCGGTCAAAAGGTTAAGGTCAAAGATTTCGCGTCATCATAAAGACGAAAGTTCATTAGGACCAACACCATTATGGCACGTGAAAATAGGATTACAAACATTAGGGCAGAAATTAGATAGCCCATTGAGAACGGTTTAACCGATTTGGTTGTTTTTGGTTTGTTGTGTTCGTAATTGTCAGGACAAAGTTTTTATAAAAGAAAAAATCACGAACAGCTGCCGGAACGCTTAGGGCCTGCGGGGCATCCTGCACCGCGCACGGCTCCCGCTACTGGTGGTTTAGTGCGCCGCATGTGATGGACGCAAATCAATAAAGGAAATGGCATGCGGGCATATTACGGGGCTAACGAGGGAGGAGCTAACCTTACTGCGTAACGAAATCGCTACTATGATTAATTTCTGGCATATCATCTGTTTGATGCCTGTTGTGAGCTGAGAAGAAGCCTGTGTTTTCGAACGTGCAATTGTGGTTATTGAACCAATGGGGCTTATTACCTTCTACCCCGAAGACGAAAGTTGCGTAATTCGAATCGTTCAGAATTGGCAAAGTGCTGGGCCGAACGGGTTGTATTTACAACTTAACGATTAAATAAATAAATTGGCGGAATCCGTGTTAAATGTCAAGACAATATGTCAACTGCTGTATGACATTGCCGACAAATTGCGTGCCGTTATCGCAGATGAACCGGCGAGGTGTACCATATCTCCATATTATCTCGTCAAGCAGTATTTTGGCACATTCTTCTGCAGTGGCTCGTTGCAAAGCAAATAATACTACTCATCGTGAAACAACGTCCTCAATAATGAAGATCCAGTTATAGATTTCCGCATTCCGGAGTAAAGGACCAAATAAATCAAATGCGACTACTTCAAAATGTTGATTTTGGACTGTAGTCTGAAGTAATCCGGTAGGCTTCTGATTAGAATCTTTATAACATTGACATGGCAGGCAGTTGCGGACATAGATTTCTACCTGTCCTCTCTTCTTCTTTTAATTTAAGAGCCCTGCTCTTGTCGGTGGAGTAATTTCCAATCTTCTCTTTTCTCTGCCAGTTCCTTCACCTCTCTATATGACACGACATGCACCTTCTCCATGTAGCATCTCCTCGGTCCTCTCATTCCTTTCCAAAAATATCGCTTTGCTATAAGATCAAGCGACTTGTCTAACCCGTAATGTCCGGCATCTGCTCCATCATGGTAGGTAGCAATTATGCTAGCTTGCTCCTGTTTAGGAATAACTAACTGGCCGCCGCTTTTGGCATCAGTGTCCGGACCATAGAATAAGAACTAAAGGCGTAGAACGAGCCTTAAAACGAAAGCGCCAAATCTATACCTGTCTCGAAAATTTCAATATTAATGTTCAATAAGATAAAAAAAGGAAATATTATAGTGTCCAGTTCTTGCTAAAACCAGCCGTACACCCGTTCACCAACTAGTCAACCAACTGGAGACCATCAAAATCAAAATCAAAATGTTTATTCAGTAAATAGGCCACCATAGGGCTCTTTTACACGTCGGTAATATGAAGTGAATTTACTAGCGCTTCGGATAAGACCATCATTGCGGAGAAAATGCGCCAAGAAACTCCAGCAGAAGGTCATTTTTAGGGTTCCGTAGCCAAATGGCAAAAAACGGACCCTTATAGATTCGTCATGTCTGTCTGTCTGTCCGTCCGTATGTCACAGTCACTTTTATCCGAAACTATAAGAACTACACTGTTGAAACTTGGTAAGTCACACAAAAATAGAAAAAAAACAAATTTTGGGGGTTCCCCATACTTAGAACTGAAACTCAATTTTTTTTTTTCATCAAACCCATACGTGTGGGGTGGGTATCTATGGATAGGTCTTCAAAAATGATATTGAGGTTACTAATATCATTTTTTTCTAAACTGAACAGTTTACGCGAGAGACACTTCCAAAGTGTTGAAATGTGTGTGTCCCCCCTGTAACTTCTAAAATAAGAGAATGATAGAACTAAAATAAATATATGATGTACATTAATTACCATGCAAACTTCCACCGAAAATCGGTTTGAACGAGATCTAGTAAGTAGTTTTTTTTTAATACGTCATAAAAACATCGATCAAAGCTACGACGAACTTTTATATTATGTTACTTGCTGCTACGGAACCGTTCATGGGCGAGTCCGACTCGCACTTGGCCGCTTTTTTTAAAAGTACAGTAATACTTAAGAGTAAGTTACATTACAAGTTCTTACGTAGTATTAAATAATAATTATTAAGGCTAGAACAAATGAACTCATTACAAATGTAAGGCTAATAACATTAAACTAAAAATAATGAGTCTAGGAGAACAACACGACGAGGTCTCTATTTCGTATGCAGATCTCATTCATCCCCCAAAAATAAACAAATCGAAAAAAGGTGGCAACTTGAATGTATTTCAAATTGTAATCGTCAGATAGCATTGTTAAAGCATAGAAAAGCAGAATATCATGTGTGTTCGAAATGTCTTAAAAGCAATATTTAACTAGAATAATATTGTGTTGTTATATGTTATAACAGTTACTTTATAATTTCGTATCGATAAATCAGTTGCGAAGCATTGCGTAACCCGAAGGGCATCCTTCTAAATCGGAACATTCCAAATGAAGTAACAAAAGCGGTTTCATCTCGATGCTCTTCTTTGACACTCATTTGCCAGTACCCAGCGCGGAGATCTATAGTACTCTTACAGGGCGTAGGCATGGAGCAAGTCAACAATTCTTGGTAGTGGGTATGCATCGGGTGTTGTAACAGCGTTAAGCGACCGATAGTCGACGCATACTCTAAGTACTTTCGTCCTTTTTGGGAACCATCACTACGGCCGCGGCCCACGGGGATTTTATGAACAAGGCTCGATGATCTTCTCAGATAACATTTTATCTTTATCAGATAATTAATTCTTAGGGATGTCTTTATAGGGGATAGACGGTATGGTGGTACCGAAATTGGTTTATGATCTGCACAAAATCTTTCACGGGCTTTCTATTAGACGTAAATACATCTCGGTTCTTGTTCAAGAACTCTTCTAAATCTCTGACATCGATTGATGATATCGACGTTGTTGGGAAGACTCTACTGTCAAAGTCGTCCAGAACATCTTCTTCGTCGTATTTTTGCAGGCTCCTCCTAGCATCTTCATAAAGTGCATCTATGGTGGATGAGTAGTTATTAGCAAACTCAGTGTGAGGCCGTTTAATAGGAGGTGGTGTGATGTCTAGCCTTACTAGAGGGCCGTAAGTACGTGTGAGGAAAGACTCACTAATGCTTCCTTCAGGTAACAAAGGCGATAGTGAAACGTTGTCGTCAGTTGTCATGGTAGCTACTGCTACTTCTCTGAATCATGCGAAACTCTCTTTGTAGAGCTGGAAATCCTCAAAAGGTTATTTTACGAAGTGCCAGGTGTATTGGGGTAAATTGAGTACTATGTGGGCGTCTTGTATAAACCTGACTCCAAAGAGTGAACGGTTTCTGCTTGACTCCGATAGGACCACAAAGGTTGTCCACACTGTACGATCGTTAACTTTTACAGGAGCCGCCGTTCTGCCGTTTCTAGGCACCATCAGCTAAGGTTATACTGACAACTAACACCTTGAAGATGTACCCCTTTCTTCGTAACTTGACTTAGGGCAACAGCATTGCGTAACCCAAAGGGCATCCCTCTAAATCGAAACATTCCAAATGGAGTAACAAAAGCGGTTTTATCTCGATGCTCTTCGTTGACACTCATTTGCCAGTACCCAGCGCGGAGATCCATAGTACTCAAACAGGGCGGAGGCTTGGCATTATTGGAGCAAGTCATCAATTCTTGGTAGTGGGTACGCAATCGGGTGTTGCAACAGCGTTAAACGACTGATAGTCAACGAATACTCTTGTACTTCCGTCCTTTTTGGGAACCATCACTACGGGCGCGGCCCACGGGGATGGGAGCAAAATATTCCCGTAGACGTGTCTCGAAGTCTGTCCACGTCACAAAGGGAGAGTACGAGGGCTGCACTGAAAGTTTCGGGAATCTAATACTTAGAAACATATTTTTGACACATACCTATCATACCTTTTTATAATCTCTAAAGTTACATTATTTTAACACACTGGCCACATAGATAAAAAAAGCGATGGTTCGGTTTAAATTGTTTTTTGAAGTCGTCGAGTCGCTGCTGAAAATGGAATTGTCCCGTGAACATTTAAGAGCTATGATTTATTACGACTTTAAAAGTGGATTATCACAAAAACAATGTGGAGACCGGATGATTGTTGCTTTTAGTAATGAAGCACCTTCAAAGACGACAATATACTGGTGGTATGCAGAATTTCAACGTGGCCGTCTATCCCTCACGGACGACGTGCGTGAAGGTCGACCAAAATCGGCAGTCACGCAAGAAAACGTCGATGCTGTGCGTCAGCTGATAAAGGAAGACCGACATGTGTCATATCGGGAGATTCAAGAGTGTTTGGGCATTGGAATGAGTCAGATACAAACCATTTTACAGTAACAATTAGGCGTGCGAAAGTTGTTTTCCCGTGGTCTGACTTATTGTCTGAGGAGCAGAAAACGACTCTTGGTTTGGTGCCTCAGAACTTTGAATAAATTCAACGGAGGAAGCTCAAATGCAGTTTTTATCATTTTATCCGGTGACGAGTGTTGGATATATGCATATGAGCCTGAAAATAAAAACCAATCTCGAGTATGGGTCTACGAAGATGAGCTCAAGCCGACAAAAGTTATTCGTTCTCGCAGCACGGCCAAAAAGATGGTGGCTACGTTTGTCTCCAAATCGGGTCACGGGGCTACTATTCCTCTTGAAGATCGTAGAACGGTCAATGCCGATTGTTACACCACTATTTGTTTGCCGAGTATCTTTGCTGAATTCCGAAAAAAAAACCCTAGTCGCCGCATTATCCTTCACCACGACAATGCCAGCCCTCACACCGCTCGGAAAACAACTGAGTACCTGGACGGTGAAAAATTCGAATTACTGGACCATCCTCCATACAGCCCCGACTTAAGCCCGAATGATCTGATCTGAATCCCCAAAATTAAGGATAAGTTGCGTGGTCAGCGGTTTCAGACGCCGGAAGCAGCAGTGGAGGCTTTTAAAATGACCATTTTGTCGACCCCTACTTCAGACTTCAATAAGTGCTTTAATGACTGGTTTGATCGCATGGAAAAGTGCATAAAATATAAAGGAGAATACTTTTAAAAACAATAAAAATACTCTTATTCAATTTAACTGCATATTTTTTTCTATTTCCGAAACTTTCAGTTTGACCCTCGTATCATTGATTATGATACCAAGGTACTTAAAATGCTTTACGGGTAAAACTGTTGGACAGTCGCAGGTGGATTATACCCCGGGGGATTACAGCTATGAGCATAGGCAGGTGGATCGGTTTTAGAAGGGTTTTTTTCATGGACTATTTAAAATAACTAGCTTTATCGGTATTAAGTGTTAGTCGATGAAGCTGTAGCCAATTAATAACAATTTTAAAACATTTTTGTGCGTATTCGAACGACTCTTTTTCCGTACTAACTGTAAAAATTGAAGCAGTGTAGTCAGCATTCGATATTATTTTACCGCAGTTTAATTTAAGGTCACAGAGGTCATTAATATCCTTGAGGGACTCCATAGTTATAACGTATATCTCTGATCAAAGCTGACGACATTTCTTATTTTGACACACTGACATCTATCGGTTTAGTTAACTTTTGAAAAGGTTAAGTCGAGTTCCTAATATACCCAAAATTTCAAATAAAAGGCTTCAGTATCAAAGGCAATTTCGAGGAAAATTCCGATTGTCTGATTACTCCTGTCAAGTTCCCGAGCAACATGCTCGGTCAATTGATGGACGGCGTCAGCCGTTGACAGTCAGTAATAAAACAAACTTACCTATAAACTTTCACCCTGTGAGGGTCTTATTTTAAAAAGTTGCTTGTTATGTATAATCGATTATTTATAAATAAGCATTAGCCTAAACTATTTGTCACATTTCTCACTAAAAAAAGTGTCAAACTCGCTTAATATACTAATACCTAACCTCTACCCCCCATTTCACTACGTTAGGGTCGGTTTTTCCAAAAGCAACAAAAGTGTTTTCCGCGTTTATAATTTTAGAACTGGGAGAGTTCCATACAAAATTTCTAAACCTTTTCACCCCCTTAAGGCTTGAATTTCTAAAAATTCGTTCTTATTCCTCGTCAACGTCATAAATCAACACCTGTGAAAAAAAACGGCTTTCTAGGGTTTAAGCTTGGCGTGGATGAAACTATGAGTGAGGCCTTCTCTTTTTGTAATTATATACAGGGTTATTAGTAAATCGAAGTATTTCAGTAAGGACGTTATAGGGGTGACTATTTGCGGTAATTTTAACCTCCACATGCATCATGCAAAAGTGAACCAATTTTGAGTTATCATGATTTTTAGCTGTTTTCAAAATAAGTCAGAAATGCAACATAAAAAAAAACAACTTAAATCTCATTTTTCCTTATGATTTATAAAAACGGTTTAACACTGGTTATTTATCGATATTAAAACTACAATTATCGGTTCAAATTTCAAAAGGCGAGACGTAAAATATTATTATTTTAATATTGTTTTGAGATTTTTCCACTAAGATGCCTTAAAACATATAAAAAGTTATGAAACTTGTTTTGCAGATTATTTAAAAAATATAACCGTTTTCTTAGCTCTTTAAAACTGCATAACAACTAGGAACATAATAATAAAAAAAAAAACGATTACAAGGGATGCAGGCGGAAATTCGTATTCGAACTAAACATAAAATCGCTGTTTGAATAGGTATCTTGCAAATAGGTTTAATGCGTACCTAAGCCAATGCAGGAAGCAAACTGGCAGGTTAAGAATAAAACTGTTTTTAAAGAACTCTCTTTTCAAAAACTTTTCACGCGTGCATTGCTTTTGTTTTACATATGGCGCCGTGTTTTTTGAAGTAAATACACTCACGATTGTAGTTTAATTTTTAAGTTGAATTGAAATATAGAAGAACTTAATCAAAATGAACAGCTTAAGTTTTAAAATGACACAAATGAAGAATACGCCAAAATTGTGTTACGGCTTTTGTAACGGTAACAGTGAAGCTGCTCGTCAAGATTATTCGCGTCGGTTTCCTAAACGCCGGTTACCCCATGTATCAGTTTTTAATGGAGTGTATACGCGAATCCGAGAAACTGGTAGTGTTCAGAGACGACAAATTAATGCCGAAAGGCCCCCAGTCCATGTTGTTAATTATGAAGAGGATATTCTGAAAGAATTTATCGATGAACTAACAATTTCGAAAAACACCGTCGCCACACGACTCTCTGTAACACAATGGAAAGCGTGATCTGCAGTGCCTTATGCAGGATTCTATCCTTACCATTATACTCCTGTGCAACTTAATCACGAATAGGACCCAGAAAGGAGAGTTGCTTTCTGTAGATTCATGTTAAATGTCGATTTAGAATACGCGTCTTTTTTGAAAAAAAAATCCTTTGGACCGACGAATCCAAATCCGATCAAGAAGGGATTACTTACTACCACAATATAACAAAGTTAGCTGCGCTGCGCTTTTAGTTGGAGTGAGAAAGTGCACAAAAATCCTAATAAAAAGAGGCCAAAAGGGTCGCAGCGCCGTTTTTCGGTCAATGTGTAGATGGGAATAATTGACGACAATTTAATCGGACCACATTTTTTACCGAGTAATCTAAAAGCTGCAGCTTACCAAATTTTTTGAGGAGGACCCGTTCCGTGGCCTGCGAGGAGTCCGGACTTAACGCCGGTGGATTTCTATGTCTGCGTTCACATGAAATCCCTAGTTTACGACGCCTCGCCTGTGTCATCCGCGGAAGAACTCAAAACAAGAATTATAAACGCAGCAAATGCGATGCGGAATAATTTGACTACTTCGGTAGTTAAGTCACAACTCAGAAAAAGAATGCGAATTTGTGTACTCAATAGGGGAAGTCATTTCGAGCAAGAACTTTAATTAGGCTAAATTACCAAATGTATTATTTGTTACTTATTATTAATTGTTAATTGTTATTACTAAACTGTTACTGGTGACATTTTATTTTAAATTTGTATTTTTTATTTTGTTTATCAAAACAATACCCAATGTATTGTTTTGATTTCATTTTATGGAAACTTTAAAGAACGAAATTTATTTTAGTTCGAATACCAATGTACGGTTATGTTTTTAATATAATCTGCAAACCAAGTTTCATAACTTTTTTTTGTTTTTAAGGCATTTTAGTGGAAAAAAATCCCTAAAAAATATTGGAATAATATGGTTTTTCGTTTTGCATTTATAAAATTAGACCAATAATTGTGGTTTTAATATTAATAAATAACCAATGTTTAATCGTTTTTATAAATTAGAAGAAAAAAATAGATTTAAATGAATACTTTTTTTATTTATTTTGCATTTCTGACTTATTTTTTTTATGGTTCACTTTTACATAATGCATATGGGGGTTAAAATTATCGCAAATAGTCACCCCTATCACATCCCAACGGGAATACGTCGAATTACCAATAACCCTGTATATAAACTTGTTAAAAACTGGTCCCAATCCTAGTTGTATTGTGAAATAGTTATTAACCGTTTTTTTATTTTTTTAATGCAACATTCGAGTGTCTTCCTTAGTCTCCGCTGAACTTAAAGCACACCATGGTTCAACTGATTGAGCAGTTTATATCAATATGCAATATTGTCATAATTAGATTTTTAATAAACATTTTATGTTCTGATCAGGGAATTAACTTTTTTGTAGATCATGGGCTGTTAAGGATTTTGCACCGGATGTTCCACAATATGTTCAAATATTTCGACCGGAGAACAAATTACACGTCAAATTTGCCGAGTTCGTAGTTTGTGAAGACGAGTTTAAGTATGCGCTGCTGGCGAATAACTGCACGTGCCCCGGTGCCTCTACTCTCGTCACCCTTCTGCTGCACACCAGCAGAGGACAGTAAGTCACTGCGCGCGTTTCAAGCCTCGTTTGAAATCTTGGCCTACATATAATTTAAAATTGTCTCCTAAACAGAGAGGGCCAGCAGTCCCCGGAAGAATGGCACCGACTCTATGGAAAATGCTCCGGAAACGAGATTTATCACATTGTATTAGGAGATAGTCGTTTTTTTGGAGAATATGAAGGCAAAAGTTTTACATACGCAAGTTTCCATTCTCATAGAAAGTAAGTATTTTTTATTACAGTACAGTAATGTACCTTTATGAATGTTGACTAATTCAATGAGTTCCGATATTATTTTTAGGTACGGTGTGGCTTTAGTAGGAGTACGACCAGCTGAGTTACCAGAATTTTATGAAGAAACCATACTTTTAAATCCGGGACCTCGGCATATCATGAAAAGTAGCGATACCTGTTACTATATGAGTATAACAAAAGAAGAGAATTCTGCATTTGTCACATCAGATAAACAAATCGAGAGCAAACGGACTATACCCAAAGATCAAACCACTTGTAGCCTGCTTTCAAACGAGAAGAAGCCTGACGTTCCGGGGGAGGGCTCTAGCGAGCAGAAAAAAACTGACGGTAGTAACGTCGCTCAATACGAACTCCCACAAGTGATTCTCCAAGCTCCCGCGAGTTCCACACCAAAGCCATCGCCATCTCGCATCAACCAAGCTAATACTGTATCATCCACTAAGTTTACTGTCGCTAGCTGTGAGTGTCACAGTTGGATAAACTCCCGAAGTAGACCGAATAAATCTCGCCTCATGTTTTTTTCTATATCTTCGTATATTCGATCTAATTTTTTTTAGTATTTGCTTAAGTGGTTTTTGTTTTGTTCTTTCAAACTGATCCGAGTTATTGCAGAAGCAGCTGTATTAAAACTACTTCTTTTCAATTACTGTACATAATTACTCTCAAATACTTTAATTTAATGTTCACGGTACGTGATAGTCGGTTAACTGCACACGGTAGTTGTAAATTTGAGTAACGAGGTACGGTTTTATTTGGCTGCCAAAGGACTAATATGACGAATACCCAAGTGATAAGATAATAGGAAATCGATCATACATAATCCATGACTGACTGTTTAGTTCAGCAGTGCTTTGGGGAGTGCTGTTAGATTTTTGACGTGTAAAAACGCCCGTACAGCTTACTTATAGAACGAACATCTTTTATCTTTTTTATATTTATCATATAAGTTATGTTTAGCCAATATGGACTTTGATAACAAACTAGCTGAAAAAATACACATGGGTAAGTTTTTTTATATTGCGCGCTGGCTGCGAACCAACAGTTAGCAGCTGGATAGCAGTTCTGATGCTGGCCGTCTGTACCTTAAGCGGGGGTTAGGTTCTCGTGGTGCTTCCTGCCTATGCTGACAGATACTAACACAAAGTCCTTAGTTTATAAAATAAAACTGGACCTCGTTACAAGGTCTAAAAATTATAAAAAAACCCATGCTCTCATTCGGGTTATACCTCGATATGTTTTAATTGATAAAAAATATTATATACCTATTCAAAATTCGTTTTAGCACTACTGACTTTGAATTTAATTATTGGAAATCGAAAGCCAAGCGCATCATTCTTATAAAAATATAAAAACTAGTTGAGCCGACGTCTATTCTAAGGCAAATCAGTATTTTTTGTGAATAATTTTATATTTGATTAGTGATTCTAATTTCGAGGGCTCTTTTCTACTGGGTAAGAAGATATTGCCTTTGGCATGTTGTCGCATTATTTTAAATTCGGCAGCCATAACTCTAAATAAACGCCATCGTAACGTTAATTCGTTCGATAACATGTCAAAGGCAATACGAGTATGGTGTTACCGAGTAGAGAGACAGTAATGGCGGCCGAGTTAAAACCAATACTATAACATGTCAAAGGCAATACGAGTATGGTGTTACCGAGTAGAGAGACAGTAATGGCGGCCGAGTTAAAACCAATACTATAACATGTCAAAGGCAATACGAGTATGGTGTTACCGAGTAGAGAGACAGTAATGGCGGCCGAGTTAAAACCAATACTATAACATGTCAAAGGCAATATGGTTTTACCGCGTAAAAAACAGGCCATTTTTTCAGGCCAAACGTATGTTTTTATTTGTTCAACTCATTACATGGCATTGACTATTTCATTTGGCATTTCTGTCACCTCGAATTATAATATGAGTATCTGTAGTAAAAGTGTTATTGTAGCAAAAGTATTTATAATATATTCAAGCAGCTGTAACGCATCGAACGCTTAAACTCCAAGATATAAGCTTTTTGCTTGGTTTTGAGGTCAGAGTTTACGACAATATTCTTTCTCCTTTTTCACAGAAATTTCTGTCCTTCATTGTTTATACAAATATAAATAAATGTTTTTTTATCTATACAATTCACTTTAACCTTAAACTGTTACTTGTTGCCGTGTAATGTTTGTGTTTTCTGATTATTAATAAAATTATGTATATTTAAGAAACAAATATGATTATAATATCGTACACAGCAAAACTCGGCGAAGGGACATCTGCATCGGACTCAAGAACTTACCTCAAAGACTCCCCAGGCACTGACAGCGTTACTGATAGTCACTTGCTATTGCCCAAACCGGAAAACACAAATTTTCTCAGTCCAGATGCACTAAGTTATCGGAGAGGTACGAAACTTAATAAATATGTTTTGTATTAAATATAAATAAGGTTATTGACGTGTATTCATCTAAAAATCGCTTTGAAATAGGTAGTCGCAGACCATCAATATTGCCCGTACCGGACATGGTGACGAGCAGCCTGAGCATCACGTGCGACAACGCAGAGGAGGACGCCGAGGCCGACGAGAGCGAGGACGAGCTAGACGACGACGTGCCGTGGCGCTCGCCCTCCGAGAAGATCGCGTAAGCGTCCTGAGCTGATGCTAATACTACATTTACATGCACGCTTTATACATTTCACCATCTCTTTTAATGGGATATTTATTATTTCAAGATTCATAGACTAATATCTGTCTTTCAGTTACTTACTTTTTTTGTCATCATTAAAAACACGGTGCCTCACAAAGGGTGGGTCAAAAGAAGCAGAAACCATGAGAAACGGATAAAACTTAAACCAGCTTAAATAAAAAGGACCCGTCGTAGCATGGATATCACTTATAATTTTCGCAAGTCTCGCGATAGCTAAATAATGACATTTAATGCTTTATTTTACCGCCTATGTTCAATGGTTTGATTCATACAAAAATATATCAACGACTATTTTACAAGCTAAAGATCTAATAACTCTAAATTGGAGCTGCACAGCGCATCCGATTTGCCATCTGTTTCTGTTTGCGGGATCCACCCCACTTGTTGCATATTCTCTGTATGTAGTCTTTACTCGTCCATTGTTCTCATTTTATTTGATTTTTAACAATAGGAACAAGGAGTTATCCTTTAATTTGCAAGAAGTCATGATGTCACCTCAAGCGACCATGTTCTTTTTATTTTCTTGTTATAGCCTGTATATTCACTTCCTACATAGCAGAACTGGATCACGCAAGCTGCATGACTCCCGCATAATACGTTCGTCATTGTTATTACATGTAAGTGTATTTTGCATAGCTTTCCTTTTTTCGTTGCTTGTTTTATTTCCATCGTTAAGAAGATTGTGTTCAAATGACTGATACTTACTCCCTAATATTCAGTCGGTATTTTGTAAAATGGGCGATTGCTTTAAGAAAATTATTTGTTAACCTATTCCTGTCACAAAGCGCCACGAAATTATGCAATAATTTAATGAGGACCATTACTAGTGGAGTGTCTGAACATTTATATCTCTGTTCGCGTTGATCTTTAATTAATAATGATTGATTATTATTGGATATTTTTGACACTAGCTATAGGTATTGGCATTTCTAATATTTCACTTTATAAGTGAAATGTAATATCATTCAAATTCTTACCTATTAGTAACCACAAAAATATATACATATATATATATATATATTAATGCCATTGTAAACCACATTACATATTGTACTTACTCAAAATCTCCTTCCAATTCAAAGTGTGCCCAAATTAAGATTCAACCGTTCTGAACATATTCTTTTTATCCCCAATAATCAGATCATTTTTACTTATGTAAGAGTAGCACTATGTTAAACTGTGTCTCTCAAACTATTAAGAAAAGTACCTAATCAGGTTAGCCTTTTATAATCTTATTACATATACTTACGAATACACAGTAGTAAAACCGCATAAGCTTCAATTGATTACGATTAGTTAAGTAATATTAGCGTGAAATCAATTGCTTAATAGTTAAAAGAGATGAAGAGACAAGCCTTGGTTGAAGAACTTGGTGGAAGACATCGGTAATAATAGGAAAGTACTCGAATTTTAGGTACACAGATAGAAGTTTGTTCATAAGTTTCCAATTCAACTCTAACCTACGCGTGTGTGTGTTTGTTTATTTGTGTGTGTGTGTGTGTGTGTGTGTGTGTGTGTGTATAAACTCCTGATCGTATATCCCACCCTGGCCACCGACCCGTCCCACCTGTCTCTGCCTTCAGCGATGATGCCACTACCAGCAGCTTCTCTTCGCTGGCCGGCAGCGAGACTCCTCACAGCGCATGGCGCAACGACTTTACAAGGTGAGCGGCTGACTAGCCGAAATCAGACGTCATCGTACTTTCACCTACATTAATAGCCATGACAAGCGAGGATATACACCGACGTGACAACAAAATAGCATCAAATGTCAAAATTTTGCAATCAACAACCGTATCCTTAAAATCGCAGTTCGCCATGTCTGATCGTGTCCTCACTTTTAACTTATAATACGTTTCCATTATGGTTGAAATTCAATATTACAGCCATACGTTAGGTCTATTGAGTCTGTGAAAACCAGTGTTCCTCCACCTCGAGGTAAAGTTAATTTACACTTAATTATCCTAAAATGCCCCGACCTATAATTAAATAATGTCATTCTGCACTTTCCTTGTCTTTTTTGTCGTTTTTAAGCATGATGCCATTATCAAATTCCTATATGTTGAATGTTAGCAACTAGAACCTAAAAATTACACTATATTTAAGACAAACACAGCGTTTACAATCATCAGAGATCGGACAAATTGGCATCATTACTCTCAAGAATGTGGACATGACATCTAAGATTTTATTAACATTAATTGATTTTTACCTGAAATTTGGTTTAGACCTTTGATAAATCGTAATTAACAAATAATACACAATAATCAAGTATTTAAAAAAAATTTGTCCCCTTGTTTTACAGACAGAAAATTTACAGAATTTTGTTTCACAGAAAATGTTTCATATACTATTCGGTTCTTGTATTTTTGTTTCGAATAAATTTTTTTTTAATATTTATTTGAAAGAAACAAATTTCACAGAAAATCAATTCAATGAATTTTATAATTTAATTTTTTCATTAAACAAACCTATCAAACAATACAATTTTTTTTTAACGATACCTTCTTTTACAGAATATTTTTTCATAGACCGTATCACTTCGTAGAATTTTCATTGTACTTAGAAAGCTAATTTCTGCTGAAAGCTTATTGTTTGATTTTTTTTTAATGGTCACAGGTCTAACCTAACCTACGTAACCCATGCTTAAGAAAATCTGAAAACAATAAGGTAACAGCAGAAATTAGATTTCTAAGTAATGAAAATTCTGCGAAGTAATACGTTCTATGAAATAATGTTCTGTAAAAGAAGAGGACACCAACGACAACAGTATATAAAGTCGTGGGAAACTCAATATTCTAAAAATAATTTTTGTGAAACACTATTCTACGAAATTACTATTTGGAGAGTAAGGGTACTCCAATAATAACAAAATCAATTACAACATAATACAAATTATCTTTAAGTATAAGGGTCATAAGCTAAATACTATAGTATGATATAAATATGAGTGAGCGACCATGACCTCTCTGGGCAGAACCGACTTGAATAGGTTAGGTTAGAAGGCTAAGGCGGGAGCGAAGCGAAGCAAGCTCCCGCCTAGCCTTCGAGGTTATTTTTTATACATCTCTTGAATAAACTGTGCGAAAAAAATTGCAATGATAATATGAGAAAAAATTTACATGACATGAAATTCTAAACAACTTCTGTCTGTAAAATAACGTACACTGTAAAATGATTTTATTGTTATTAAGTTGTATATTAACTAAATAATATGAGAACAAAGAATATGTAATTTGCTATTATATGATATGAAAAAAGAAACATCGAAATTTATTTGAAATAAAAATCGATGATTTAAATGTCTTCAAAGTAATTATTCTATAAATTGACTATTCTATGAAATGATAATACGAGAAAAAATTTACCAGACAACTTCTGTCTGTAAAATAACGTACAACCAAAAAAAATATCTTATCAGCCCCCTTTCCAGGATTACAACAAACAAACAAATGAATCCACACATTCCCTTGCCATTTGGATACAGGCGCCATGTTATTGTAAAATTATTTTTGCAGCTGTAAAGAGAGTTATAGAAATATTTAACCGTCGTGTGTGTGCATCAGTAAATATAAACTGAATATGCAATCCGATAACGTTTTACCGTAAATAAACTTAATTTCACAACATTTTCAATCATGTCTGCACGTAATAGACAGTTTGCAATCTTCTTCGTATACTATCGAATATTATTTAAGTAAAATACGATAAATATTGAATAATCTGGACAATAGGTATACAAGGAGAACCAGGAATGAGAGGTAAGGAAAAATCAAAGCAATCCTTAAAAGAAATACAGATATTGAGACTGTCATGTTTGCTTATTAACATCAGTGGATTTTGAAAGTCTTTTTTCCGCACATAAGTTTATTTTGAATGTGAGAAGGAATAAACTAACCACGGAAAATTTAGAAAACATACAGTTTATTCACTTGAATAAATCTACACGTTAACAATCTTTGTATTGTTTTTGGAGTCAGTTCCACATTATTGCGAGTTATGATGCCAACTTCTCCAATTTCTGATAATAATTATAAATGTTTGAATAATACTTAACACTCGTTTCAATGTCATTTATTGCTTTATTAACAATATTTCTATCAAGTCTAAGCTGGTAAGTTATAATTGTAGAAACTGAACTGGAAATTGTATTAAATGTACTCGTATACATTTCTTAGCTTTGCTTTTGCCCTAAGGTTTGTATTAAGTATCATGGCATAATAACGTGGTAAACCAAAGGATGGCTACATTGAAAAAAGTTTTTTCAGGATTGTCAAAGGCTTTCCACCAGTATCGCCGTTTATAGGCGTGAGCCCGACTTTGTGCTTCTTGCTCAAGGAAAAAAAGCCTCTGTGCTGCCTGCAGCTGGCGCAAGTCTGCGAACACTGCGCATACAGGAACGCAAAAGAATATCAGTGGCAGAATAAAACTATTATTCTGGCGGCAGACTACGCGTCTAATGGGATTTATAATTTCATTATACCCTTAAGAGCACATTTTAGATCGAAGACGTCGTTAAACCCTATCATTTTATTACTAGAGAGAAGGCCAGATATTGCTTTCCTGGATGCAATTTCTTATTTCCCTCTGGTTTATTGGATGCTTGGCTCTATAGATTGGTAAGTAAAAGGATTAGATTGATGTTAACGTATTTGTATATGTATATTGAAACCTATAAAGCACACTAATCTACAACTGCTATTACAGTGGACATTAACTAACACGACCGACACGACACCCACTCTGCTGTCGCCCTGATAGGATCTATTTACACTCTTATGATGGAAAACCCCGCCAAAATTAACGTGATATTAAATAATTGTACAGAAATTATTTCATTTTATTTTGTTCTAATTAGAAAATGTCTTTAACATTTATTTATTTTAAATTTGCAGCTTAGACGATCTACTTCGAGCTGGGATAACTTTGGCAGAAAACGTGGTTGTAGTCAATAAGGAACTTTCTAACTCAGCCGAAGAAGACAGTCTGGCAGATTGTAACACTATTGTGGCTGTTCAGACTATGTTCAAGTAAAGTTATTTATGATTGCTATATACAAATAAATTAAAACTAGCAAAGCGATATTCATGTTCACTTTATTTTTTGCTCTTGCATATGCGAGTAATAACGTATTGTTTATTGTTTTGAAGTCGTTTGAATAAAGAGTAACTGATATTTTTTGTTCTTTTCAGGTTTTTTCCATCTATTAAATCTATAACGGAATTGTCACAATCGTCGAATATGCGTTTTATGCAATTCAGGGCCCACGACAAGTATGCCTTGCATTTATCAAAAATGGAAAAGGTTCTGGTCAAGTTAATATTTGGGTATAATACGTAAGCAAGTGTATTATGACTGTGGTGTGCCTCGCATGTTGCAGCTGGAGAAGGAGCGCGGGTCGCACATATCGTACATGTTCCGGCTGCCGTTCGCGGCGGGCTCGGTATTCTCGGCCTCTATGCTGGACACGTTACTCTACCAGGCTTTCGTCAAAGATTATGTCATAACATTTGTCCGCCTTTTGCTAGGCGTAGACCAGGCCCCCGGCTCTGGTTTTCTAACTTCAGTAAGTTGATAACCAACCTTGTGCGATGACCTAAAAAATATTCTGTAAATAAAAGCATATTGCGACATATTTAACCTTTGTGCGAAATTCACCTCATCCACATCATAACTCATCTCAGCGAATTTTGTACACTGCGAATACTAATTAAAAAATAAAGTATACCTGTATATTTTATAATAAATAAAACATTCGGATTTCTAACAGATGAAAATATCAAAAGAGGACATGTGGATACGTACGTATGGTCGGCTATATCAAAAATTGTGTTCAACTTCGTGCGAAATCCCTATCGGGATATATCGCACGCACGACACGAGCCTAGCCGATCCATCTCACCACGTGAGTATGTCGCCACGGACCCCATCAAACTGGCTTTGGTCACGCCTCGCGAGAATGCGACCATCGCGTCGATTGGTGAGTCGGTTACCTCTACACTCTAAAAATGCTTTCCTTAAATACAGTCCTTTTCTCTTCTATAAATTTCAACGCTATTGGACGAAACGCATCTTTAATATGGTCTTTCGCATCGCTATATATATATAGTTTCGTACCCTTACCAATTGTTAACAATCTATTAGTCCGAGTCCTTGGACTGTATTTCGGGTTTAAATACTTTTGATCCTCTTATCGCGGGACAGAGTCACTTTTCCCGATGATTGTAACTTGTTGACTCACATCTTCAGCCTTACACTTGTGACGTGTCTGTAATTTAGTTAGTATTTACTTAACGAATTTATATTCTTCACGCGTAACATGATTTTCCTTATAAACTACACGTGCTTAATTTTTATTTTATGGCCAACTGCTATCTATTCCTAAATGAAAAAAATCTCGCTTTTGCGTGGATGCAAAGTTAAGTAAGTTAGTACATTTACAATAATATAAGATTTTAGAAACATACATAATTGGCAAACCTAAATTACCATTGATCGAGGAACCATTCCAAACGACTAAGTATTTAACTCGATGATCGCAATCCCGCCTCAGTATATATAACTGTTGTAGATGTATGCATGTTTGTACTAGTGAAAAGTCTAAATAATGGTTATAATAAAGGTTTTGAATACTACACATCGTGATTCAGGCAACAAATTATCAACATATTAACACAAAAATAGGTAATTACCTTAATAGTATCTAAAAATCAAAGGAACGAGTAGTAAGACTAGCGTGTAGTCAAACCATACAGCATACAGCCCACCGCATGAAGAATAAAACAATATCAATATCCTTAAATCCTGATTCTTTCACAAATACCGTTTGCTTTTCGTTAGACACTTTGCCCGCACTGTTAATACGAGCATATGAACCTGCTTCTGCTTGACGCATGCCAACATTATACTGTACCCGAAATGCGTAAGGTAATAATGTATTCCTATGAGTAAGGTTAAGTGAGTTTCTATCCTAACCTTACTCGTAGGAATACATTATTTTTATAGCTACACTCGTATGTAGTAGTTTACGTGTTACTTTCACTCATTCTCAAGTTAAGGTACCTATCTCTTGAAAGAGTTCCCTACACATCACTTTTCGTATTAACCGTAATCAACATAATGACTACGATATTTGGTTATAAATAAATATATAGTTACTTAGTTCTATGGCAAATTCCCGTAAAGCCCGTTCTCACGTGTGTCAATTTAACCATGTCGATCATGTGTTGTTCAACGCTGCTACCAAATATGAATAAAGAGTAAACCTTAAAACACGGCCAGCCTAAAACTTTGCTAAGGAAGTTCTCCTGATATATATTTCGAGTGCCGTAAGCGGAAAAACTGTTTCGATGTTGGCCTGTGTGGCGCTCGTATTTGGAATATTTATGCCTTTCGTTGTGAAATTAGAGTAAGTCTGTATGCAAATATTTGCAAGGCACGAGTCGGAAACAAAACTGTGACACGATAGTTGCAGCAGGAGGAGGAAGAAGGAGGGAGTTTTCCAGCGTGCGGGCGCCGGCAGGCCACTAGCTGCCTCAGCGGCTGCTACGGAGAGCGTACGCCGGCGGTAAGGCACTGTCGGAGCCCTTTCACAAGGATCAACTTAAAAATTATTACTTATGAAGTTTAAGAGCGCTCTGGTCACATTTATATATTTTTAAACAACATAAATAGCCTTACTCGAAAAAGATGATCGAAATTACGTTAGCCTGGTTCCTTTCTTACAATTGCTAACTAGTAAAGAGTAAAAGGGATAGAGCTTCCGAATTTTGTATTCGGTGCTTTATGGCGCTAATAATTAACTGATCGCGATTGAGTCACACGTCACAAATTTGTTTTCTGTGGCTTGAACTTCAACTTCGACATTCATCTTAGCCAAGATCAGTTTATTAATACGCCCCTAAGAGCACTCGCACCTTAAAAAGTAAAACAGGTACAGGTACTCTTGTGTACTTTTAATGATATCGTACTTGTCTATTTCCTTGTGAAAGGTCTTGATTAAACTATTTTATTGTTGGATGTGATAAATTGTAATAATATTTGTGTCATCTGTGTTGTTTCGGGTTTTATGCATTGGTCTGATACAACCCTAACCTAACAGGCTTTCTTACTATCCGTAAATTGGACGTTGAAATATATCAAAAGCTGTTAAGAAATATACCATTAATCCTATGATTGTTAGGTTGTTTCAAGAATTACGACCTAAAAACAATAAAAAGCGGCTCTGGCCATCACTTATCTTTTGTGCCAAATATTTCTACAACCATGACAAAATGGCAACATACTATTGAATTAAGAAGAAAATAGCAGGTGCATTAAACAATTAAATAATTGACTTTATTTCCAGTGTGCCCCCAACTTTGTACACTGTCCGGTAGGAATCATACCATTTTGGTTAAAATCCGGAAAATTTCTCAATGAACTCAGGGGGGCACTTTGGGGAAATTCAGTCTACAATTTTGTTGATAAAATAAGTGAATGCTTAATAATTAATCCAAACATTTGTTTGTAAGTAAAGTTTAGTTTTTTTTCTTTTCAATGTTTTACTTTAAAGGTTTTTCGAATCAAAGAGCAACGAAGGACTACTTGAAAGTTTCGGAATTAGAATAAATATTAATTTAAATTCATTAAAAGTATTTTTATTGTTTTTCAAAGCATTCGCCTTTATATTTTATGCACTTTTCCAATCGTTGAAACCAGTCCTTACAGCACTTATTGACAGCTAATATATTATCAGTCGCTTTCTCTTTGAGGGCTTCGATTAGTTGACGTAACAATTTCGGAAAACATCCTTTTGGCACTGAAGTTTTGTTTTTCCCATCACTCATTTTCCATTTGTGAAGGAGATTTCTCCAAGCTGTCTTCATTGAACGAAAAAAATCCACATCCAGGGGCTGCGTGAGATGAGTCGAGTTGGCGGGCAGAAATATAAAGTCAATGCCATGTTCCTTGTACAATCTTATCATATCAATAGACAAATGTGAAGATAAATTGTCTCCGATCAAACATTTTCGGCCCTGTTTTCCTTCAAAAAAGGGGATCACTATGGACTTTACCCAGTCTTCAAAAATCTCACCATCGGACCACCCAGATGCGGTACCGTTGTATCTGGCGTCATTCGGTCCATTTTTTATCCAAGTGTCGTACAATTTTTGTGCTTTATACACCACGTAAGGAGGTAATAAATTGCCAGATGCTGTGCATGCCATCATGATAGAAGTAGAGGCTTTTGAATGATTCATCACACGCTCTGGGTATTTGGTTCCACAATTTGTTAAAATCTTTCTACGACCAGGGTCGTCAGTTAAATTCGTCTCGTCATAATTTAAAATATTGTTCAAGTCTATGTCCTTAATCGTTTTTTTTAGTTCGTCGAAGTAATTGTTAATAATTTCGGTATATACTGCTGCTCTGCTTTTCTTAATATTCTGCGATATCCGCTGTGAAATTCAGTCTTCGTGTCTCTTAAGAAAGCTTGATACAAAATCAGGTCCGGGCATATTATTTTTGAATCTGTTTTCAGTGACGCCTTGCCTATCAAGGTAAGCCTTTACTAGAAACCTCAGGTCTAATGGCTCCAAAGGATATCCCCACTCCGCACATACATTAATATATTTAATAAAGTGTTTTTCGATCTCCGGGGATAACTCAGTTTATCACAGCCCTCCAGGTTTTTTAATTTTTTTATTACTGTGTCTAAATAACACAGATTTATCTATTTCATATTTTTTTGCAATTTTACTTAATGAACAGTTTGGATTAATTAAATAATCATCAACAGCCTGCTTGATAAGATAACTTCTTCATCGTATTTTTTATAACGTTTACCTCTAGGGTTGTATGTGCGTGGCATGATTTAATATGAATAGAGTTGTCACCTAAAAAACAGAAAATTAAAATACAATAAGTAGTTCTGATAGATATTTTTTTTTATCCATTAGAACTACTTATTTTATTTTATTTTCCTTTTTTTTAGGTAAAAGGTATAAAACATAACAAATAAAGGCTTAAAACAGTCTGTAAAAAAACGACTAAAAAGTAAAAAATAACAAGTATTGGCCCTATAAGTTAAATTAGGTATAAGGAGGTATTAATATTTTGAAACAAGCGTCGTCGCGTAGGAGTAAGGATTGATTTACTTTTTAGAGGTTTTTTTACAGACTGTTTTGAATCGGGGGATTTTTAATTTTTTTATTTCATGCATTTTAAACTTATCAAAATTAACAATACCTACAGCTAGCAACGCCTCTTTAAAGACATCAGGTTCACACATACACACATAAATAGCGGTTAAACTTATAATACCCCTCCTTTTGCTAGAGGGGGATAATATTAATTAATGAAAAGAGGGGTGTTAAGTTAATGACGTGTGTCTCTATGTCTACGTATCTGAGTGTCTCTTTGTTGCATCGTAGCTCCTAAACGGATAAACGGATTTAGATGCGGTTTTTTTTATTTGAAAGCAGGTTTTGTAGCGGTAGTTCTTAGACATGTTTTATCAAAACAATTACTTATTAACCCTTCGTTTTTTGCGTCGGGGGTTAAAAAAAAGAAAGAACGTAACGCATTTTTTTTTTTAGTGAATATTTAGTTCATATCAGTTTTGACAATCTTATAACATTAATTTCTATTAACCCCCCATCTATTATTTTTCACCCCTCTCTTTTATCTTCCGACCCCGCACGGCGTGTTTAGTAACCCCGTATAGCGTATCTAGTGACCCCGTATGTCGTGTCTATTCACCTCATTTTCAAGTCAAATCGGCAATGGTTTTTTTTTCCACATTTAAAGCCTAAGATTTAAGAAACCCGGGGTAGGTATTTTTTTGTTATATAAACACTGCTGATACAGAATAACTGGATAAATACGTCCCGAGAGTATAAAAAAACACTGAAATCAACATAATAACAAAGTTTAAAGAACCGTTATTTCTTACCTTGGTGACGTCTGTTTTCGCAATAAAATATTTTTCACTTGTGACCAACTTCATGTTTATCGAGTGTTACCAGAGTAATGAACAAATATTGCACCTTAATTTAAAAACCAATAAGATTGACAAAAGTTATAACATTTATTTTTGTAGCCATGTGAAAAAAATCCCGAAAATATTTCTAGTCATCCCGCGATTTCTATTCACCCCGGTTTACGGTACATTAAGTTTAATTAGTAAAAATATAAAAACATTTGCAATAACGATCAGGTGATAATAACTATTTATATACTATAATATGTTTAAATCAAGGTCATGTAAACCAATCTGCTAAATTAGGTCCATCTCACTTTTACTTATAGGTTAGGTTAGGTTAGAGTTGCGTCAAGTCAAGGCCACTCAAGGCGCGAAGCGCCATAACTACGCGGAATATGTTTGTGAAATTCTATTATAATTATTCAGCGTTATTATATTAAACATACATTATGTATTTTAATATAAAACTAAATTATTATACTATTAGTGCGTTATGCTCTTCGTTATATAATGCAAACTAAAATTATGATTTGAAACATTATTCATTTTATTTGTACGCTTTTTAATATTATACACTTTGATCATTATACAAACTAGAATTATGTAATTGATTTGTACTACTTGGATATCATAAACAACCTATAACAATAACTGCCACATATTTTTTAACTAATTATGAATTCAACAGATTTAAAAAAAACATCTTTTCTAGTTATAGTTTAACGTTTTGATAATAGGTTCAATACTATAAGTTATGTATAATGTGTCACTATAATAACAAGTTGGAATTATGAAAAAAAGGCGTGGAGAGCGAAATTCAAATCAGGAGCAACTAACTACCTACAAGCTATAGCGAAGGGTCGCAAGCAAGGCCGAACGCATGAAGAACTTTCGCAATAGTTTGGTATTTGCAGATCGGCAGTAACTAAAATACTGAAACGTTTGAACACTCCTGATAATTCTTCAATTAAAAAGTACGCTTCCGTCCCCTTTGTACAAGTTTACTTGTCGATCGGAACATTTTACGATTATCTCAAAGCAACCCGCGACTGGTTTCATCCGATATTGCTAAGGGAATAATGATTCGCGGACAACTTACTCCATATATAAGGACCACCCGACGTCGTCTGCAATCTGCTGGACTACGTGGGCGACGAAAACCACTAATTTCAAAGAAAAATCGGGCAATGCGATTTGTTTGGTGCAAAGAGCACTTGAAGTGGAGATCACGACAGTGGTCTGATGTACTTTGTGAAATGAAAGTCAATGTATGCTGTTTGGGAGTGATGGCATAAAGCGGGTTCGTCGTCCCAAGGGCACACCGATCGATCCCAGGAACCAACTTCCTACGGTAAAACATGGCGGGTGTTCGGTTATGGTATGGGGTGCTTTTTCTTCAAAGGGAATGGGCTCTCTTCACCGAGTCGAGGGTATAATGAATCAGCATATCAGCGAAAAGCGTGCAAGAGTGGTTCCACCGTCGTCGCATGTTATTATGGACTGGCCAAGTCAATCACCTGAACTAAATATTATTGAGTCACTATGGGAGGTGTTAGAGAAACGTTTGGTAGGCAAGGAAGTTGCAGCCCTCAATTTATCCAACTCAAAGAAAAATGGAAATACATCCCTCAAGAAACCATCGATAAACTTATCCATGCCCAGGCGTTGCCAAGCAGTTGTTGAATCAACAAAATACTGAACCTACGCAATTCGTTCATGTAAATATTTTAGATTTTAAACCATTTATAACAAATTTTGCAGCGGTCCATTCGAAATAAATGAGATTTTTCCCGCGTTATTGTAAATATTATTTCAATTAGTTATGTATTAATAATACATCTGTTTACAAGTATTATTATCTTCGATCAACAATTACAACTAGATTCAAGGTCCCATACAAAATCAAAGCGAAAAAGCCGTGTTGCATATACTTATTGCTATATTTGTTCCTTCTAAATTAATTTTAAATATACCTTAAGTCTAAGCAACAAATAATAATTATTTTACGTTGGCTGTGTTTGACGCGTACTATCACAAACTTATTTCATGAACTATGACTTATTTAAAGGTTCATATCTTATGAAAAAATAACACTACAACTGTTTCTCGTATACAGTTATCCTTCTCTTTCATAGTACTTTCCAGAGAGCGTAAGAAAAATAAATATGCATGTTCCCTAACCTACATCCGTTTTTTTATGGTATGGAGATGGGCAATCAAGCAAACAAGGCCACCTGATGGTAAATGGGATATAAGATTCATACACTTTTTAAATCTTTAATCTACCATGTCAAGACTGCAAGTATATACCAAGTAGGTACAACAAATTTAACAGCATAATGCCCGACGATATTTCTTTTTTTTTTTTTTTTTTATGTTAAGGAGAGGCACCCGAGCACTCAGGCCACCTGATGGTAAGTGGAATCTGAGACCCATAGACATTTGAATTCTCAAGACTATAATCCTAAGACCTCAAATGCGTTGCCAACCCTGAGGACTAAGATGGAATGCCTCTATGCTAGTAATTTCACCGGTTGTCTTATCCCCACACCGGAACACAACAATGCTAACACTGTTGCTTGGCGGGTGGATATATATGAGAGACTAATATAATATTAAATGATACTCGATACTATTTCCTGCGTTAGTGTTATAGTTGAACATCGATGGGTTTTCTCGACATACCAGATTTTAACAAAAATTTATAAATAAAAATAGATAAGGGACCTTCGATCTTGGATCAAAACTCCCATAGACACGAGGAACAAATGTTCCCGGATCAGGTTGAGTTTACAATTTGTATTTACAAAAAAACTATTATAAACTAAGCGTTTTTCTCTGCAGAACTACAAACTAAATATATAAACAGACACTTATTTAAACGACTACATTGCCTAAAAGTATTTATTTTTAAATACTTTATGTACTATGATCTATACTGTCCCAAAGGACATCGATGAAGAACGCACTGGGGAAAAGCCGCCTAGGAAGGCTAAGGTAACACAGGCCACCAAAAAGATAATAGCTACGATATTCTGGAATTGTCACGGAATACTACTTATGGACATAAAAGAAAGGAATACCACATTAAATGGTATCTACTACATCACCCTTATTGAGCAGTTACGAGAGACGATCAAGCAGAAGGGTCGTGGAAAACTTAGCAGAGGTTTTCGGCTTCTCCACGACAATGCACCAATTCGCTCTGCTTCAGTTGTCAAGGCTGCTGTTGCAAATTATGGCTTCGAACATTTTCTTCAGATGATGAAGTGACCCGTGCGGTTTACGCCCATTTTGAGGACAAAACTTCTGAGTATTTTTATAATTAGATAGAAATGCTTATTAAAGATGTGAAAAGTGCATTAAAATTGAGGGAGACTATATCGATACATAGGAAAGTTTTAGAAATATATGTACTACCTTTATTTGTTAGGCCGGAAACCTTTGGCTTGCACCCCGCGTACCTATCGAAAAAAATTGTCATATTTATTGACGTTAAGGGAAATTACGTGGCAAAATACACTAAATAATTTTATTGTAAAATCCGACTTTTTCTAGCCTGAGTTTTCACACGCAATTAGCTACTTCGTAACGATATCTACAAATGATTTACACATGTTCAAACACTTTTTATATATTACATCTTTGTGGACTATTAAAATTCTTAAATAGTACTTAATTATAAGTTACAAAGGAAAACGTGAGGTGCTCCTTCGGCCAAGTGGGTCCGATAGGAGTATAAGGGCATGTTGATCCTGGCGTTTCTATCAGCAGTAGTACCCCGTAGAATCGCGTGGAAGCGGGGCGTAAAAGCTTTAAGAGAATTGTAAAACGATTCTTAAATTGCGTAGCTCTCAAAAATAATCCATACAAATGTAGCTACGGGCGAAAACGTTTCTCATCCCTTAAATCTAATCTGATTTCCACGATTTTAAATATTTAGTTCTGTAGGTTTCCATTTTAGTTTTATTAATTTTTATTCTTTCCATTACATATTTTCTTGGAAAGGAAAGGTACCAACCTAGTTTTTCATAACATCTACAAGATATTAACAAATCGGACAACGTGTAAGGGTAGTAAACCTTTATCGCATATTGTATGGATTTTTTTTGCTTCACAGTCCTCTTAAACCAGAACCATATATCACAACCCTAACGTAAAAAAAACCCAAAACAATTGCACTGTCGCGTCGCATGTCACGCTCGACGTAAAGCTCGTATAACAGAATTAGCTAATATTAGTTATATATAAGTTACTTTAACTACGGATCGTTTAGAATTTTAGAATATACATGGAAAAATAAACATAGTCCTGAGTAACTTAATTTCTAAAATTAAGGATTTTCGCTGCACCCAACCCGAAGTTATGCCGCATCCTGGTGAACTAATTCATGTATCAAATAAAATTCAGCTTAAACAATGTGCAGAGTTCACCAAAAATTAAACAGACGTTTTATTTACAATACTCGTACTCTACAAATTACACACTAAGGTAAATTAGTTCACGGAGCTGCGGTGGTGGTTCGATGCCGTCGCGAGGGCTAGGTGCGGCGCGAAGTCTCAGTCATCCTTTCGTAGTCTTTCTTTAGACATGCTTTAAGCAACCCATGGGCAAGCTCACGCGATTATTACAATATCCTGTATCCTAGTAAACTGTAAACATATTTATGTACATAATGCAATATAACATTCATCATTCATAAGCTACGCAAATTGAATGCTATTGCATGTCCTCAGTTCTCACAGGTAAGGAGCGGTCTTACAAAAAAATGAGTCGCCGGCAACGCCGGATACTTTCGTTTTCTTGATTATTGATCTGAGGTTGAATAATAATTGTCAAATTAGCATTTTTTTTCCTTTTTTTCGAAATTATTCGATTTTATGCTAAATATTTTGTGAAATGTCATGGAGTGTAATTTCGATGTACTTTATATTTGAATCCACCAAAACATCATACCTGAAATTGATATAAAAAGTTTCAAGGTCAGGTGGGGTTTTTTCGACTGAGGGGGTAACGCGTCTTTCAAAAAAAGGAATGAACACATTTCTTCACGAAAATTTGCCATACATTTAGAAAGGTACGTTAATTTTTGTGACGAAATGGAAAAGAAAAGTTTCATAATTTCTATCCTTAACGATGTGCACTTTTTCTGAAAAACGGCTTATATCGTTCTATTTTTTGCTCACTTTTATAAAAAAAAAGATACTTGAACTTCTATAAAATGGCGCATAGCTAGTTTTACCAAAATCAAGTGGATTTTATAAGTAGATGAAAGAAAGTTAATTGATCTAGATATTTTCGCTTTTAGAATTCGTCGGAAGTCGTGTTGGGGTTCTTTTAAAATAATTTCCAACTTCTTTTTTATAGTTTGTAATCACAATTAACAATCCATGTCATGTCATTATAAATAATTGCTTTACACGGATTAAATACACCTAACGCACATAGTTAATAGAGTACGACGATGTACCTACATTATAGTGTCATTCTATGGAACTTGCTAACTATGTAAACAAACAATATATTGAAATTGACATCTAATGTCAATTTTAGTATGGCGGCTTGTTTACATAGTTAGCAAGTTCCATAGAATGACACTTTAAACAATTTTACTAAATTTCACATGAATAATCAAGTAAAACGAAAATATGTGATATTGTCAGTCGCCTTTGTAAGAAGCCTCTTAAGCCAATATAACAACTTTGACAGGTCATGACAGGATAAAGTGTCGAGCCTGCATACATGACCACGCGGCGACGACGCTAGGTAGGTAGACGAGTTCATTATTATCTTGCCGGCGAAGCGCCGCGACTACGTAACTTGTAAAATGGTAATGTGAGTACAACGAAAACTAGTCGTCCATTTATAAAGTAAATTTTCGTTACTCACATGTAATAGTTACCGTTTCTTAATTTCAGTCCTTAATTAGGTACATTTTTTTTGAAAAATATCCTGATAAGGGATTTGCGTTTTTACAAAAGGTTTTACTAATAGTAGGAGCCCAAGGGGCTAAATGTGGATTTACTCGAGTGTCGTGGGGACCCATTACATTCTGAAGATTAGATAATAGAAAGAAAAATCGTTATATTATGTATATCCTTTCAGCGGGGGGCAAAGCGTCTACAGGTATTCATTAAAAAAAAAACAGTCTAACGGAAATACTCGAGAGCATCAGATATTGATAGTGTAATCTGCCGGTATGCACGATGGGGGTAGCAATACGAAAGGTTGAAAATGTGAAAGAAATAAAATTATTCGAGTTTTTCAGAGGGGATGTTGAACCTCCCATTGCAAAGACTGACGATTCGAACGTGACGCAAGCACTTGGCGACTGTTTCAAAATGCAAAAAAGTCAAAATGTTGAAAAACTCTAGTGCGTCAGATTTTTATACAGACTGTTCAGCTTAATGTCTAAGATGTGCTGACCCATAAATCTGGCAATTATTTGGAGGGGTTTTCTGAATCTGTCAGTTTAAAAAAAGGTACAAGTTTTTGCAGCCAACTGTACCTTTTTATTAACCAGTCATAATCTGCTTATCGAGACCTAACTGACGAATCCAAACTCGGTCGGACTTCATCATGGGATTAGCTTTTAGACGTCATATTATTTCATTGTTGTTGGATTTACGTATGTATTCCATATTGTTACCCATTCCAATAACCGTAACCGTATCTGCCGTGGTAAGATGTGAGACCCAATCATACACGTAAAGTAAATACCATTTAGGTCCATATATGCGTGGTAGTATCGGGACGGTGCCAGAGCATGAGAGATAGAGAGTGAAAAGGAAAGAGAGCCGCGGAGTGGGAAATACATATTTCTCAGCAGACCACACTTTATCTATGATTTTAACTACTTCGGCTTGTGGGAATCGGCAGATTATATTTTATGATTTATCGTCGTTCGGCATTCAGTACCGCGAATGTCGAATTAGGTCATTTTACAGGAGAGACAAAAAACAAATTTTATTGTA
Source organism: Acleris holmiana (assembly GCA_949316455.1). Classification (NCBI taxonomy): domain Eukaryota; kingdom Metazoa; phylum Arthropoda; class Insecta; order Lepidoptera; family Tortricidae; genus Acleris; species Acleris holmiana. The sequence continues at coordinate 68,997,468 of OX438762.1, read as the reverse complement.
ATGTATGCTTTACTATATGTTAGAATATTGTAAACCCTGACAAGATTCTATTTGGCCCTATTTCAATACCAACTTGTATTGAAATAGGGCCAAATAGAATCATGACAAGCTTTAATTACACTTTAATACTACTATTTACTTCTTATTACGAATGCCATGAATTTAAAATGTACCTGTATGTATTTCCAATAATGCAGGTTGGCGGTATTTATCTAACAATTTATGTAATAAGGAAGAAAATTAAATAACGTGAAGGAGAGTTAAAAAATGGTCAAATCAAATCCGCGACATTTACATAGGTAATATTTTTTAACTTATGAGTTAATACTGTAATTATTGTACAAAAATTACGTTTCTAATCTAAATAAAGTCTAACCATTATAATAATATATATATAGCTTTAAGCGTAGAGTATTGCAATAATGTATAAAAACGAAACGTCAAGCATGCAACTTATTTCATCGGCTTAGTACCTAGCCGCCATAGTTGGCGGCGCTGGCGTGTTCGCGTTAATGCTGAAGCAAGAAGGACATTATCACATTCGCGGTAATACTCTTGTCGTGTTTTTTAAATTTTGAGTAGCCTTTTGGTCATATTTTAAATACAGAATGGCGTATTTGTTCGAGTACTACAAATATTAGAATAAAAAAAAACATTCGCAATACTGAATACCGAACGACGTTATACTTTTTTTTTTTTATGTTAAGGAGAAGGCACCAGAGCACTCAGGCCACCTGATGGTAAGTGGAATCTGAGACCCATAGACATTTGAATTCTCAAGACAATAATCCTAAGACCTCAAATGCGTTGCCAACCCTGAGGACTAAGATGGAATGCCTCTATGCTAGTAATTTCACCGGTTGTCTTACCCCCACACCGGAACACAACAATGCGAACACTGTTGCTTGGCGGGTGGTTAATGGATAAGATGGTGGTAGCGATCCGGACGGACCCTGCACAGGGTCCTACCACCACTAAACTACGACTAGATGTTTGAATTCACTAAGAAATGTTTTCAATAAGAATGAAAAGAGCATTGTAGTGTTTCTTGTTGTAGCTTTTATATCGCAAAATGGTCACTAGAACGTAACATTGTAACAAATCTGTTACATTGTGCAAGTACTGGGTGCATTCTTATATATACCTACGCTATATAGGGGACATGATAAATATTATTAGTTTCTTTTTTTATTTATACATGCATTGAGTGATATTTAACAAATCACACGGTTACACTGTCGTAGAATAAATATTTTACTTTGGAAACTGCATTATCTATTATTTAGTGCATATTAAAACTAAGAGTTTTGGACGCTGTCGCGTTACAAGTAGGTACTAACGAAAATTAACCAAAAAAAGTTTTTAATTCGTCTTGATCTGTTTTGACAAAAAACGAACTAAATTTAATTTGAATACAGATTTGTCACTACTGATGAAAGTGCACTAATTATAATATTACGTATTTGCACCATTTGCGGGGACATAGTTACAAAGTGACGAATGTGTCCGAGATCTAAAATAGGATACTAGATATTAAAAAGTTAATAAGTAAGAATAAAAATACTCCGAAATCCTCATGATCCCAATTTAAAGCATAAAAATAATACACTGTAATCAATTAAGCATAGTTTTATCACACCCAGTGCAATTCAAAACCTATTTTTATAAATGACGCGTATTCCTTCGGGACCGCAACTCGTGGAACGCCACACAGTGGATCCGAATCGAGAAAACCTTGTCGATCAACATTTGTCATTACAATAAATACTTATATAATGCATAGTTTGAAGAAAAACAAAGTTTTTGTACCATTCAGGTTGCTTTTTATTGAACAGAAAAAAAAATACCTACAGCGATAAACAAAGATATTGACCACTTCCTAAAAAACTCTGTTACTAGTGCAACTGACATGAACGTTGAAAATATCTGACTTACGTCTAAAAGTGGGTGTTCCGGTTTTTTTAACTACCATTTTCTAACTTGAAAACGAGAGAAGTGAAAAGAAACCGGGCAAGAACAGCTAATGTAGGGTTCCAAAGGCGTTACTGCAAACAAAAAAATATATCAAAAACTCCGACTCTTACGATGAACAAATTTTCTATTTAAAACTATTGGGTGTTGTCTTAGATCATTTTAGCAGGTATAAACGCTTTAGTCGCATGTTTTTCAGGAACAAATAAAGTCTACTTAGTCATTATACTTTTCCTTCAAAATTCGCCATTATGTGTTGTTTTAAGATATTTCTGATTTTTATTACTTGTAGTTTTGGCGGTGGTCGAGGGGCAAGCAACTCTAGCGAAAATGTCAGTTACGAATACTTTCTAAACGGATTCCCAAATCTTTCAAAGAGCTAAGCAATGTTATTTCACTCGAATATCATGTAAAACAATATTTACCATCGCTATGCAAGAGGTACTCGTACAAAAATATCTAATTTTATTTTACGACTTTGTTGACGTAAATTCAATGTACGAGTATAATTATGCTAAATTACAGACAGACGGACATGGCGAAACTATAAAGATTCCTTGTTGACTACGGAATAGTACGGAACCCTAAAAACTTAAACCTGTTTTTTTTCCATAAAATAGATAATTACTTATGAATGGATAGAATGAGTGTCAAAATCTAGTAAGCGTGCTTAGAAAATGATAACACCGGCGCCGCGCGAATATAGTACTTAATTGCCCTCCTCCCCAAACCTTCAACGAGTAGAAGAAACCTAATTGTACTTGGGTTAGTTTTTACGCTCCATTATCAAAATGTATGAGTACATATGCCATAGTCATAATGTTCTCGCGACCTTATTCATCCTATGACACAATAGCACTGCCAAATCATAATTTGATCCAAAAATAGTACCGAATGTGGGAGTTGGTGCACAAAATTATTCATCTATTTATTTAATTGGAACACTTAGCATAATCTTATTAGTTTACAAGGAAAAATGGTTTATTGACAAGCAGCGTTCTCAGGGGGACACCGTTTTAGTATAATTATGTTCGAGTGAGATATGTGTAGCGAATGTAGCAATTTGCGCGGCATACGTGGCGGGCGGCTACGGCTTGCGGCAGCTCACTGCCGGCTGGCTCGCGAGCGCGCTACTTAGTTAGCGGCACGTTATAAAAGCTCTGTCGTGAACATGCGGCCTATCTTTCTTAATCTACTTCCATTCATATAAGAATAAATTATTCTAAGTGTGCTGTTTGGTCACAGACTCGTCCTATATCCTGTCATGGACGTCTTTATAAAGTTGACACGTCATCTAATGTGTTGAGCACGAGTTGCTGACTTGGTTAATGTTCGTTTATTTAAAAATTTAATATTATCTACAGTATTCTACAAGTCTCGCTGACGAAGCACGCGACAATCACGCGCAGCAAATTGAGAGAGCCGAAATCGCCAATTTGGTGCGTTCACGCATGGAGTCACTAAACCTCACCGGTATTGACTACGACGACGTGAGCGAAAAGCGGAATAGCTTGTCGTACGTCATTATTAACCCAAGCTGCGATCTAAACATACAAGAAGGCGATATCATGTAAGTTTTTACAACAGAAATTACTGCTTGGGTTTACTTAAGAATATATTTGAGCTGCTAAGGTAAGGAACGTTATAATGGTCTAATAATGGTATCAATACGCCGAATGCCATTTCACTATTATTCATTCTGCTAACCTTTGTTCTGCGGTTAGTCTAGTCAGACTTGGTAAAAAGAGTTGGTACTTACACTAATTTCTGAAGCGGTATGCAGAAGTTTAGATGAAAAGAAAGTTCACTTCATATTAATTATTAGTATAAATGGATTACTGGATCTAGATGTTTTTAAATGTTGTAGTGACAATGCGATCCGGACGATTTCAAAATGAGACAACAATATTTGAAAATACGGCCCCACTACATTTAAAGAACACGTAACATCCAGATGTATAACTATTTAGGTCCGGTAAGATAAACATTTGGATGATATGTATCTTTGTGGCGACTTTTAATGTTACGTATTTTATGGGATAGGTCAAGTTTAAAAATCTTAACTAAATTAATTCAACTTAATTACAATTTAGTTCTGAATTTGACTGTTAAAACTCGCGTATGACAACACTAAAATGTAATAGAAACAGCAAAGAGATAATCTAATCCACCTACGAGTAGTGATGTGCGAGTAGCTACTAACTTACTCTTTACTGCTAAACTACTTTTTGGTAAAATACCCAGTTAATTTCCAATGCTACCGGTAACATTACCAGAAATTATAAGCCGGCAAAATAACTCGCCCACCCATGTTTTGTTCATACAACTGCTTCCAAAGAACTTATAGTTCTTAAACCAGAGAATTACATCGAAAAAAAAAACTAATTTTGTTGTAAATTGTAGTGTTTTATTGTTCATTAACCAAGGTTCCAATTGGCCAGCAAATATGTTTTTTATAGATCGTGGCTCCTTCCAAAGGACCAAAATGATCCATAAAATTTAAATTCGAAAACATAACCATTTACTAAGAACAGCTAATGTGTGGATCTTTTTTGGTCCTTTGGAACGACCTATAGAAAATAAATTGGTTCGCTAATTTGAACCTAGGTTAATTAGCAACCAAACACTAAAACCCTTTAGGCGGGTCCGGTTAGATTCGCACTAGGCCTATTTTGCTTTAGGTCTAAATCTAAAAAGTACAATTCTGGTTAGGTCATATTTGCCATAAGTCCGTTTCTGAGTCAAACAGTTTCAGAAAATACCTTATGAAGTGGAAGTCAGTTTCTTTTAAAGTCAATTTCTGAGTAGGTCAGATTTTGAGTATGTTACGGTCATGACAGTGTTACGTCATATTAGCTTTAAGTTTGTTTCGGCAAAATGCCTTTTCTATTTTTATCAGATTTGTATCGAGTAGTTTTTTAAATAAGTCTTATATCTACTAATTCTGAGAAGTTTTAAATCTTAGTAGGCCATATTTTATACAAGCATAATTCTGAAATGGACAGGTATAATTCGCTAAAAATTAATGTTGTGCTAAGTAACTAACTATGGCTTTTTTATGTGATAGAGAAGGCAATCGAGCACTCAGGCCACCAGGCTCATGAATATTTACAACCACTAGGTTGTAAAATGCGTTGCCAATCCAACTCTGAGGACTAAGACGGAATGCCTCAATGCTATAATCTTATCGGCCCCTTACCGAAACAGGGCAGTGCGAGCACTATTGCTTTACTGAATGTTAACGGGAAAGTTGATGGTAGCGATCCGGACGGACCTTGCACATGATCCTACCACCCGTAAAATGTGTAATAAATCCTATCATAGATATGGCGACTTATAAATAGAGGACGATAAGCATAATCCTTATGACAATGTCATATACATATGTGTAGAAAACGTTGATAAATGGCAGTTAGGGATCGGTATGATGCGAAATTAATAACACAAGTTGACGGTTGGGCTTCGCATATGGAATTATTATTTGTCGCAATTAGTTTGAAAGGTTTTAAGTGTATTGTATGTGTTGTGTATCTTCCTCCTAACTATAATGATGACCAGTATCTCAGTGTACTAACATGCATTGAAAACGTTATATGTACTCATCCAAACTCAGAGTTGGTAATTGTTAGAGATTTTAATTTCAACTCTTGTAGCACTTTTATTAAAAATCAGTTTGATTGCTTTTTAAATTTTTGTGATTTAAGACAATTTAATTATGTGTGTAATGCCCGCGGAGGCATTCTGGATCTGGTGCTTACAGGACTCAGTGATGGTATGGTGAGCGTTGCAGGTGATGTCGAACCTCTGGTGCCTATAGACACATATCACCCCCCCCTTGAAGTAACTATTATGGTCCCGGGCGTCTGTGATCCGTGCAAACAAAGTTTTGAAAACTCTGACTAAAACTGCTCCCTCCTGGAACTTCAGGAAAGCTGACCTTAATAAACTTTACGAGTCAATAGCTGAAATTACTTGGGAGGATATTTTTGCCGTCGCTGATGTTGATATGGCTGTAGGATTGTTATATCAGAAATTAATCGAGGTTATCAATCGTGTAGTTCCCCTGAGAAGGTTTCCCTATAGCAAACGATATACATATCCATCATGGTATTCGTCGGAACTTATTTACTATATAAAATTAAAATACTTTAATCTAAAAAAACACAAATGGCATGGCCTACCCTTTAATCGTGAATTATATAAATACTAAAGGACAGTTGTTAAAGGCCTGGTGGACCGAGATTATAGCCGCTATCTGGCCACTCTTGAAAGAGGCATTTGTAAAGATCCTGGTACATTTTGGAAATTCGTTAAGAGCAAAAGGCAACACTTAAATCAACAAACGGAGTACATCTACCGCGACAAAGTTGTTGCGGGTCAGGAGGCTGTCAATGCTTTTGCTGAATTTTTTGCTTCAGTATTTCATGCCAGAGTCCCGAGACTCGACCCGGAGGAAGCTGCTCGCCTTACCGATAATCACACTGAGTCAAAAACAATTGAAATCACCCATGTGACTGCCGCGGAGTTACGGTCGGCCATTAGGCGACTAAAAGCTTCATTCTCAGCTGGCCCAGACGGTATTCCCGCTTTTATGATAAAAGATTGTATATCGGCACTAGAACAACCTCTGCTATACATTTTTAACTTGTGCTTGAAAATGGGAATTTTTCCGACAAATTGGAAGGTTTCGAGGGTCACACCCATACTTAAAGTTAAAAACTCGAATGATATATTTTCACATAGACCAATAGCTATTCTCTCCGCGTTTGGTAAAATCTTCGAGAGTGTAATAAATGGTTGTCTCATTAAACAAATTAATAATAGGTTGGATGATGCCCAACATGGGTTTCGCTGTGCGCGTTCAACCACTACGAATCATGTTTGTTTTTTTGACTATGTTTTGAAGCACATGGATACGTATCGCCAAGTAGATGCTGTATACTTTGATTTTGAAAAGGCGTTTGACCTGGTAGACAATGACGTGCTGCTTATGAAGCTCTCGGCCTTTGGTTTTACTCCAAAACTGCTGGCTTTCTTTGCAGATTATCTTAGAGACCGTAAGCAGTACGTGCAAGTGTCTGTTTTAAGGTCAAAGGAATATTTCACCCGCTCCGGCGTGACTCAGGGGAGTAACCTGGGCCCGACGCAATTTTTAATAATGATCAACGATTTAATGCATTGTATCGACGGACCCCTTCCCTTGATGTTTGCTGATGATTTAAAAATTATGCAGCCTATAAACAAAAGCTCTGATTGCGAGGTGCTTCAACATGCGATCGACTCAGTTGTGCAGTGGAGTGCTACGAACAAATTGCAGCTGAACAAACTTAATTGCAGGGCCATTACGTTTACCCGTTCCAATAATCCAGTCATTGGGCGCTACCACCTCTCCGACACACAGCTTGAACGGGTTAACACAATTCAGGATTTAGGTCTTACGTTGGACACTAGATTAGATATGCGTGATCACATGCGTAATATTTCCAAAAGCGCTAGTAGGGTACTGGGCCTTATAATTAGGACAGCGTCCCAGTTCCGTGACGATAAGGTTGCCATATTGTTATACAATACCTACGTTCGGAGTAAGCTCGAGTACAATGCAGTAGCTTGGGATCCACGGGAGGAGAAATATAGCCTAATGATAGAGCGTGTCCAACGCAAATTTGCAAGATACCTATATAAAAGGCGTTATCATTGTTACCCCTTCCTCTACCCATCTTTATTTGTTAGTGGAATGGTTGGGTTAGAATCCTTAACTTAAGGCGGAAGTTTATAACGCTTGTCCACTACTGCTTATTATTGCGCCATAAGGTGGATAATCCTTCCGTCTTGGAAAAGTTTTGTTTGTTTGTGCCGGCTCTTTATTTAAGCGCCGCGGACCGCTGCGCACGGCGCGCACGCAACTTGTTTGCTTTGCCAGATAGGATGCGCACCCGGCACTCCTGCAACGCTCCCACCACCAGAGCCATCGCGCTACTTAATGAGTTCCTTGCGCGGATGTGGGAGGCCGACGTGTTTGCGGACAAGTGGCCTGTCCTTATAGTGGCCTTAAGTCGCTTCTTAAATTTAAATAAACTCTAGGGTTATGTCTAGCTTTAATTTTCCTCATTGTTTTGCTATGTTATGTAGAGTTCTTGTGTTACATTTGTACCTAGCTTTTAAGTTTCTATCTTGTTGGGCGCTTTGGCTGACGCTGTAAGTCCTCAAGACATTGTTTATATAAATAAATAAATAAATAAATATAAATAATATAAAATGGAGGACGAAAGCTTTAAATTAATAAAAACTGCAAAAAATCAACCCTGCATGCTATTAAATGGCTTTAAATATTGCTTCCAGCTAAAAAAATTATCAGGCACAGTCAATTTCAGATGTTCCAACCGTAATATGTGCAGTGCGTCTTTGACAACGAATTCCGAGATGACCGCCGTTTGTCGAGTGAGTGAGCATACATGTTTGCCAGATTTTGAGCGAAATGCTATTGAATTAGCGATGTTCTGCTGTAAAAAAACAGCAGCGGAATCTTTCGAACCAATCCAGCCTATTTTCGAAGAGGCCCTACAGGATCTGCCAGAACTGCACCATTCGATATTATTACCTACATTTTCATCAAAAAAAGACTATATATGCGTGGAGGAAAAGAGCATTAGGCACTGATGCTTTAAAATTTGATCGTACAAAAGACGTGGAATTCCCCAAAATAATAAGCCAAAATTTCTTGATCGCTGAAAATGGCGATAATGATGATAAGCTATTTATTTTTTGTGGCGAATCGTCGAGAAATATATTTAGAAAAACGTACAGATTTCTAGGTGACGGAACCTTCAAGGTAGAACCTAAACCTTTTCATCAGCTCTACACATTGCATGCAATGTTAAACTATGAATCTGACAGTAGCCGCACTATAGTGTCAGTGATATATGCTCTTTTGCCAGACAAGTACGAATAAACATACATTAGACTGTTTCAAACATTAAAAACAGTTCTAAATATTCAAATCCAACATTATAAGGCTGATTATGAGTTAGCCGCTTTAAATGCAGTATCCCATGTCTTCCCTACAGTGAAAAAAACTGGGTGTTACCTGAATTTCATCAAAGAGATTTGGAAAAAATCCAAACAAATGAATATCTGTACCGAAGATGATGGAAAAACATTTGTAAGGTTTTTGACATATCTGCCTCTGTTACCGGTCGAGTATATCGAGGAAGCATGGCATACTCTTATAACACATTTTTGTAATGTGAAAAACATTGGAAAATTTCAGAAATATTTTGAAAAATATTGGTTGACGATAGTTACGCCGCCTGCTATATTTGGCTGTTCTGACGAAAAGTATAGGACAACCAATCATTTGGAACGATGGCACAATAGGCTGAACAAAAAATTATGTAAGAAGCCGAATACATTCAAATTTTTATACATATTAAAAAAAGAAGCTAAGCATTACGATATAAGTATTAGACAAGCGTGTGCTCATCGACCCACTAAAAATCCACGAAAAATTTAGTGACAGATATGAAGAACAAATCTATTGAAATCATGGATTTCCTCAAAAAAGCTTCGCACTTAAGTTACAAAAGACATATAAAAGATCATTTATTTGGCAGCCATAACAATAAACAAAAACCTGTCAGCTCCAGTTCTGAAAATGATTCTTCCGGTGATTCTTCCGATGATACTTCCGATGATTCTTCTAGTGACTCGGAAATGATTATGACAAATGATATAATAGCAGCAATAGACAAACTAAAAAAAAATAGAATTGATCGAATAAGAGAAAAATGATAAATTTTAGTTTACTACCAAAATAAGTGTAATTTTATGTTAAGTTTTAGTTTTTTTTCAAAACAAGTGTAATTTTATATTAAATTTTATCTATTTCCGAAATAAGTGTAATTTTATATTTATGTGTATATTTTTTTTAAGATAAACATTTAAAAACTAACTTATTTCATTTTTACAACACAAACTGTACATTCGCTTGATCTACCAAGATATTGACGTAAACATAATCTGACCTACTCAGAATATAGCCTAATTAATCTGACAGTAGCCGCACTATAGTGTCAGTGATATATGCTCTTTTGCCAGACAAGTACGAATAAACATACATTAGACTGTTTCAAACATTAAAAACAGTTCTAAATATTCAAATCCAACATTATAAGGCTGATTATGAGTTAGCCGCTTTAAATGCAGTATCCCATGTCTTCCCTACAGTGAAAAAAACTGGGTGTTACCTGAATTTCATCAAAGAGATTTGGAAAAAATCCAAACAAATGAATATCTGTACCGAAGATGATGGAAAAACATTTGTAAGGTTTTTGACATATCTGCCTCTGTTACCGGTCGAGTATATCGAGGAAGCATGGCATACTCTTATAACACATTTTTGTAATGTGAAAAACATTGGAAAATTTCAGAAATATTTTGAAAAATATTGGTTGACGATAGTTACGCCGCCTGCTATATTTGGCTGTTCTGACGAAAAGTATAGGACAACCAATCATTTGGAACGATGGCACAATAGGCTGAACAAAAAATTATGTAAGAAGCCGAATACATTCAAATTTTTATACATATTAAAAAAAGAAGCTAAGCATTACGATATAAGTATTAGACAAGCGTGTGCTCATCGACCCACTAAAAATCCACGAAAAATTTAGTGACAGATATGAAGAACAAATCTATTGAAATCATGGATTTCCTCAAAAAAGCTTCGCACTTAAGTTACAAAAGACATATAAAAGATCATTTATTTGGCAGCCATAACAATAAACAAAAACCTGTCAGCTCCAGTTCTGAAAATGATTCTTCCGGTGATTCTTCCGATGATACTTCCGATGATTCTTCTAGTGACTCGGAAATGATTATGACAAATGATATAATAGCAGCAATAGACAAACTAAAAAAAAATAGAATTGATCGAATAAGAGAAAAATGATAAATTTTAGTTTACTACCAAAATAAGTGTAATTTTATGTTAAGTTTTAGTTTTTTTTCAAAACAAGTGTAATTTTATATTAAATTTTATCTATTTCCGAAATAAGTGTAATTTTATATTTATGTGTATATTTTTTTTAAGATAAACATTTAAAAACTAACTTATTTCATTTTTACAACACAAACTGTACATTCGCTTGATCTACCAAGATATTGACGTAAACATAATCTGACCTACTCAGAATATAGCCTAATTAATCTGACAGTAGCCGCACTATAGTGTCAGTGATATATGCTCTTTTGCCAGACAAGTACGAATAAACATACATTAGACTGTTTCAAACATTAAAAACAGTTCTAAATATTCAAATCCAACATTATAAGGCTGATTATGAGTTAGCCGCTTTAAATGCAGTATCCCATGTCTTCCCTACAGTGAAAAAAACTGGGTGTTACCTGAATTTCATCAAAGAGATTTGGAAAAAATCCAAACAAATGAATATCTGTACCGAAGATGATGGAAAAACATTTGTAAGGTTTTTGACATATCTGCCTCTGTTACCGGTCGAGTATATCGAGGAAGCATGGCATACTCTTATAACACATTTTTGTAATGTGAAAAACATTGGAAAATTTCAGAAATATTTTGAAAAATATTGGTTGACGATAGTTACGCCGCCTGCTATATTTGGCTGTTCTGACGAAAAGTATAGGACAACCAATCATTTGGAACGATGGCACAATAGGCTGAACAAAAAATTATGTAAGAAGCCGAATACATTCAAATTTTTATACATATTAAAAAAAGAAGCTAAGCATTACGATATAAGTATTAGACAAGCGTGTGCTCATCGACCCACTAAAAATCCACGAAAAATTTAGTGACAGATATGAAGAACAAATCTATTGAAATCATGGATTTCCTCAAAAAAGCTTCGCACTTAAGTTACAAAAGACATATAAAAGATCATTTATTTGGCAGCCATAACAATAAACAAAAACCTGTCAGCTCCAGTTCTGAAAATGATTCTTCCGGTGATTCTTCCGATGATACTTCCGATGATTCTTCTAGTGACTCGGAAATGATTATGACAAATGATATAATAGCAGCAATAGACAAACTAAAAAAAAATAGAATTGATCGAATAAGAGAAAAATGATAAATTTTAGTTTACTACCAAAATAAGTGTAATTTTATGTTAAGTTTTAGTTTTTTTTCAAAACAAGTGTAATTTTATATTAAATTTTATCTATTTCCGAAATAAGTGTAATTTTATATTTATGTGTATATTTTTTTTAAGATAAACATTTAAAAACTAACTTATTTCATTTTTACAACACAAACTGTACATTCGCTTGATCTACCAAGATATTGACGTAAACATAATCTGACCTACTCAGAATATAGCCTAATTAATCTGACAGTAGCCGCACTATAGTGTCAGTGATATATGCTCTTTTGCCAGACAAGTACGAATAAACATACATTAGACTGTTTCAAACATTAAAAACAGTTCTAAATATTCAAATCCAACATTATAAGGCTGATTATGAGTTAGCCGCTTTAAATGCAGTATCCCATGTCTTCCCTACAGTGAAAAAAACTGGGTGTTACCTGAATTTCATCAAAGAGATTTGGAAAAAATCCAAACAAATGAATATCTGTACCGAAGATGATGGAAAAACATTTGTAAGGTTTTTGACATATCTGCCTCTGTTACCGGTCGAGTATATCGAGGAAGCATGGCATACTCTTATAACACATTTTTGTAATGTGAAAAACATTGGAAAATTTCAGAAATATTTTGAAAAATATTGGTTGACGATAGTTACGCCGCCTGCTATATTTGGCTGTTCTGACGAAAAGTATAGGACAACCAATCATTTGGAACGATGGCACAATAGGCTGAACAAAAAATTATGTAAGAAGCCGAATACATTCAAATTTTTATACATATTAAAAAAAGAAGCTAAGCATTACGATATAAGTATTAGACAAGCGTGTGCTCATCGACCCACTAAAAATCCACGAAAAATTTAGTGACAGATATGAAGAACAAATCTATTGAAATCATGGATTTCCTCAAAAAAGCTTCGCACTTAAGTTACAAAAGACATATAAAAGATCATTTATTTGGCAGCCATAACAATAAACAAAAACCTGTCAGCTCCAGTTCTGAAAATGATTCTTCCGGTGATTCTTCCGATGATACTTCCGATGATTCTTCTAGTGACTCGGAAATGATTATGACAAATGATATAATAGCAGCAATAGACAAACTAAAAAAAAATAGAATTGATCGAATAAGAGAAAAATGATAAATTTTAGTTTACTACCAAAATAAGTGTAATTTTATGTTAAGTTTTAGTTTTTTTTCAAAACAAGTGTAATTTTATATTAAATTTTATCTATTTCCGAAATAAGTGTAATTTTATATTTATGTGTATATTTTTTTTAAGATAAACATTTAAAAACTAACTTATTTCATTTTTACAACACAAACTGTACATTCGCTTGATCTACCAAGATATTGACGTAAACATAATCTGACCTACTCAGAATATAGCCTAATTAGATACTAACTTCGAATCTGGCGTACTCAGAAAATGGCGTACGGGGAATATGGAAATATACGCAAAGGACTTTCTCATAATCCGACATCATAAGGATCTGACGTGTTTATGATATGACTTAAAAATAATCCAAAATATTCAGAATCTGACTATCACAAAAAAAAAACTAATATAGAAACAAACCTGTTTATAAAATGGCTGTAAAAGAAACTGGCGATTATAGAATCATACTCAGCTTTTGACCTAAACTGCATTCGACTTAAACTGAATCTGTCTCATGTTGCCTAAAGGACAATTTTCAACCAAATTGGTTAAGTAATTTCGAAGTTACTCTCTGGTTTAAGCAGTTGTATTTGTAAACAGTTCTATGAACAAAAGACGAGTGGGTGATTTTTGTGTCGATGAGGTATATTACTTAAATTTACGAATATAACTATTACTCCGCTCATTATTGCATCTGGTGTCTCTTTTACTCATCATGTCTAAAATTATGTAAGTGGGTGACTCAGTCAAAAGTGCAAAGTGCAAGTGTATCGACAGTGTTCTATTGTATAGTAATGAATCGTGACAATGAAACCGGAAAGCCAAGTTTATGACCGGTTGATACAAAGTAATGCTATAAATGAAATGAATCATAAGACATCAATAACACCACGAGTATACTTCAGCGCTCTTGGACAAAACTATTCCAGAATATTTTTAAACACTTTATGTTAATTGTTTCTTAATGGCTTGACTTCGGTTTCTGGGACTAACTTTATAGCTCTAAATGTTAGTTACGAAAACGCGTTACTATTTTTGACTTGCTCCGGTCCTGGAAAATGTTTTAATTAATGTTTGTAAATACATGGAGAACTAAGCTCAAATACTTACAAAGATAGATAACGTCACGCGTTCATTCCCAGGGTAGGGTAGGCAGAGCTACAGAATTACCAACAACTCTAAAAAAACTTGTTGATAATTCTGTAACCACATTTCGCACAGTCTGGCTAAGATGTTTACCAGTGTATTAGTGACAGGTTCCATGCCCGTTGCCTAACAGTACTACAAGCCTTTATTCCCTTAGTCGCCTCATACGACATCCACGGGAGGACATGGAGTGGCACTATTCTAACCCGGCAACCACACGGTTCAAGAAAAACTGCTGTTTAGCTTTAATGCTAGATGTAAAACTAAACATCCTGTTCTAATTAAGGAAAAAAATAAGATAAGGAAAAAATAAGATGTTTTATCAACATACTCAATTTTCGTGTACATCTTGATCAGTCTGCGTACATCAGGTTCGAACTATTTTACGTACGGCAGTAAGCAGCGTTTGAAGCTAGGCAAGTAAAGGCGAAAATCTAATTTTGCTCTGTGTAAATAAATAATGTTTCAAGCAAGTATTATTTTTCATTTCAGTTATTTGGTTCGTCCTTCGCCGTTTTCTGCACAAAAAACCTTCGAACGCCATAATAGTCGCCGAAAATCGAACATAAGTTTTTGTTCTCAAGCACTAATTCAAGCTCAAGGCGTTGCAAGTAGAAGGGGGTCTGGTTTGGGTGCCAGCTTCACACAACCAAGAGCTCCACCGCTTTCTACTACCAAGGCTAATTCGCTATCTCTGCCCGACAGCCCTACTATTATTACGGACTTCAGAGGACGATCTAATTCCCTTCGAGTCGTAGATGACATACTATTACGGAGATCCAATTCTTTGCGGCAAAGTCTAAGCGGTGTTGGTTCCAGGCGAAGAAAAAGTAGCCTCGAAGAAATCGGCATATCTCACTTTAATTCATTGCTACAGCACCAACAACAGCAGCAGCAACAAAACGTTAACGCAATCAAGATAGCTTTAAATGGTAGTATAGGCTTGGAAGTGACACCACCAGAGGAGAATCCTTCGGAACGCTTTCCGGGAACCAGCATGGCTCTCGGAGGATACCAGGAGATGGGCGCGGCGCTCCCGTCAACCTCCATGGGACTGGCTGGCCCTCCGCCCGCGCCCGACACTCAGCATTTGCAAGGAACAATTGTATGATACCACCTGATGTGGGGACGACGACTTAGTTCCGTTATAAGAAATAAGTGGACATAAAAAGCTGTTTCGTCTCTGCACAAAGCAATGTAATATGACAACTGCACCGTCTCTACTTTATTCGTAGTGAATTTATTAGCCTTGTGAATTTAATAAACTACTTAAAGAATTAGACCTAGTGTACTCAAGACTTCAGGTAACCATAAACGATAAATCGAATAGAAGTGGTGTGGCTAATTGCTAAGAAAGATGTGTAATTTAAGCGGGATCAACTAGGTATTATGTAAGCGGCATAACGCAGCACAATGCTGAATTTGTACATAGCAGAGCTTTTAAGGTCTTAATATATCAACCGTGTGTGTGTAAATAGAGAAAAATATTTAGCACCTACTCTTTGATGAAGGATTATCTTTTAAATAATGAAGTAGATCTTACTGACCAAAGAAAATAAGTAATTGTAAAATTAGGTATTAAAAATGCATTCCTCTAGGTATCTATTGCTATCGAAAATTTTAATCCACTGGTATTAATTTATCTAGTACCTAGCACAAAATAAATAGTTTTTGTCTTTAGTTTGACCTTATTTTTATCAGACAATATCATAATATTACAAATACTTGTTATCTGTTTTTATATACGATATATAACCAATTAGTCCGTTTCGCTCTGTAAGAGTATCAATAGTTGCCTTTTTGTGTACCTATATTAAATGATATAAAAATAAATATAGATTGAAAAAAATGGTTTTCTTTCTACTTTTACACCGTATTATGTAGAAATCGACTTTAAAAAAAGAGGAGGTTCTGGATTTCAATTCGATGAAATGTTTTTTTAAAGATGTCGGCAGATATTTTTTTACTTTTTGAGTACATCACTAAAAACAGATTTTTTTAACTAAAACTTAAACAGTTTTGAGAATGCACTAAATAACGTTACAAGGGCAGTGTGGTCAATAGTCAATAGCTAAGGAAAAAATAATAATAATAATAAATTGATTTTGTTTAAGAATTCATTCCATACATGTAAGTAACAATGAGGCTTAAAACTATGTAGGGTGGTGTTACGTGGAACATATTTAAAAAAAAAACTAATCAGTTAGACGCCCTGTGCAAGTTGCACAGGGCGTCTAACTGATTAGTTTTTTCCCAATGACGTAGGAAGGGTCCGTCTAGGCGCGCCGCCACAATCTGTAGGAGGCTCTACGGGCTGCCGAGAAGGTGCCTCACTACACCGAGGAGACGCGAAGTGCTTGCGCTTGATGGCATGGAAGCCATCCGTCCGCTCCTCACAAAACATCCCCGATGCACTGCAATGGCGCATCAGCCCCAACAGCATCCTAAAAGCGTTATTATATTGGGCGCGTAGGGCGCTGTAGGTCTTTTGCGTACAGTTGATCCATAGGCTGCAGGTATAAAAAGATTGACAGTACGCCTTGAAAAGGGTAATTTTAACTACATCTTGCAAACCTACGAATCAACATGTTGCTCCTGATCACCAGGGCCCTACGCTCCCTCTCCATGTCGAAGTTGTCGCTCAGTCTCTCGGTAACCTCGGTGGCCCAGGCATTTGAACTCATTTACAATGTTTAGAGGTGTGCCATATAGCTTAACCGGCGGTACGCGTTGGTAGTATTTAGTACCCGCCTTGAACACCAGCAAGACACTCTTGGAGGTATTATACCTGGGCCCGTGAGCTTCTGCATACCGTTCACAAATATGAAGCATTTTATTGAGGGCATTGATCGATGAGCCCAGCAACACCATGTCGTCCGCATAACTTATATTGTTCACAAACGTGCCATCCACTAAGCACCCGACCATGGTATTGCTGAGCTCATCGATCAACAGATTAACATACAAGCTGAAGTGCCTGGACGATGACAACCCCCCCTGCCTCACCCCGCACTCCAGCCTGTACGAATCAGACAGCAAATCGGCCCACCTGATAACATTTCTTTGGTGGCCATATCAAAATGCAAACAACTCAATCAACTCACCGAGTAGGCTTGTCTCCTCGTACAGTTTCTGCCAGAGTTTATTATACCACACCAAATTAAAGGCCATTGACAGATCAAGGAAACACGCATACACATCCCTGTCTGTGTCCAATAGTATGCTTGAGACAAAGAACTGCTGTCTGTGGCGAGTCCGGGCCTAAAGCCGAATTGCGCATCATGCAAAGTTAGGTGCCTTTCCAGTTCTTTATCCAGCATACTGTCCAGCACCCTAGCCACAATTGTCGCCAACGAAATGGGTCTATAGTTTTTTTTATGTCAGCGGCGTCTTCTGTTCGATTCCTAACTATAGGCACTACCATGGTCTTCATCATCTCGTCGAGTAAGTAGCTATGGTCCACACAAAAGTTGAAGAGCATGGCGAGTACTCTTGGGAAGTGAACTCCTGCGTTCTGAAGATGCTCTATGCTAAAGGAGTTATGCCCAGGTGATTTTCCGTGCTTCATGCTTTTCACTACTGCTGCTACATCCTTCGCGGTAAACCTTATATTATGTGGCGCTACAGACGGCCAATCCGTGCGAGACCAGTCCCAACCAGTACCCAACTGAGACCCGACCTTAAACTGTTTGCTAAAAAGCTCTGCAATTTGGTAAGGCTCGCTAACACCCTTAACGCTCACAGGGAGGCTCGACCTGGGGTTCAACTTCTTGGTCTTGGCACCACATCAGCTTTTGTTTAAAGATTTTCCTATTTTCCACCATCACCTTGTAGACATCTGTCCAAGGGGATCTCCCCGTTCAGGTTTTCCACACGAGACCCAGTTTTGAAACGCAAGTAGAGCCTCAAAGTGAGCTTGTTGCACATGTTTTGTTCCATCCTACCATAATTATTTGAGTAGGTATTACAAGGCAACACAAATTTGGACATGGGTTTTTCGTCCTTTTCCTATTTAATTATATGTTGATTGGGTCTGCGATAATCTGCGACAATCTGAACGCACCAATCGGGAGCGCGCGATACTAGCGTCACCAAGCGGAACACGGCGGAAAAAGGCAGTCGAAAAAACTAACGCCGTCGCGAAAGCAGCAAAACTTTTCACCTGCAGTTCAAACTCCATAAAACCGAATCTCTTTCACCCTGGAATTAATTCCTTCGAACTAGTGACACCTATGGACCTGTGTTGTGGTATATTTACTGGATTTTCTTGTGACCTGTGCCTGACTGACTTACCCCCTGATCTGCCGCCAAGGCATTGGAACACGCGGTCGCCGGAGGATCGTAGCAGTAAGTTGCTAGATCTGGTAGAATACCCAACATAAAAATTGTTCCTTCTGAACCGGATGAGCCTAATTCCAGTTTGTGTTGTCTTGTTGTAAATAGTAGTATTACGTACTCGTTACTTTTCATGCATTCAATTATATTTCTTTTCCGCCATCTTTGTCACGCAAAATGTCGGACGAAGAATCATGGCCGTGTGAACAAGATATTTTCGAAAGAGATTTGATTCTCGACGAGCTTAGACGTATTTTACAGCTCGCAGCGACAAATGAACAACAATTCCGTTCGCGAACTACTTAAGTAGTTAGTGATTTAAATGTTCATCAAAGAAAATTCAACAAAGTTCAGATCGACAAAACGCTAGTAAATAATAAATCCTTCAATAAGGACGAAAATATTAAGCTTAGTAGGTAACGATTTTAGTGATTTGTACTATGCTATTGTTACTCATGTTAACAATATTAAGACCGTGGATGAGCAACAGCGCCGCTTGAATCGGTCATTCACCTCTACAGAGACGTCAGTAAATCAAAAAAGAAATGTAACCTATTTTGCCTTTACGAGTACCTGAATTAAGCGGCGATTCAATAAATTGGCTGTCTTTCTATGATTTGTTTCGGTCGCTAGTACATGGCAACAGTGCCTACACGAACACGGAATAGCTTCGTTACCTACTTCTTGCTGTTAAAGACGAACCATATAACCTAATAAAGTCAATTCCTATTATGGACGATGATTACTCCATCGCATTAAATACTTTACGTTCCCGCTATGAAAACAAAAGAATCATCGCATCGAAACATCATGATCGTATATTCGATACCGATAGATCTACGCATAGTATGCGAAACTTGCTAAATATCTACCAGGAGAACATCAAGGCACTGGACGTTATGGGTTTTCCTGTCGATCAATGGAGTTTTATGCTGCTAAGTACTTTACTTCGTAAAATACCTAATGGAACTAAAAAGAATTTCGAGCGGTCGTTAAACAAACCTTCCGATATTCCTGATGTAAATTTGCTAATTTAGTTCTTAGAACGCGAGATTTCTGCTGAGTAAATGTACTGTACTCATAGTATAACTTATACGCAGTCCACTAAAAACCTGCGGCAAATGTAGGTACTTCGGGACACGCCGCGCGGCACTACGGCGGTGCTGGCGCGACTACCCAGCTAAAGCGTACGTTCGTGGCTAGCACTAAAGCTGCGGAGCAAACTCGACCTAATGTCCATAGTAATAAAGTCAAACCTTGCTTGCAGTGTAATGACTTACACTTGTTGATGAAAAGTCCAGTTTTTAAATCTTTCCCCGCAAAAAAGGTATCCTTCCGTGCAAAATAAAAACGTGTGTTATAATTGTTTGAATGTCGGACATGATGTAAAAAACTGTAAATCTAATTTCGTGTGTCGCACTTGCCATAAACGCCATCATAGTTTGCTTCATTACTCAGTAAATTCGTTATCGGTCGTAAGTTGCGACACCTAGTGTTGTCCCGCTCTCTCCTACGGAAGAGCGCCCGGTGGAGATCCCAGTGCAATATAACTGTGCGTCGCACGCGCCGACGACTCGATTTGGCACAGTGTTGTTCTCTACTGCATTAATTGATGTGTGCGTAGGCGATTCGAAGGTATCAACTGTTCGTTGTATTGCCGACACGGGCAGCCAGGCGTCTTTTATTACAGAGTCCTGTTTACAACGGCTGGGCTTGACGCGTAGCCATGTTAGTATTCCTGTGTTTGGTATTGGTGATACCGAACCCGTTCGACCTAAAGGCATAGTTTCGTGCTTGATCAAACCAAAAGGTAAACACCAGCCTGTTCTTCTGGTAGACTCATTAATCTTACCGGAATTAAAAGCGAAAATGCCTAGCATGGCACTACCTTTTACCGAATGGACTCATTGAAAAAATATAACTTTGGCCGATCCTGATTTCCACACGCCTCAGCCGGTTGAAATGTTACTCGGAGCGGAAATACTATCCCACGTTTTGTTAGGAAACACAATCACCGGGCCTCCAGGCACGCCAATGGCGATCAATAGTGTATTCGGTTATCTATTATTAGCAGTGATCGGAATAGGTACTTAGTGCAATTTCGCGAGACTTCGGTGCGTACGTTTAGTATGGATATAGCTTGTAACCTCGGGATTACATTTGCAGAAATGTAATTAAAATATGATTTAAACGATTACTTTGCTTGCATAGAATATCGCATTGACGAAATATGTTGACACTTGCAATGACAAAAAGTAAAAAAGTATTTACAAGAACATTATTATTTTAGATTTTTCGCATGTTCCCATTTAACTTCAATTAAGGTCATGTCAAGAAAATATTCTGTGAAATAATACGAGTCCCGGTATTAAGAGTGCGCCGAGGCAACGATACGTAATTACGAAAAAAATGCGTTCGTTTGATCGCCTGCTGCATTGTTTTTACTGAAGCTTTAGTTATGCAATTCATATGTAAGATATTTAAGGAATCACTCTATTTATCATATACTTTAGAAACACGATTACTTGTACTTCCCTCGATAGAAAACACATCCAAAGATACCTCTACATATTTTTTTGGTTGGTTGCGTTTATCGCCATTTTTGTGATTATTCACTTTATTTTAAATGGGGAACAAACACAACCAAGAAAGGAAGAGAAGGGGTTGGCAAAAGCACAATGCTAAACGCTTGCGTGAAGAAATGAAGTTAGTTAAAATCGTAAACCTACTGATAGTGGAGTAGTTCTAAGAAACCTGATTTGACAGTTGTCAAAATGCCACGCTAAGGGAGGAGAAAATAAATCGGTAGCAACATAGACTGATTTTCGAGATGTATCGATTTGTATTACTAAGACTTTGTAATCGTTTAGTTGTAGTCTTGATGTTTTGGGCCAAAATTGGTTTATTTACACAAGTAATTTTCAACAACACGCGAAGTTCTTTCAATTAGTAGGTAGGTATATAAAAAATACACTTCTATGGTGAATATTTACCAAGATATAAAAGTAGTTTAGCTAAAAAAACACATTTACAGGCAAAACAAGCTTCTTAGAACGACCCGAGGTTTTTTTTACTATAATTAATTATATAATATTGTTACTTCTTGGGATGGTTTCAATATTTCTAGAGCAAGACATCTCCAGAAATCTGAATACAAAGAGAATACTCCGTAAGAATACTCAGTACCTAACAACTATATTTCAACAAATGAGTAAAATTGCAAAATTATTCATATTTTTTTATTTATAGGGTTAATGTTCCAGTTGTTGGCACTTCGCTACAAAGCGAAGAGTTAGGTACCTAATGAACCGGTGAGGTATGCGTAAAAATAGTAAGAGGTGTATAGGAAAACATTTTAATAAATTTAGTATGAATTTTCACATTATCTTTATATTTTTTCAATTTACAGAGTAAATGAATTGGTTGACATCGATTATAAAATTTACCACACAATGGAATTGTAAGTCCCAAATACGAATTATTTTTATAGAATGAGGATTACAAAATTTCATCCAAAAACTAATTCTGTTAATAAATAAATTATAGTTAAATCAAAACGTTCTGTTTTATTACAGGATGCCAATGGACCAAAATTTTTGTCTTTCAGTGGATGGAGAAATAGACAATGACATTGCTTACTCACACAGACAAAATAATGCCGTGAAGTAAAATCCGATGTTGATTATTGTTGTTACTTATGTCCTAATATTTTTTTCTAAAGATACCTGCGTACATTATTCATTACATTATATACATACAAACATTAAGTAGGAACTTCTAAATATGTGATTGATACAGCAGCTTTAAGTTTTTAGTTTTTTAAAACATCAATTTAATTTTATACTTTATAGTGATCAGAATCAGACATTGAAGTTTTTGCGGAAATAATCATGGATAAACATTCGTACAAACTAAGATCCTTTTTTTAAAAGACGGTTAAAATACCAAAACCTTCTCCTATGTGAAACAAATACTTTTCTGAAAACCGCATTAAAAACGGTTCAGCCAAACGTGAGATAATCGCGGACAAACATACATACATACATACAGGTCAAACTGAGAACTTCCTTTTCTTTGAAGTCAGTTATAAATAATATCTTGAAGAAAGGGTCCATGACTGGGATTTTTGCCCTACTCAGCCGTTCTTATTACTTTACATTAGGTATTG